>LPNX010401689.1:170362-180362 GCA_001517045.1 Pseudotsuga menziesii
GGTTGATTTCATTCTCATGGAATTATTGCACCTCTGCATAATAATCAATTTTATAACATAAAATGTTATTTTTGAAATTTATTTGATTATAAGGTTTTAAAAAATACATAGAAAAAGTGTAAATGGCTGAAAAACACAATGTTAAATTAACATTATAAAACCAATATACCCAACAGACATTTTAACATAGTCTCACAATTCAAAAAATAAACCAATACAATACCACAAAAAAGAAAAACGAAAACAAAACAATGGCGGATCTAAAGAGCTAGATCAAGAAAAGAAATATGCTCGTCATATCAACTTTAATGGACAATAGTGGTTGAACTTCTGGTCATGAATATTTAATGAGAGATTGTTGCATTATGTGAGATACCATCAATTTAGTTAATTGTGTTTATTAATATTTTCATAATTGAAAATTTACTACTAAAAAATGTCAATATAAATTTATGGTGATATGTTTAAGTGTAGAATTGAGTTTGTGTTTGAATGAGAAGGTATTAACTAAAACAAAATGATTCTCTCCCAATTATATTTATTTTCTAACAAAACATTTTTCTTCAAATAATATTTATTTTACATATTTTATTTTTGGTTAAATTTGCATTTATCATTGTTTGGTGAATCCAAGTGAAACACAAACTGAAGGTAGCTAGCCTAGGAATCAACCTCAAGACTGATCTATAACATGAGTTAACCACTCAACTAGTCCACAATAGTTGTCAATTTTAATTAAAGGCCTCATATAAAGGACAAGTTACCATTAAACTAGCACATAGCTATAGTATTATAGAGAACCTTATGTAAATGTTACCTTTTTTTAAAACTAGCACATTTTCTCTCATTTCAAGAACTTAAATGTTTTAGTTAACACTTTAAATATTAGCAAATTAGTTAAGATTGAGTGTCATACGGGGGGGAATTTCAAGGATAGTGCATAATAAAGAGGGTAAAAAAATATCTTTCTTTTTCGAGTATTTTCTCACGATGATCCAAAACACCTTTAATACAATTCCATATTGTATCCTAGAACTTTTATTCCTTCACTACATGACATCCCTAAAAAATGTACATGGATCATTGTTACACATTAACATTTCCCATGAAATATCTCAAAATTTGAAGGATTAAATCCCTTTCATAGGACAACAATATTTTCATCACAAATGTAGCACGCCCAATTGTCTATTTTTTTTGAAACTTTGCAAGACCAACTTTATTTTATTTAAAAAAAAATCATCTTTTATTTCAAAAAGGAGATCACTTTTTCTCGCTAATATGTTGTATGACAAAACCAAATTCTCTAAGATAGCTTGAAATTTGTTTACACTTTTCTCAATATCATGGTTTACAAAGAAAAGTAAAAATTTTCCTTAATTGCATGTTTAGTGTGCCCACTACAAAGGAGTACCCAACTTTTATATAGATGGTATACTTGCTTGCAATGAACACTACAAGTGCAAATAAACTTTCCTTCTAACCAATTCGTGCTTGAACTAGGATTAATTGAAATCCTTTAATGAATTATGTATTTATATGCTTTCACTTTTGCTCACTTATTTTCTAATGTAAAGATATAAGCTCTTGCTTTAATTTTGCGTCATGAACCTAACTATGTTGTTTAACAATTTCAAGTCCATTTACACCAATTATATGGTGAGTCTATGAATCCCCTTGAGTATGGATTTTGTACACTCCTTTTTGTATGTATGACTTCACATGGTACAATGGTCTTTATATGATTTTTTCAAAGCACATACCTTTATATATTTTGAATTTTTCCTTGAAATATAGGATTTTTCCTTGGAATAGAAAAGTATGTGGGTTAGTGCACAAAGTTGAGGGTCTCTTTTGGCGCGTTAGATGCAATAGAAAACTAAAAAAACAGACATCCATCAACTTGCATGGATATTTTGAGACACCTACACAATGAATCTTGCGATGAGTAAAAGCAAGAAATGTAGGAAATTGAATGAACTTTTCAAATATATAATTTTTTTCTATTGAAAATGCTGTTAACTATCTAAAGTTATATATTTTTTAACGGGCACTTTTTATTTTCACGACAAATTATAAGGTATATGTTTTTGTGGGTGCAGTGTTTGAGTGTCTCAATGATGGAATAAACTTACAAAAAACTGTATACATATAGAGAACATGTAGTACTAGTGCATGACTATTTTTCCAATAATAAAAATAATATTTTTCAATTTTTTTAAAATTATCTAAAAGATCAAACCTCAAAAATGGTACGTCAATTGTGGGTGGAGCGTTTGAATGTCTTAATGCAATTATTTGGGAATGGGTTTTTTATAGCATGTAGAGGTCAGTGTTCTTTAGTGCACCATACAATTTTTTTTAAATGGTTGAGAAACTAAAGAGATATGGACGAAACACTAACGGTGTGTTTTGTGAGTGGAGGAGTGATGACATAAGACAAATAAGAAAAAATATTTAAAAATTATGTATTCTTGTTAAAATTTACATATTTGGAATTTGCAAAAAAAAATATGTTTCTAAAATATCATAAAAAAGGGAGGTGTGCAGCATAATCAGACGAACCGCTAAACATGAGCATATTGAAAATTTGGATATAATGTTGATTAGCCATGGTTTATCTACAATGAGCACGTTTTAGCTAAGAAAAATGGGAGATCATTTTTAAATACTACAATGAGTGCTTCTTTTGTCAATTATACCGATACTTTTATTATTTTATGTCCCCCCCTTACTCCCCTCTTCCCCCTAACTCTTACTAACTCCCCCTCCTCTCTCTCTTCCTAACACCCCACTGCCCCATTCGTTCTCGCTCTCTCTCTCTCACGCCTATGTCCCCCCTTACCACTAACACCTTTATGTCCCCTTCTCCCCACCCCTAAACCCATAACCCTTTCTCTCTACCTTTAACTATTAAACACCCCCTATTATTCTATATTTAATCACTTAGTGCGTCCCCCTTATCGAAACCCCTAAACCTCCCTTCCCCGCCCCCCCCCCCTCTCTCTCTTCCTCTCTGTTGATGTATTTGTAACTTCAGAATGTATTCATCTATGTATCTTATGTATTGTAACCTGATGTTTATTCTGGGATGTATCTTTTATGTAATTGAGTCATATTGGCATGCCCCGATGTTCCGATCGGGAGAATCAATAATGTAAACAAGTCATAGTGGGTAACCCTACGACTGTCCAAGGGTTAAAGTCCCCGCAGTTCCAGGGCACTAGGGTTATTAGACTCTCCAAGTAGAGGTCGGCCCTAGTAAGGTTTTAGTCATGCCGAGATTAGTATAAATAGAGAACTGGACTCTCTATTTAACACACATCACTCACACACTCAAGTGTAGTGCATAGTTGAGGAAGGAGAAGACACTGGGGCTATACAAGAAGAAGATTACTGCTATTGGGAGTGCATCTTATTGTTTTGGGGTTTTACATCTTGTACTGATTCTATCTCTAAGGAAGTTGCATGGTTTTCTCCATTTATGGTTTCTTCGATGAAAAAAACTATGTTCATTGTATCTTGTGTTTGATTGTTGTACTTTCTGTTCTCTCAGTAAAGGTCCTAACATAATGCTAGATTGAATGTTGAAAAACTAACATTGTATTAGAGCTAACTTGAGAAGAAGACACTGTGTAGCTATAGGAACTAGGGCTTCCTATGTTGTGGATCTTCCTCCACAGATTTTTAGCAAAAGTAAGGTGGAATAACTCTCCTCCTTAGGGCGCATCTTTCTGTCGAATCATAATCCAATTCTGAGGTTTTTCAGTTTTGGACCTGTTACTGCTGCTGAAAATTAGGGCTTTTCATAGAAGAGGAATTTTTCAGTGAGCCCAGGCCTGGATTGATCTCCTCCCCAAAATCGAAGTTAGGGTCAAATTTCAATACATTTGGGTGGACGAAACTTCAGAAAATCAAAACCCTAATTTGCTCCTAAACCAACTCTGTAGGATTTCAGCTCAAGTTTCAGATCCGACATCTTGACCCTCATAAGATCTAAAATATTTTGTATTTCCATTTGAGGTTCTCAGTTAAGATGTCTCATCATACCAAGCTTGATGAAAATCTTGAGGGAGCTGATAACTTTCGAGCCTGGAAGTATAGGATCTCCCTGGTCCTAGAAGAAAATGAGTTAGACTCCTGCATCCATGAGGAGGTTCTAGATTCAGAGGGAGATGAGGCAAAGGCATTACATAAGAATAATATGGTTATGGCAAATAGGATCATTGCTTATTCTATCAAGGATCACCTTATCCCACATGTGTCCTCTCTCAAGACACCTAAAGCTATGTTTGATGCCCTAACCAAATTGTTTGAAGGGAAGAACATAAACCGAAAGATGACTTTGAGAAACCAACTAAAGAATGTGAAGATTCAAAATAAAGAAACAATCCAGTCTTACTTCACAAGAGTTTCTTAGATCAAAGAACAACTAGAAGTAGTTGATGAAGAAGTGGAAAATGCAGAGATTGTGATGACTACCTTGAATTGCATTCCTAGGTCATGGGATTCTTTCATCCAAGGAATGTGTGCTAGAAAGAAGTTAGTCAAGTTTAGAAGACTATGGGAAGAGTGCTCTCAAGAAGAAGCTCAAATAGCAGCTCAAGAAGAGAAGATGGGAAGTGAAGATCAAGCTCTCACGGTACACTCCAAATCTCACTTCAAGTCAACCAAAAGAAGATCGCATAGCTCCAGAGGTAAGCACTCTCACAAAGATATCACTAGAAAAGATTTATCTAGGATCATATGTTATACATGTGATGAAGCATGACACTATGCAAGGAATTGTCCTAATAAATAGAAACTAATGAAGAGGAGCAACAAAAGAAGAAATCATGCTCATGCTACAGAGGATGATGAACCATCTAGGAAGAGATCCAGATATGAAAGTGAAGATTATTCAAGCGAGGATGAATATGTTCTGATCTCCACTCCAACAGGTAACATTACTCATGGAAGTGATGATTGGCTTATAGACAGTGGGGCTTCCAAAGATATGACTAGATTCAAGGAATGCTTTGTGAGACTGTCAGAACATGAATCACCTCACAAGGACTCAAGAACAACCTTCTCTCCATATCAACATTAGATGCAAAAGAAATGTGGGTTGCATTCATTGATGGTCAAGTTATCATGTGGCCAAAAGGAAAGGCTATCGATGATGCGGTAGTGATTGGAGAACAAGAACGAGGATTGTACAAATTGAAGGGCCATCCAGAATAAGCCTTGATCCATGACAAAATAGAGCCAAGTGAACTTTGGCATAGAAGGATTCCACATGTGCAGTACAGAGCACTACCTATTGCAAGCAAAGTTGTCGAAGGTCTTCCAGAAATCCAAGCAAAACATGATGGGGTCTACAAAGGATTTGCGAAAGGAAAGAATACAAAGAAGACATTTACAAGTAGTGAAAGCAAAGCAAAAGGAATCTTGGAAATCATCCACTCTGATGTATGCAGTCCTATGTCATCAAACTCACTAAGCGGGAATGCATACTATGTTTCTTTTATTGATGATTTTTCTAGGAAGACATGGGTTTACTTCATGAAGAACAAAGATGAAGCATTTAGTAAGTTTAAGGAATTCAAAGCCTTGATCGAGAACCATACTAAAAATAAGATCAAAACCTTTCGATATGATAATGGAAAATAATTCACTTCAAATGAATTCAAAGAGCTATGAAAAGAATCAGGGATTAAGAGGGAGTTGTCCACTCCTTCTAATCCACAACAGAATGGGATTGTGGAACAGAAGAACAAAACTATCATGAAAGCTGCAATAGCAATGCTTCATGATCAAGACCTTCCTATGCATCTTTGGGTGGAAGCTGCCAGAACAACGGTGTATTTACAGAACCGTACTCCACATAGAGTACTTGAGAATAAGACTCCTGAAGAAGTCTTCTTCAGTAAGAAACTAGAAGCTAGCCATCTCAGAATATTCGATTGTCCCGTGTACATCCACATTCTAAAAGAGAAGAGGACTAAATTAGATCCTTCAGGAAAGAAGGGTATATTTGTGGGATACTCTGAAAGCTTGAAGGCTTACATAATATATTTCCCAGGATACAAGAAGATTGACATCAGCATGGATGTAACATTTGATGAAGACATAGCTTACAACAAATCCAGAAAGAGATCTACTGAAGAACCTGAAGAAGCAGAAGCACCCAGAATTCATGATACAACCATGAATGAATAAACTCAAGAAGAAGATCAAGAAGTTGAAGAACCACAAAGACCTATAGATCCACCTATGGAGAAGAATCCTCATAAAAGGAAACCTTCTTGGGTACGAGAACTTATCCAAGGTGTAGAAAGATATGGGGCTCCAGAAGAGAATCACAGAGAAAGAAAGAGGACTAGATCGTGTTTCGGGCATGTAGCTTTACTATGTGATTTCATTGATAATGAACCTTCCAGTTATGAAGAAGCGGCAGAATGGAAATAATGGAAGGATGCTATGATCGAAGAGTACCAATCGATCATGAAGAATGATGTTTGGGATGTTGTCGCAATACTAGACAGGAAGTCATTTGTAACTTCCAAATGGATCTACAAGATCAAACATGCTGTAGATGGTAGCATTGAAAAATATAAGGCAAGATTTGTAGCTCAGGATTTCTCTCAGAAGGAAGGAATAGACTATGAAGAAACCTTTGAACCTGTAGCCAGATACACTTCCATTAGATCAGTACTTGCTCTGACTGTAGTGATGAAATGGAAGATACACCAGATGGATGTCAAGACTGCTTTCTTGAATGGTGTAGTGGAAGAGGAAGTGTATGTAGAAAAACCACTCGGTTTTGAGACACATGACAAAGAGTCTCATGTGTGTAGATTGAAGAAAGCCCTATACTATTTGAAACAGGAACCTAGGACATGGTAAGGTAGAATTGAAAGCTTTCTATCCAGTTTGGGATTTACCAAGAGTAAAGCAGATTCCAACCTTTACTACAAGGTTGAAGATGGCAACCCAATGATGCTTCTACTATATGTAGATGATCTATTTGTAACATGTATGGATGGGTTGATTACTAATACGAAGAGAAATCTTGCTGTCGATTTCAAGATGAAGGACTTGGGTATGATGCATTATTTTCTAGGTATGGAGGTGTGGCATAGCGCGGATGGAATCTTCCTTGGACAAGGGAAGTATGCAGTAGAGATCCTGAAGAGGTTTTGGATGATGGAATGTAAGACTATGGCCACACCTATGGCATCAAACCAATAGCTATTGAGTGAAGCTTCATCAGAGTCAGTTGTTGCTACGATGTATCGTCACATGATTGGGTCTTTGATGTACCTGATGAACACGAGACCAGAAATTTGCTTTGCTGTGAACACCTTGAGCCAATTCTTGACAGATCTGAGAAATGTTCACTTGATTGCTGCGGAGCATATTCTGAGGTACCTAAGGGATACAGTTGACTATGGGCTCAAGTACGATGTGAATCAGAATATTAGCCTGAAGGGTTATGTTGATTTATATTGGGCAGGTAGTGCCATCGATAGGAAGAGAACTTCAGGGTGTTGCTTCAATATGGGATCAGGTGTGATATCTTGGTTTACCAGGAGGCAATCCTGTGTGGCACTGAGTACAGTTGAAGCAAAGTATGTCGTAGCTTGTTCAGCTAGTTGTGAGGTAGTATGGTTGCGGAAGCTACTGTTTAATTTATTTGATCTCCATATGGATGCTACTTGTATACATTGTGGACAACCAGAGTTGCATGAAGTTGTCAGAGAATCTAGTGTTCCATGACAAGTTGAAGCACATCGAGATCAAGTATCACTATATCAGGGATATGGTGTAGAGAGGAGCAGTGAAGCTCTAGTATGTTGTGATGGAGGAACATATAGCTGATGTGTTGACAAAGCCATTGGATAGAGTGAAGTTTGAGTACTTCAGGGAGAAGCTTGGTGTTCTCCAGATCGAGGTTTCCTCTAAGGGAAAGTGATGAGTCCCAAAGCCATTCTGACAAGAAGGTCAGATGTAAGGGCTGAGCCATTCTTTCATGGTGAGAGTATTTAGTTCCTTCCATGTCAGATATGAGTGCTGAGATCCAAATCCATTCTGACGAGAAGGTTAGATGTAAGGGCTAAGCCATTCTGTCATGGTGAGAGGATTCAGTTCCTTCCATGTCAGATATGAGTGCTGAGATTCATAGCCATTCTGACGAGCAGGTCAGATATAAGAGCTAAGCCATTCTATCATGGTGAGAGGATTCATTTCCTTCCATTTCAGATATTAGTGCTAGCCATTATGTCAAGTATGATAGATGTAAGGGCAACTGCCACTCTCTGGGAGAGTGGAGGCACCTTGTCCATTACCAAGTAGCTCAGTCTAGGACTGGGGTCCTTTCTAACAAGGGTGGAGGATTTGGTTCCTTCCAGGTCAGATGTGAGTGCAAGCCATTCTGGCAAGGGTGTAGGACTTGTTTCCTACCAGGTCAGATATAAGGGAAACTACCATTCTTCAGGAGAATGGAGGCACTTGGTGTGTTACCAGGTAGCTCAGTCTAGGACTGGAGGCCTTTCTAGCGAGGGTGGAGGATTTAGTTTCTTCTAGGTTAGAAGTGAGTGTAAGCCTTTCTGGCGAGGGTGGAGGACTTGTTTCCTTCTAGGTCAGATATAAGTGCTGAAGCCTTTTCACAGATGATAGTGATGTCCTGTCATGCTGGTGAATGTGAGTGTTGGGCCTTTCTGATGTGATTGTAGGTTTCTACATGATCAGATGTGAGTAATGGGTGTGCCTTTCTGATGAGTAGGTCATATGTAAGTGCTGGGTGAAGACCTACATGATGGCTAGGCCTACAAGTAGCATGAAAGAAGGTTGGCTCTGTAGAACTTCCTATGACAAGATAGCACACATGATGAATACCAGATAAGATCCAGATCGAGCTATGATCCCGATCTAGTTATGATGACTCTAAGAGATCTAGATCGAGTGATGATCCAGATCCAGCAGTGATGATCTAGATCTACTCTAGTGATGATGATCCATATCTAGTGATGATATCCCATGATGATCCAGATCGAGAGATGATCCAAATCTAGTGATGATGATCCAGATTGAGAGATGATCTAGATTCGAAGAATGAAGATGACTTGAAGAATCAGAAGACTCGAGATGCATATGACAAGATGATCTAGTTAATACAGAGAAGAAGACCAGTGCTGAAAATTGTGTCAAAATAATACCTTCCTAGTTAAGATGGAGTGTTGATGTATTTGTAACTTCAGAATGTATTCATCTATGTATCTTATGTATTGTAACCTGATGTTTATTCTGGGATGTATCTATTATGTAATTGAGTCATGTTGTCATGCCCCAATGTTCCGATCAGGAGAATCAATAATGTAAACAAGTCATGTCAAGTCATAGTGGGTAACCCTTCGACTGTCTAAGGGTTAAAGTCCCTGCATTTTTGGGGCACTAGGGTTATTAGACTCTCCAAGTAGAGGTCATCCCTAGTAGGGTTTTAGTCATGTCAGGATTAGTATAAATAGAGAGGTGGACTCTCTATTTAACACACATCACTCACACACTCAAGTGTAGCGCATAGTTGAGGAAGGAGAAGACACAGGGGCCAGACAAGAAGAACATTAATGTTGTCGGGAGTACATCTTACTATTTTGGGGTTTTACATCTTGTGCCGATTCTATCTCTGAGGAAGTTGCAGGGTTTTCTCCATTTATGGTTTCCTCGATGAAAAACATTGTGTTCATTGTCTCTTGTGTTTGATTGTTGTACTTGTTGCTCTCTTAGTAAAGATCCTAACATAATTCTAGATTGAATGTTGAAAAAATAACACTCTTAGACACACACATGCATCCCCATATCATCTCTTTCTCTCTCTCCTAACACCTAAAAACTCTCTATCCACTCATTTTTGCTCCCCAACTCATCCAACTACACTTAGACGCCACTCCCCCTATCTATCCCCCAGCTCTCTCTCTCTAACACATCCACAGGTAACCCCCTATGACTAACATTCCCC
>LPNX010401689.1:185362-258446 GCA_001517045.1 Pseudotsuga menziesii
TCAAGCATCTCGACCACAAGTTTCTAAGTATTGCTTGGAGCATGGTATACATTGAAGAGCAAGAAATAAAGAATGAATTGAGCAAGAAAGAATCCATTAATTGAGCAAGGAGCCACATAGAGCATCTCCACCATTGTTTTTCTTGCAATTGAGGAGCTAGAAAAGGAAACATTAAGTTGGTCACTGTGGTGGAGTATGTAGACACAATTGAGCAAGAAAAAAACCAAGTTTGGAGAATTTCCCATTGAGGAGCACCATTTAGCATTTCTACCATTGTTTTTCTTGCAATTGAGGAGCTAGCAAAGGTAATGTATTCTTTCCAATGTTCCCCCTAGCTCAACAGTATGTAGACACAATTGCTCAAGAAAGAAACCAAGATTGGGGAATTTCCCATTGAGGAGCACCATAGAGCATCTCTACCATTGTTTTTCTTGGAATTGAGGAGCTAGCAAAGGCAACATTCTTCCCAACCTTCCCCCTATCTTGAGTATCTAGACACAATTGAGCAAGAAAGAAACCAAGCTTGGGTAGTTTCCCATTGAGGAGCTAGCAAAGGAAACCATATATATCATTGATCATTGTGGTCATGGGAAACTCACGCAATCGAGCAAGAAAATCAGGAAGGAAGTGGGTACCCAATGAAATCCTTGAAGAAATTAGAGAGAAGAAAAGAAATGATATGACCAATAAAAGACGCTTTATGGACACTCAAGCAATTCCGGTTGTTGAGGATGCCGTAATTCTTCCTACCAATCCACATCAAGAAAGACAAAAGCATTCACTCGAGGGGCCTTCGGTCACCATATCAGTAGAAGAACGAGCACTGCATTGCACTGATCAAGGAGTAAAATGTAGGTGCACGTCAAGGCCACCTAAAACCTTTGTAGATTTAATTGAATGTGGGTATACACGTGATGAATTTAGAGAGACATTGAATGCCGAAGGTATTCTAGAAGAAGACAATGTTGCTCAGACCACTCAAGAGGATTTCCAATTGCCACCGTCCAATTGTCAAGAAGACATGAAGCTCATGAAGGACGTGAAGCTCATGTTCAAACGCCAGACCAACCGAGTGATATGGTATAGGGTGCAATTCCAACCTCCCTACCTCCATTAGCAACTTCACTCCGAAGAACTCCAAAATGTATACAGATTAATGAAAGTCTCATTGGTTCGCTTGAAGGTACGCTGTCTAAATGCAGTATTTCATATCAAGCTCAACAGATAATTGTCAACTATTTTGATTCTAAATGTGATGGAGATAAATGTAGATTATTTATATCATTGTTAAAATCTAGTTCTATGACTGTTGTTAGGAAAAAATTAAGGATAATATGATAAACAGTTCTAAACAAAGTTCTTATGTTGTCAGAAGTTTGGTAGATGCATTTAGTAATATTGGAAAGAAATTTCATTCAAACGATCGCAATGTATCTCGCTGTGTGTTGTCACAATCAATCATGAACAAAAGCACCAGGGCCCATCACCTTCTTAAGCCTACATCCAAACTTGTAGGATTGGATATCAAAGCACTCCGTAGGTATTGTTCTAGAAGATAACAACTTGACTCTGGTGAAATAGATATCTGGTCCTTTGTTGGCAGGTTTCCATGCTCCGATATGAAGCTCATTGATGCGTTCAAGGGATCGTTCCCCACATTAAACATTTTCTTGACATGACACAAACCGAATTATATGAGAGATTTAGGCATGAACATAATGAACTTAACTTGGGCCAAATATCCTTCGAGAAATGAAAACCATGGTATGTTAAAATAAACACAACTCGTAACACATGTTGTTGTCAATATCACATTGAGTACGCTTACTATTATGACACATATATACATATATTGCGTGTTTTGCATAACACTCTTATGCAGGAATGATCAACTACATTGCCACTGACAGCACCTAGAGAGTTTATTCGTATCATCTTGCATAGAAGGACAGAAGGTTTCACATTTTATCAAAGGCCTTGCATAGATGGGACATGCCCAAGGTGTGGTGGAATGGCATTTTTGGAAAAATGCATACATGTCACTAATGAGCATGAACTTGGGAGACATGAAGTGAACTTGCAGTCATTCAAATATGTCATGTATGATATCGGTGGAGGGAATGAAAGGAAAAAAATACAGTTGGTCACCTCTCAGGTTAGCAACGAGTTCCTGAATAGTATTTTTTCCTTCATCTATTGCTACTTCATATATGTAACGACCTATTGATCTGTACATCTTTATTGTTGATCTACCAGGTACTGGTATGGAAATTCATGGAGGAATTATTTAAAAAGACACAACAATATGTAAATCATGTACATGTGGCTCGTTGGCAAGATGAGCAGTTTAGAGCATGCAGGGATACATTTCCTATTGGAACTATATTATCAATTATCGATTTTGTGGAAAACTACACTCTTCAGCCATAGAACGAGATTCAGAGTCAGTATTATCACTCAGATCAGGTCAGCATAATGGTCCATATCACCTATATAAATGGGGCATATAGTATTGAAGAGAACAAGGTTGTATTGAAGGAGTATCACTTTTACATAAGTGATGACAGGTGTCATGACTGGGGTTTTGTACAACACGGCTTTCAATTGTTCTACAAAAACTTGGAGGATAACAATATACAGATGGAACAACATTGGATTTGGTCTGATGGTTGTGTGGGGAAATTCAAAAATTCTCGTGTCTTCCAATGGTTGTGTATTCTCCACAAGAGGCACAAGGTGCCACATATTTGAAACTATTTTGAGACCGAACACGGAAAAGGGGAACATGATGGAGCAGGTGCATGCATGAATACTGCATTACGTAGGAAAGAGATGAAATTCACAACTATTTCACTCATCCAAGATGTAAAGACCATTGTTGCATGGTGTTCTTCAGTGATGGGGCAGGGAGCTAGAAGGCAAGAAGACCAATCATCTCAAAAAGCACACATACATAGATATTTTTGGGAGGTGGTCGATGTAGATCGATCAAACCTATATGAGTGCAAAACCATCCAAGGAACCCGTGCATTCCATTCAGTTAGGATGTCAGACAATGCTATAGTTTAAATGTGGACAAGAAAACTCTCTTGTTTTTGTTATCCATGTAGTAGTGGTGAATGGGACAACTATGAATTCACAGATTGGGTTGATAGCTGGGATCGTGTATCACTCCCCATTGGTCAACAAATAACTTCAGAATTATCCCAGTTGGAGGAGGGCTAGTCGAGTATTTCACATGACTATGCCCAAATTTATGATATCATACAACTAGCTTCGACTATTATGCTGATCACTTTGAAATGTTTGACGACTAGTTGTGTTTAGTTAGCTGACTCCTAAGTCTGCACTTTATTTTATGTAGGGCACATATACACAGTGTTTTCCTCGAGAGACGATGAATGACACACTAGCAATTGGCTGGCACATTGCTTAGATGGGAAGCAGACCCTCATTGTCTCATTAAGTGACTCCAAGGGAAATGATTTTCCAATTGGGTTGATGGTTATCGAATGAGAATATTTGACATAGGTTTCCCATGCATGAAAGAAAAAAGGTTAGGTATTTGAAGATCATATACCAGGTCAAATTGTATACCATTATACAAAATTAGTTATTGGCACAAACCTCCAGCTGTAAACAATTCCAAACAAGAACTCATCAAATTCACAATACTTGTTGCCTTACTCCGAGCATGAGAGGCTAAAGGATACCGTTGCTATTAGAGGTCATCCCAATGGTCTAGTCGAATGACCATAGCTAGGTAGTCAATTATGTGGTAGTAAGATATTTTGGTTTCATGGTTTCATTGATTATTTACAGTTTGATACATTGAGTGCTTGATATATTGATAAATTCAATAGACCTATACAATGGATTTGTTGTATTATATTGATACTTACATGACTCATGCCTTATAGCCCAAGACCATTATCTACCACTCTATCTGGGATATGTTTATTGCATTTTCCTTGAATCTAGAATTTGATCCTATAAGGACATATCCTTGAATCCGATAATTATCTCCTTCACTCTGAGAATTTGTTTCTCCATGAGAATCCCTAAACATGCTTGCACGACCCACCGGAAGCCCTTTCTGATGCACGATATCCATTCTATGCCCCAGGTAGGGATTCAACAGGTCTCCTTGAAATCCCGTAGGAGGTGGGATTCAACGTGTGATGGAATGATGTTCATTACTTGGATTGATGAACCATCAGCTCCTTTGGATTCAGGACATTGGGATAGTGCAAGAGTGGCCCTCTATTCTAGTTCCATGGACAAGGGATCATTTTTTGGTCAATTTTGGAAACTAGGGTTTTGCTCTATAAGTAAATGTGAAATTTTTGCACATGGGGTTCAAATTTGCATATTTCTCAACCCTGAACGTGAGACTAGAATTCCCACATGGAACCTACTTAAACATTCTTGCACGACCCACCGGAAGCCCTTTTTGATGTACATTCTCCATTCTATGCCCCGGGTAGGGATTTAATAGGTGTCCCCAAAAGCCTGTAGGAGGTGGCATTCAATGTGCCATAGAATGATGATCATTGCTTGGATCGACGAACCATTGGATTTGTGGGATTCATGACATTGGGATAGTTCTAGGGTGGTCCTCTAATCTGGGTCCATGGACAAGGGATCATTTTTTTGGCCAATTTTGGAAACTTGGGTTTTTCTCAGTAAGTGAATGTGAAATTTTTGCACATGGGCGTCAACTTCGCATATTGCTTGATCATGAATGTGTGGCTTGTGTTACCACATGGAACATGCCTAAATACACTTGCACGACCCACTAAAATCCATTTTGATGCACGATTTCCATTCTAAGCCCCAGTTAGGGATTCAATAGGTGCCCCTGAAATCCTGTAGGATGTGGGACTCAATGTGCCGTAGAATGATGACCGTTGCTCAGATCAATAAACTATCATCTCTGTTGGATTCAGGACATCGGGATAGTTCTAGAGTGGCCCTCTACTCTGGATCCATGGACAAGGGATTATTTTTTTGGTCAATTTTGGAAACTAGGGTTTTGCTCAGTAAGTGAATGTGAAATTTTTGCACATGGGGGTCAAATTCACATATTGCTTAATCGTGAACATGTGGTTAGCATTCCCACATGGAACCTGCCTAAAAAAACTTGCACGACCCACTAAAATCCCTTTTTGATGCACGATTTCCATTCTATGCCTAGGGTAGAGATTCAACAGGTATCCCTGAAAGCCTGTAGGAGATGGGATTCAATGTGCCATAGAATGGTGACTGTTGCTCAGATTGAAAAACCATTGGCTCCATTGGATTCAGGACATCGGGATAGTGCTAGGGTTTCCCTCTAATATGGGCCCATGGACAAGGGATCATTTTTTTGATCAATTTTGGAAACTAGTTTTTTGTTGAGTAAGTGAATGTACAATTTCTGCACATAGGGGTCGGCTTTGCAAATTCCTCGATCGTGAACATGTGGCTAGAATTCCCACATGGAACTTTCCTAAACAAGCTTGCACGACCCACCAGAATCCTTTTTTGATGAATGGTTTCCATTCTATGCCCCGGTTAGGGATTCAACGGGTCTCCCTGAAAGCCTGTAGGAGGTGGGATTCAACGTTCCATATATTGATGACCGTTGCTCGGATCGATGAACCGTCAGCTCCGTTGGATTGAGGACATCAGGATGGTGCTATAGTGGCCCTCTACTCTGGGTCCATGGACAAGGGATCAATTTTTTTTTATCAATTTTGGAAACTAGGGTTTTGCTCAGTAAGTGAATGTGAAATTTTTGCACATAGAGGTCAGCTTGAAGGTGATTGTAGATCTTCCCCTGTTGAAAAAATACTTGTTGCAAACTAGTATTCCATGTGGAGTTGTTAAGAATTTTGTTACCTATTGTGAGGTGTTGAAATTGAATTATTTCCCAAACTTGTCAAGCAAGAAATATTCATTTTTGTTTTAATCAAGGAGAAAGTAGTTGTCAATCTCTATGTGGAGGTGAATTGATCTAAGGATCTCATATCATTCATGGGACTGGAAACTCGAAAGAAGGTTGTTTCCCATATTAATTTATCTAGGTCATCCAAGAGATGTGAGCATTTGTACGATGAAATGTAGGAGGAGACAATGCCATTACATCAATAACCATGTAATGCAACATGTTTATGTTTAGAAACAAGTGGCCAACCTATTACACCATTATTAAAAAATATATATATCTTCACACTACGAATGCTTCGAATAATACTCCATAAACATGAATTTATAAAACAAGATTCAAAATAGTACTTCTCTAATCAATTTAAACTATAATAAAATCACACATAACTTTCATCTCTTTCAAAGTTGTTACTTGAGGCCATTCATCAAATGCCATGTACATTAACAAAATGATAAAATAATGTGCAGGATATAGTCATAACCATTATTTTGAATAAACCTTATAATACTTGGATACTTTTAGGTTTGATGTGTATCCCATGTATTTGTTAGATGAAAGACATCATTCCAAACACTAATTTTATTTATGTAGACCACACAGTTGCATCACTTAGGTGTGTCAACTTCATGCATCCTTTAAAATTTTGTTAGGTTGTTATTCGGGTATGGTGATTTTGTATGCCACCAAGTTGGATCAGTTGCTTAGCTGTGATGGGTGCTTATGTGTATTAGGTATGTTCCATATTTGCAAATACAATTTAACATTGTATATGCAATTGGATCATGGTAAAAAACAATTAAAATGTACATTTTTGTCATTACGTAATATCGTAATTTTGCATTGTTCTCAAATTTATAACTAGTATCTCCATGCAATCGTAAAATCTATAAAAAATTGGGAACATTACACATAGAAACATTCTTATCCACACGTGCATAATCACACTTAAAATACTGAACCATGAAGATCTCAAGAGCCTTCATATGAAATATTTTTTATATCATGAAATTTATAATACAAAAATAGAAGGACCATCTATGGTCTGTCAATATACATGTATCAAAAACATATTTGATGTACATGTGTAAACAAAAGTACATCTGTCTTAGATCGCGCCCCTATACTCTAAATCCAGATTGTACATAAAAGTACATATTTTTCCTAGACTAACACATAAAAAATATAACTTTCTCTTGTTTTTCCTGAACCCTTTCGCCTCTGTCTACGACCACTGTGCATCTCTGGCGACTGCAAATCAATGACAATATTTCTTGATCAGGTAACTGAACTAGTACTGTCCAACAATAACAAAGTTTGAAAATTTAAAATATGACTCAATTGTAAATAATACAAACTCACTGCATTTGTCAGGGGTATAGGTTCCTCCGGTGTCGAGGGTATAGGTTCCTATGGTGTCCTCCTCCTTGCAGTGAGTCTCTTTGCAATGCTTCTCTACAACAACAAAAAAAATGTCAATTATCTAAAGAATTATCAACATGTACATGAATGAGAAAATACTAATCAATTAAGTAAAAAATGAACATCTCACCAAAAAAACCATTTGTAGGGTATTATACTGGGACTCTTCAGTAGTAAGAGGAGCCATAGGTTGAACATCAACCTCAGTTGGGTGCACTAATGGACCAGGGTGTGGCTACATTCACCAAATGATAAAATAGTTAGGCATCGTGCATGTCCGTAAACAATACAAATGAAATGTACAATTACAAATATTCAAGTAGATGTACCTTAGTGTGACTTATCCCTATTGTATATGCAACATTGAATGCAACATCAAAAAACCCACTAAGATCTAGCACAGATGACTTTGCATCCTGATGCTGTAAACATGCAAAAATAACATAAAGAAAAACTACTTGTGAAGTGAATTCATATATAACCAACAACTTCCATTAGAAGTGTGCATATTACCATGGGATGATTAGGTTGATCCTCATGCACACCCACTCTATTCAAGGAAGAGGGTCATCTGGTGTAAACATTCCCCTTATCTATGTTTGGACTATGGGGATATCCAAACCAAAGAGGCGATGCAGGGATCTGTGATGATGTCTGCAGTGATAAAGTGTTACCATAGTTAGACATGGACTTAAATGGCTAGAATAATATGTACTATAAAAATAACATGTTGTAATATACTTACCTCTTCCTGGGACATATCTCCCCCATGGGAGTGACCGCTTCCATCAATTTCTTTCCCCTCTTCAAATGCTAATAACATCTGCAAGTTTAGAAATTATAAATATTAGAGATATATAAAGGAGTGTACAGTAAGAAATTTAAATAATTCGAACAAGATTAAGTCATAACCCATGTACTTACATTCTTCAAGTAAGAGTGAATTCCACCTTGTACTATGTCATTGATATCAACGTCTCCAGCCTCACGTTCTAAGTGGGGTTCCCGCAACTTCAAAAATTGTAAATATTAGAAAATTTAATAAATTAATCAAAACTAACACATGCATTAACAAAATGATATGTATTAACAAAATGACAAATGTTTAAATATTACCTCAATGGTGGTTGTTTGGGCCTCGGGTACAACCACACTGGGTGTAGTACCACCCTCGTGAGAGGCATCAATCCCCTATAAGAGTAAATATTGCATATATTACAAAAATTTTAATATGTTACATATAGTATGCAAAAATTAAAACTTGAACAATAATAGAGTTTAAAAACAATGTCCTTACCTGACCACCAGTCATCGTAGTGGTACCATGTCTTGTTCTAGGACCATAATACGGTCCCCCACATGATGTGCAAACGTGTGGCTCACTCTGAGGAACATGGGATGTCAATATATCCCCACCAATAGATGTCCCTCCACCACCAAAAGCTGGTGGTTGTACACCAGCAAAGGAAGAGGGCACTCTCTAGTCAATAGTGGTTGTGTGTCGAGAGACCATCTCAGCTAGAGTAAAAAATGCCTCCTATGTCTAGGAAACCATGTCATGTGCAGGAGGGATGTCTTCCCTTTGTAGTTGGGCACAGGGTGTAGGTATCTGTGGATTGGAATCTCTATGCCTAGCATTGGGTCGGTTTTGGGGCATCCCCCTACCAACTCCTTGAAAGCCCAACATGTCAAAATAGTTGACATGTTTCCCCATCACAAACTCTACATACAATTTTTGGAGGAAGTACAACGATACTTCCCTATTGTTGTGAGGGGGAATGTCAAAAACCATGTACCACCTATCCATCCAATCGTCTCTAATGGGTGGAAAGGTGCACCACTCAATAGAAATATGTGTCTTGTTGATCTCTAAAATGTCATTCGTCCAAGGAATTCTAAACAATGTATAGATGTGTTGTTTTGTTATTTTGATATTTTTTACTTTGTTGTAGCTCAACCCATCAGTGCATTGTTTTCTTTTCCTCTCCCTGCAAGATGCGATGCAATATAAAGCATCATTGAATCTTGCAATCGTATCAACAATAGACAACAAATAATCTAACAAGGAGAGACAGAGCTCATCTCCACCCCTCCAAGTAGAACCAATCTCTCTCATATGGCCAATAACCCTCAGTATCTCTGCATTGTTATCCATATTAGCCACTGCAATCATAAATACAAATAAAATATCATTAGAAATATAAACACATGATATAATGACATCTCTAAGCACTGAAAACTATATAACTAGTGTACGACAAATAACAACATAAACTAAATCTATCATGTAAATTTAAAAATTGATCTTGAATTTTACAGTAAAGAATAAACATTTAACATTTTTTCATTTCATATTTATGTCCTATGTTCAAGTATTAATTCCAATTTTTAAGTATGCATGTGTACATAAAGTGTCTGGAGTGCATATGTTGATTGCGAAGCTCTTCTAGCTTATTTTAAGGCTTGGATTATGAAGTTTCATCAAAATTGTGAGGTGCTGACTATTGCCTTTGTAGGACCAGCTCCCAGATTGCGGGTAGAGAAAACAACTAAACCCTAGAATAGGTGGCATAATGTTCCATTGATGAATAAAATCCAAGTATAGGCAACGGTTTTGTTAGATATGTAATTATTTGTTGTAGCGTGATGTTTTTTGGACTCCAAAGTCTATTTAGCAGATCTTTATGGATTTTATGGTTGCAAGGTTTCCACTGGATTATATCATGTATGATAGTATGTTATTGGCATGTTTAATCAAACAGATCAACCTACCTATGTATCTTCACGTTCATAGAGTCTATTGTTCAACTTTGTTGTCTTGACATTAACCAAAAAGTACCCTTCGTTCAAGACGAAATCTTTGTTAATATCACAAGAAGCTTCTATACCTTATTTTAACACTTGGATTAGGAAGTTTCATTGAAACTATAAGGTGTTTATTGATGTTCTTGAAGACCAAATTCGATATTTCGGATAGAGGAAAGGATTTACCATGTTTGTTTATGTATTTTAGAGGAATATATGAATTCTACTTGATTATTTTTAGTTGTATGCAAGATTGAAACATACTTGACAAACTTTGCATATTTGTTAATTTTGGTTTGGATTCACAATGATGCTTGCGAATATACATATATGCAAATAGTGAATTTCATTTGTTTTTATGATTTAACTGGGGTTTTGGTTTACATTGGGCATGTAAGTTACTTATGCAAACTTGTAATGTGCTTGACAAACTTAGCATATTTGTGAATTTTGGTATGGATTCACAAGGATGCTTGTGAATATGCATATGGAAATAGTGAAATTTATTTGTTTTTTAGTTAATTGGGGTTTTGGTTTCCATTGGGCATGTAAATTTTAGGTATGAATTTTGGAATAGATTAGTGAATGTTGGACATACCAATAATTGTTTGGTATTTTTTTACTTAAAACCATGCTTAGATATAACAAATGATGTTTCACATACTTTCACCTATATGTAGTTAAAGTTAATTTATATAAATTATAGTTAAAATGATGAAAAATTATTCAATTAGGATTTCGAAATTAAAAAAAAACATTCTTCCCTATCTAACTAAAATACATTATTAAACCAATAGTATAGTAAAAATACAATCCATGAAGTCATTTAAATGATGCAATTTCGATGTTGAGAAATGATATTTAACTCCAAACATATAATTTGGGATAAAAATGTAGTAGTGTCCTTATATCCCAACTCTTATATCCAATATCACTAATAAATATAGGACGAAGCATTTAAAAAAAGGGAAAGAGTTTTTTTATGCAAAAAAAAATCAACAATTGGGGTGCTTTCACGAGGAGGAGATTTCCTATTTCTAACATCTCCACCACCAAAAGCATGCGTAATCTAAGGGAGGAAAATATATCTATGTGCAACAAGGGGAACAATTTATACAACTTGATGAGAACTTTATACTCAAAACGATAACTCTAGCCATAAAAACTCAGTCTTTTGTCAGTACCACCAAAAAACAACCTCAAGCCTGGGTTCGTAGTGGGGTAGGCGAAAGGGGTGACATGGGTAGAGGGTAGGTAGTGGGGTAGGTGGGAAGGGGATAACATGGGTGTAGTGGGTAGGAGGATGGGGTAGGGAGGAGAGGGTGCATGAAGAGGGGGATAATCGGTGGGGAGGGGTAGGTTTGGATGGGGGTGTGATTTTGAGAATCACACTACATTGATATTTTTTTCTTATTTTGTTAAAACAAAGCATTATTAGTTTTTTCTTTAAGTTTGAAATTGAACTAATTTTTGATGAACATATACTCGAGCAAAGAGTTATACCTCCATCAAAATGCTTAGAGGGATGAAGGTTTTATCCTCTAATCTCTCCATTGCTTTCTCTACGCTTCACAATTAAACAAACTTGATATTAGTGTCATCTTGTAGCCTATGAAAATTTTCAAACAATTAGGGTTTCAAACTTAAAAAAAGATCATACCCTCAGTTTTTTTAAACCCTTGTGAGCTTAGGAAGATCCTCTTTCAGTAATCGAAGGAAAGCACACCAAGAGTTTACATCTTACCACACTAGAAATGGAATTAGCTGCGATTTTGAAAAGAAGGAAAAAATGGACAAACTAATTTATAAAGACCAATAAGCACAACATAAGTTGTTCATTAAACATAGTAGAACATTGCAGTTATCCTAGAAGGAAAGTAAAGGTTCAGCAAAGTACTATTGTTCAGCAAGGAGGTTCAGAGTGAAACCACAAGAATCCAGCACAGTAAGAATGAACAAAAACCTCCATGACCAAGTAACACTAGTAATTTTGACAATAAACCCTAAATTTTATTTTTAGCATTGAGGAGTACAGTACAGATGGAGGCTAGGATCTCTCTCCTTATACAAAAAGCATGGGATTCTACCAACCTCATTATTTTTTCATTGCCACGTTTTCAACTTGCAATCCATGGCTTTGGACAAATATAAACTTTGTTTAAAACCCAATCACCTCACAGAGCTATCATCCATCATCTCCTTCAATTTTTATAAAACCATTGTAACTCCCTTTGGCCACATGTCATAAATTGGGAATAGGTTTTAAAACATAAGTTATTCTTTGTATACTTTCCCACATTGCATGTACAACCTATGAGGATTGTACACCCCCTTGTGCAATCACTTCACCTTATGTAAGTGGGGTAAAAATTAAGAGACAACCACTTCATTATAACCTTATCACATAATCCTAGCAATGGATGCCGTAGGAGTAGATTTCAAAGCTTAGGATTAAATCTTAGCTAAATAAAATGAAATATTTATTTTCCTTAACAATAACATATCACCTTGTCGAAAGCTTCATTTCCATTTTTTGTCATAATTGTAGTCAATTTCAGATGGACGATAAGCCCTCTCTTCATAGAGACAAGAAGTTCAATTAAAATTATTCATGCAGAAAGTTAAAAAATGATCTTACAGCTAAGAAAAATCACTTTATGACATTTAAGTGTATAAATTGTATATAAATAAAAGAATTTTTTTTTATATTTAATTTTTTGGTTCAACACATTTGACCCCTTTTGGTGCTTGATAGGTTTCTAGTTAAAATGGATCTATATTTGTTTACACCGAAAGGACATTGCTTCTAAGAGAAAATATGTATGCATAAAAAACATATAGTTTTTAGATTCATGCAAAGCACATTATGAGTATGTGAGCGAAACAACATGATGCCATTGCATAAATGTTGTAACATACCCATATAACCTGCATAAAAAAAAACTTTTGTATAAGGCATGGCCATGAATATTCCTTAAAATTATTCATTTTTAACTTAAGTGCTACTACACAATAATTCTATAATTAACAAGTCCTTTCCACAACTCGCAACACCTTTCTGTAATTCCTCTTCGATAATGTGGATCACGGATTGTAGAACCCTCAAGTGCTTTATACTTTCATTTCTCACTTCCCGCCTTCCCCATTCCGCCCTCTGCATTTTGAAATGCAGACTATGGGTCATGGAAACTCTAATACATATGATTTCCTTTTTAAGTTTCGAGCTTTCGCCTTTCCACCTTTCATTGTGGAACCCAGGAATCAGAAGCTCAACATTTGACGAAATCATTTAAATACTTTTCTCCTTCCACTATGGAATTCAAAAATTAGAAACTCCACATTCAGCGGAATCATTTAACCTCTTTCCACCTTTTACCTTCCTCCTTTCCACATTTCCACCTTCTGCTACAGAGCTCGGAAATAAGAAAAATCAACATTCAATGGAATCATTTAACCACTCTCCACCTTCTTCTTTCTTTCTTCTACAGATGGACTCTAGATTGTGGGAAACCAACACTTGGTCTCATTTCTCCTTCTGATTCCTATCTCCCTCCTTCCACCTTTCGCTGCGAACTCTAGGGAGCAAAAAACACACATCACCTTAGAATTTTTGGATTCTTTTCCGCTTCTGTAGGTGGATTATGGGGTGCAGAAAACTAACATTTTTGCTTTGTTCCACTTCTACTTTCCACTTCTTTCCTTTCTCCTTCCGCAAGCAGATTCTAGGGTGCGAAAACACTTAATTCAGATGCATTTTGACTATGTAACCAGGATTCTATCCTTCATGAACTTAAGCATACTACATGGAAAACTAAAAGGCCTATGCAAATGTAATGGGAAGGAGAGTATAACCACAATAAAATCTACTTGAATCTTTACACTATCCTATTGTGTGTGTCCTTACCTGAATTCTAGCTTGTGAATTATAAAATAGGTTTTAGTGGTGATTTACAACACTTTCCTTCATGATTTACCTCTATATAAGGATGAAAGTATTACACGGGGAATTATCTAAACAGGGTAGGGTTTATCCCATTCAACACTTAGGCTTTCTACAGGGGTCCCTTACAAATGGACTTTAGTAGGAGAACAAAAGTACAACTAAATAACTCATCATAGAACACTAAATACCATGATTAGAAAGGTCTGGTGACCAAGGGAAAAATCCTAGACACCTAGAACAAGGCATGGATTCTATAACCACAGAAGCCATAAATAAAAAATTCCACATAGACTTTCAGGGAAGCACGAGTAAAACATTTAGGGAAAATATAACCAACAGGTAGTTTCCAGTGAAGTAAAATAGAGTAGGTGCCTTACTTCCTCCATGGTATAAACGTCCAAATGCAGTCATGACCATTCGTCAACCAAAAAGGGATACTTTTCTTAAGAGAAAGATAAGACTCATATGCAAAGCATCAACCATAGTAGGTGTATCATACCATTAGTGAGCTATATAACTAATGCAATCATGATCGTACGAGTATGCACCCATTCACTAGGAAATACTTTCATCAAAAATGATATAAGCTTGCTTGATAGATAAACTCTAATTCATAAAAATGAAATGATAAGCTTCGAGTTGCAGGGGGAATTAATCCTTCCAATGATCGGTTTCATTGAAGATTACAGAGTGTAAAGAATGTACATCTTTGATAAATCTATGGTCAATATCGTCATATCAAGGGTCAAGAATAATTCTGATGAATGAGATAACGCCTAAGATAAGCAGTGAAAACCAAAAGTGATCATGAACAAGGCACCTTTAATATCAATGGACAAGGTTTATCCCCAAATAGATCAATGGTTGACATCGATTTTGCTGGGAGAAATAGTGTAGATAAAGAAAATTTTGTTTTGTGTGATAGGAAACGTGTGTAAATGACGTGTCCCCTCCCCATTGGATATCACACTCGAATATTGGAGGTATGAAAGTCACTTTATGGAGCATGATGGTTTAAAATGGACGCATATTTCAATGATCAGGATTTGGGTGAATAAATATCATGATTGTTGGTTCATTTTGCTACATAATTAGCAAGGCATTTAATGGAAGGGTTGGATGCAGAATTCTTGTGGAATCTAGTTCATAGCATACTTAAATTTCATTCTTCGCTGAGTGTTAGAGGGACCATAGGGCGGGTTGGTTAAACTAAGCAGTTTGGCTAAAGTTAGAATCGACTAAATCATGTATCATACTATCTAAATATTGTATACAAAGGGCTTGGCATCACAAGCATAGCACATTCTTGAGAAAAACATTGTGGAATTTAAGAACAACCAAAGAATACTTATATGAGTGCACAAACCCATTTAACAACAATACTTTCATCAACAAACCTAAGGAATTCTCTTATCATTACAGCAACATGGAAAACATACATTCATATAGCCATTGACATGCCCTAAGCTCATCAATCACAAAAATCATGCAGTATGACAATAAATCTGTACATAAAAACAATCCACCACTTAGGTTGTCATTTTACCAAATGCAAGGCATTATCATTCCAAACATCGTAAGGAGTAAAATAGTTCATAAGCACCATTAAATCTAGGTTTTTATTTCATCATTTTATTTATATTAAAACACATATGCAAACATACCTTGAGATCAATAGGTTTGCAGAAACAATACTCAATAATGGAACCTGTTGTAAAATGAGATGCAATGAAAAAGGAACAACCACGTTCCACCCAACTGTATATTAACCACAGATCACTCTGTACTCAATCGCCCCTGAGCTAAATTATGCATGCTGAGAGTAGTTATAGTCAAAGTTGGTCCATTTCCCCAGTGAGAAATCACTTTCCTAACACCGATTGCTCACACATAAAGTATTCCTTATTCCATCATACCCAGCCATGTTCAGCGCCTAGCATATGCTTCCTTATTTATAGTTTTGTTTTTTCTAGGTTCTTTGCAACTAATGGCCAATTTGTCCAGGAATTTCCCTTACCGTTACATCCTTCATTTCCCTAGGGTGGGTCTAGTTCCATATTGGCATTCCCACGCCTGGTGTAACCTCCCTGAGATTGACTCTTCACATCCCCCACTCTTGCATGCATAATTTCCTCATTCAGCATGGTTGTCCCTATCATTCATATTTTGATTACAAGCATACTATTTCGGTTACATTTTTCCTCCAAGGAGCGATTGGAATATTCCAGGTCTTCCAATCACAAAAAAAAATAGTCTTTTCAAAATATTACAAATAAAATTTATCACTTAGGTGATATTACATCCTTTCCCCCTTATTTTAACACTTCCCATAGTGTTCTTAGTCTTCTTCCATAGATTCTGGAAACTACCTCTAATTCCTAAGTACCGCTTTCTTCCTATCCAGCCTTACGTACAAACTTCTTATTTTAGCATATCCTTACTGACTTGACTTGTTCATTCATCTGTTTCACCTTGGTTCTAATCCTGCAAACAAATATTTCAAATCTTTTGATGTAAATTTCACATCCTAGTAAGAAATTCACCCTCCTTGGTACTCCACAAATTCAAAATACCTCTTTCAAGAAATATCTCTGTAATGTTAATAGATCCATAAGTTGGCTTTTTAGAAGTAAAAGAGAAATTTTCTTAACTTATTCTACTCCTACAACCATAATTAGATCATGTTTCTTTTGTTTTAATGGAAAAACTGTGATGAAATCCAAGGATTTTACCTCCCATTTCCCTAGGAAGGGAAGAGTTTAACAAACATGCTGGATATTGATATTTAGTCTTCACCTGTTGACACCCCAAGAATTTAGATAGATAATTAATTAACTATACCTTTAATCTAGGCTAAAATATTTTCTCTCTATGGTTGTTATCACCTTTTGGGAACCAGGGTGTCCTGCATAAGGAGGTTTGTGCCTCTCATTTATATTAACAATTTTAAAACTGCAACATCATGCATGTATAATCACATAAAAATCAGCTAAACAACTGAATACTTATTGAAATTTTCAGTTCAATAGTTAACATTTTCCCCAAGGGCATGTTTTCCCTCATCTCACATGCATGCAGTTCACATGAAAGGCCATCATAAACAAATTTCCATTATAAAATTAAATTTCCCAAACATAAGGTCCTTGTCCTTTGTTTGTCTCTTGCGGACCACAATACCCGGTTTTTCTGTAGTCCCTTACCTGACATGTTTCCTAACCTCAAACAATCAATATCATGGATAATCGAATCAAATGATGAATTTACAATTATGTCTTCTACAAAATAAGACCTTGCAATCATGAGTCCATCCTCACATTTTTTGGCTTTGGAAAGTGGAATTCTCTTACCCCTATTACTTACACTTGTTTCCACATGTAACATGTCATCTTAACACAATCCTAGAATACACAATTTTCTAAACCGAAATTTACAACTATGTTCTGTTCATAAATTAAATTTCACCATCATGAGATACGTCTCATAACTTTTGTCCTTTGTACATGGTACATTCGTTCATTATTTTATGGGACCTACCCACACTATCCACAATAAAAAACTTCCAATCATCCAAGCAATTGTGAGCATCCCTACATAACATCCTTTCATCACAGGAATTTACAATGAATCTCAAAATTGCAGCACACGGTACTATATAGTTACTTTATATGCATTGTTAAAATTGCCATGTATTTTCACCTTATTTATGCAAATAAAATATACTTCCAATACTCATGATTTCACAATCATGCTCCATACAATGTTGTCCTTTCAACAGAGAATTCAGTCACACATGACTACCCTTTTTTTGTGCAATTCTTTTCCTTATATTCATAGCAGTTGATGAAATGATCTCACAAATCCCAATAATTCTATCACTTTATCTATTAAAGAATTTTCAATGAGGTATTTATATCACACCCATGCATTCAAAAAATGCATCTTGTATGTACCCACACATACCTTGGAATCAAAGTTCCAACTGCTCATTGGAAGAATTCTTATTTTAGAAGTTCTGACATGAATATATATACATGAGGGTCATCTCCTCACAGAAATACAAGTTCACATGAATGCCTCCTCTACCTATATATATATATATATATATATATATATATACATTACTCAACCAATATTACAAAACCTAGCATCTCCTTGGGTGCTCCATGGCAGTTTTGTTCCAGATCCTAACACTTCTTTTGGGTGCTCACTGGAAGCTCTAGATTACCTTTCTCAGGAGCTTCCTTTCCAGACACCATAATGCCTATGGTTTATTCTTTTGACGGATTCCCATCTCTCATGAAATCTCCTTTATGCTACGTGAATGTGTGTGGAAAGAAGAAGACTAACCAGATGTCTTACACCTGGGCGTCCCCAGCGATGCATACTCACGCCTAGATGGTCGAGGGGGGGGGGAAGCTATGTAACCCAAGTACATCCTTCCTGTTAGAATTATTAATCCTCCCTTGTCCAAATTTGTTCATATGTCTAAATCGGGATTCATGTCTAAATCGAGAGTCCATCCAGTCTATTTATAGTCATTAGCACCATTGGGTAAACTTGACCTAATTGGGGCACATGTTTCAGTTACTAAAGTGTGGGGAACACTAATTGAGGCTCACTACCACTTATTGCACTTGATTTCATAAGTTTAGGAACCTCCTATATCAATCCCTACAATTTAGGAAGCCACTGGGAGTGCCGAAACCAACCAAGGTCAGTTCACTTCAGTCAATGACTAGTCAAGCTAAGTTAGGAGTCAGTTACATTCAGTTCAAGTCCTCCACATTCAGTTAGTGCTAGGTTTACTTGATTGCACACATGTGGGGTGCATTTCTCACCTACCATAGTCAGTTAACCATTATTCAACACTAAATGAACTCCGGTTATGATTTAGACAAGGACAATTAACTACTGGGTCCGCCGATAGTGATTTAGACAAAGTGTTGGTTACCTACAGTCAAGTAGAGTCTAATCAATTTGAACTTCCTCATGTGGATTCAAATTGCTTGTGGCTATTAAAGCCATTTTACATTATTGTAATTATTATCTGAATTACTTTTTTTATTAATGAAAGCATTCACAGCTGCAAGCCTTTTGCACTGTTTCATTCTTCAATTGCTGAGTAAATTTTGAGATCTTCTTTGTGAGTTGTGTATTTGTCTGCAGATCTATATGCTCAAATTTACACTTCCATAATCTATGTACCCCAATTATATTGTTCCTCCTTATACCATTTTCTCAACTTTATACGTAGAATGAAATTCTGGTATCATTGGCATTACCAGGTCAGGTACCTGCAACTATTCCATCAGTAATAAATCACAATCTTTATATCATGGATTGGTATAGCATCAATATTTCCATCTATCACAAATATATTATTTTAAGAACTGGAAATTCTTATACTTAGATAGAATGCACTTGATATTATCAATTATCTTCTATGGTCCATCCTAAATGCAATGAAGCAACTTGCTAGTATTTCATAGTATAAAACAAATCATAGTGATTTTATATGTTACTTGATTGATCAAGATTCTTAACAAGGGTTACAAAACCATAAAACCAACATGTTAATCATATATTTGTTATCCTATCCTTTCTTCACAAGGATATTGATCATCTATATAGTATCACCAACATCTCCAACCATGCTTCTATTCCCTTGGTCTTGCAATTATTACCATCGACCATAATATCATAGACAACAATAATTATTAGTGGTGGTTTAGTGCATATGTAAAACTTCACTAATTCATGCAAAATATCTTTACTTGCAACATGGTATATCTATGAATATGCATACTAGTGCATATGCATTTGACCTATCAAATCTCTTGCATTCCCAACATTCCTATGCCAAAGTTTCATGTACATGGAACTCAAAATAAAATAAAAACATATTGGAAAGAGAGGAGTTGACTTACCATAGCAGAAAATTCCCCCTTTTTCACATAACTATTGGTCTAATTTGATGGATTCTCTGAGAAAGCAACTACGGCATAACAACACTGGTCATCTGTAATTATATGGCATAACTCCCTTTGGGAAATCCTACAAGTATATCACTAAACCTTCCTTTGGGATTTAGCTTGTTCCTTAATTAGCGACCTATAAATTTGGATCCTTGGCCAAATATTTTCCCTGCTCTCGTTCCCTTCATGATTATCTCCCGTCATCGATCCATCTTATCCTTTAAAGTGGATTGTCCAAGTTCTGTCAAACGTGACCCTTGTGTGGCCTTGGTGTGCTCCAGTGGAACCTAGATGTTTCAAAAAGGCAACAGGGTTGAACCTATGGCTCTATTTTAAATATTCCAAACAAAAATTTTATGGTTAGCACAAGTATTTTCCATAATACAGTAGAACTAGATGTTCCCAAAAAGAAACAAGGTTGAAACCTGTAGCTTTGCTTTAAACATTCCAAAAAAAAAATTATGGTTATCACAAAGTTTTTCCATAATGTGGAGGAACTAGATTTTCCCAAAAGGAAGTATAGTTGAAACCTGTAGCTCTATTTTAAACATTCCAAACAAAATTTTTATGGTTAGCACAAATTTTTTCTATAATGCAGTGAAACTATATGTTCATAAAAGGAAACATGGTTGAAACCTATAGCTCTCTTTTAAACATTCCAAACAAAACTTTTATGGTTAGCACAAAGTTTTTCCATAATGTAGTGGAACTAGATGTTCCCAAAAGGTGACAGGGTTGAAACTGTAGCTTTGTTTTAAACATTCCAAACAAAACTTTTATGGTTAGCACAAAGTTTTTCCATAATGGAGTAGAACTAGATGTTCCCAAAATGTGACAGAGTTGAAACCTGTAGCTCTAATTTAAACATTCCAAACAAAGCTTTTATGGTTAGCACAAGGTTTTTCCATAATGCAGCAGAACTAGATGTTCCCAAAAGGAGACAGGGTTGAAACCAATAGCTCTAATACCATATGTAACATACCCATATAACCCGCATAAAAAAATATTTTGTATAAGGAATGGCCATGAATATTCCTTAAAATAATTCACTTTTAACTTAAGTGCTACTGCATAGTCATTCTATAATTAACAGGTCGTTTCTGTAACCTGCAGTACATTTCCACAATGCATATCATAGATTGCAAAACCCTCAAGTAATTTCTACTTCCCTTTCTCACTTCCGGCCTTCCACATTCCTCCCTTTGCATTCTGAAATGTGGAGTACGAGTCATGGAAACCCCAATACATACAATTTCCTTTTTCTGTTTCTGCCTTTCTCCTTCCGCCTTTCCGCCCTCTCTTGCGGAACTCAGGAATCAGGAGCTCAACATTCCTCCTTACTTCCTTCCTCCTTCCGCCTTTCTGCCTTCCACTGTGGAATTCAAAAATCAAAAACTCCACATTTGGCGGAATCGTTTAACCACTTTCCACCTTTTGTCTTCCGTAACGAAACTTAGAAATCGGAAAAATCAACTTTCAATAGAATCCTTTAACCACTTTCCACCTTCTGCTTTCCTCCTTCCGCATTCCTCCTTCCTCCTTCCGTAGATAAACTCCCGATCATAGAAAACCAACATTTGGTTTCATTTCTCCTTCTAATTTCCACCTCCTATCTTTTTCCTTTTGTTGCGGACTCTGGGGTGTGGAAAACACACTTTACCTTATAATTTCTGTATTATTTTCCATTTCCGCCTTCCACCTTCCATGGGTAGATTCCGGTGTGCGTAAAATCAACGTTTTTTCTTTGTTTTGCTTCTCCTTTCCACCTTCTTCCTTCATCCTTCCATAGGAGGACTCTGAGGCACAAAAACACTTAAGTCAAATTAATTCTGACTATATAACTAGGCTTCTAGCCTTCATGAAATTTAGCAGACTGTATGGAAAACCAAAATTCCTATGAAAATGTAACAGGAAGGAGATTACAACCACAATAAACTCTACTTGAATCTTTACACTATCCTACTATGTGCATCTTTAAACTCATTCCACCTTATGAATTTTTAAATAGGTTTTAGTGGCTATTTACCACACTTTCCTTCATAGTTTACCTTTATCTAAGGACTGAAGTATTATAGAGGGACTTCCCTAACAAGGGTAGGGATTATTGCATTCATCACTTAGGTTTTCTACACGGGTCCCTTACAACTAGACCTTAGTAGGAGAATGAAAATACAACCAAATAACTCATCATAGAACAATAAATACCATGATTAGAAAGGCTAGGTGACCAAGGGGAAAATCCCATACCCCTATAACAAGGCATGGCTTCTATAACCATAGATGCCATAAATAAAAAAATGTCATAGACTTTCAGCCAAGCAAGAGTAATAAATTTAGGAAAACTATATCAAACAGGTAGTTTACAATGAATTAAAACATAGTAGGTTCCTTACTTCTTCCATGGTCAAAGAATTCAAATGAAGTCATGACCATCCCTTAACCGGATAGGGATACTTTTCTTTGTAGAAAGATGAGACTCATTGTAATGTCCCCAAAATTTGAATTTTTTTTTAATTAGGCTAGTCAAATACTACCTGTGTTGGACATTATCTAAACTTATGCAAAATGTGTTGTGCTTTGTTTTACTGCATTGTATTGTTGTAATATGTTCTTACTTCCAGCTCTCTATTTTATGGATGTGGTTATTAATGTAATCCTATGTTGTCATTATTTTACTTAATATCTGAATTCGATGGTTACGTTACTTACTCATTGTTTATACTGGTTGATTATTGTTTATGAATAAATCTGACTTAACTTGTATTGTCAAGGGGTGGAGTGGTTGGACTTGTTTTCCCTTGTAAACAAATGAAAGGTAATTGTTTCTACTTGTCACTACATGGCTTGCTTAGTTCTTCTGGAACTAATGCACTTCTTTCCTTATTGCATGCATGTGCACATGACGACAGAAAACTAAATGTGATGGTGACCTAAAGACATATTGTCTATACTTCTTGGATGGCGAATAAACTTACAAACATATCCCAGTGATTATCATTATGCTCATTTTCAGCAAGGCTGGTGTTACTAGCCTATGATGTACTAGTTACTTATTATGGTTTATGGAATTATGAAATTGATTTAATTACTTCTGTACTTTATCATTTACATGGTATACAATGTATGTGGCTTATCATATTATAATATTGTCCTTGGTTTATTAAAGTCCTTGCGTATAATTTTTTGAACATAACAATAGCCCTCCATGGCATATTTCATATGCCATGGATTATGGCTATACCGTAAGTATACGATACACATGCTGGGGATTATATGTTGCATGGTAATTGAACGTTGCTCTACGTTGGGGGGGTGACATGAACTATATACTTTGGTTTTTTATTTATAGTAATGGAGGCTAGGGTGGAGAATTAAATGTGCTTTGGAAAGCATGGATCTCAAGCTTAGGTCTTGGACTAGCATGATGGTTTCGTTCATTTACGAAATGGCTACGTGAGCTCTGTCTTTGGTCCGCTCTGTGGCATGGATCTTTGGAGGTTCACTGTATTGAAAGGTATGTCTGCCAATCCGTTTTAGCAGTGTTATATTGTTGTTATGTATGGTGTTTTTGGCATTTTCCTCATCATGGACTTGGTTTTGTTGCAGGATACAGGGTTTGGACAGTGTGGGTCACCCTGGGGTCAACACAATACCCATTACAGGTAAGCCCTGCTCTAACAAGTTTAAAACTTGCTCCTTCTCTTGTGTGGGTATTGTGACAGAGCTTTAAGCTCATCGTTGGTTGAATTCTTAGTCTGGTTTTAATGGCAATGATTTGGAAAGGGGATGTCTATAAAAATTATGTAAAGCATCCAGAGATGCGTTTATGACTTGGGGTTTTTATTTGGGTTTAGCGCCTTCGGGCCAGGACTAATGCATTTTGGTTTTGTAAAACGAATACTCTGTTAGTGTCGTTGGTCATGGTGAATACTTATAGGCTCTGTCATTGGTTAATATGTTTAAGTTTTGCTAATGGCGATAGCACCATTGATTGCAATGGTGCAAGGCCTTGGATACACGACTATGTAAATTCTTATTTTGGTTTATAATGGTTATTTTGTACAACATTTTCATACTTTGCATATCGTGATTATGATTATTAGTTTGGGTGATAATTTGACTCTATGTAGATTTTCATTTCTTGTTTATTTCTTTATATAGATTGTTAATAGTGTTAATTTTGGCCTTTGGATTCTTGCCATAGATGGAAATAGTGTTCCCACCATTAGAGCAGTGACTGTGTAATGGATGAATGAAATGTTGAAATCGTGGTTTAATGCTTATCTATGTGTTTAGTTTTATGAGGTCGTGACTGTGGGTTTTACCCTACGACTAACTGTCGTTGCTATTTCCTTAGTGTTGACAAAAGCTTTAATGCATTTATGTTAGGGTTTTACTAGTTGCATACAAATGGTCATGAGCCACAAAATGGTTACAACGTGTAATTTTTAATTTGGTAAATGAGCTTATTAGTGTGGTTTGTGTAGTTGATAACTAAAACATGACATCATTTGGTAGGATGGTAACGAATCCTACAGGATCCGATGTGCTAATCTTTAAATGTATACGAGTAGACTCCATAGGATTTGATCCTAGGTCACGATGGTTGTAAAGGATGATTAATGAAAATACTTGTTTGGGAATTCATGCCCACAGGATTCGATCCCATGACCTCTGTTTATTTATGCGATATTTTAATGAGTTATGTGCATAAAATTATGTTGACTTATTATGTGGAAGTTTTCTTATGATATAGGATTTGGATAAATGCATTTTGTGTATTAAATATATGGTTTGGTATTTATGAATGAGAATGATTTTTTGTTTAGTAATGTTTATTTATATCCTTTAACTTCGTTCCATTAGATGGTCTCGATGGCTTTAGTTTGTCATTTATCTCGTTATTCGGATTATTGTCCTGTTTATAGTAAACAATGGTAATGATTTACTTGTAAGCTTTGTTTTAATATATATCCTAGTTTAATGTGTTTTTTATAATTAAGTTCTGAAGTTCTATTCAGAGCTAGAGATACTAGTTGGTCTATTTACTTTTAATTATAGGTCTACTGGAAATATGAAATATGCGAGTAGAATTCATAGATAAATATATATATATATAGACTTTGTTTTAAATAATTCTAGCCTTTGGAAAATAACTTTAAAGTTAGGAAATAAAATGCAGAAATAAATTTGGAAGAACAGAACCCTAACATATTCTTAAACAAAAAGTAAATTGCAAACATAGATTTAGAAATAAAACATAAACCCTTAAATTATGGAACATAATATAAATGCCATAAATGAACTAGGGAACAAACCCTTAAATACTTAGCCAAGAAATGTACCAGAAAATGAAACAGAAAAATCAAGAACCTCATACCTGGAAGGTGAAGCTATTTCAATGGTTGAAGACCTGCACACTCAATTACCTAGCATTAACAAATTCATAGACATATTTGACCTCTGTATAGATAGTCAAATCACTTGGGAACTACCACGTTCCACCTGTTGCCGCCTTTCACACACCTAGGTTATGTGGCATAAAACTTCAAGGAACTCAGTGTTTCCTTGGGGGAAAGTCTCGATTCAAGGCTGTCACCTTGTTCTTGACTCCTCCATTCAGGATAACTCCTAATGAATCAAAGGGGGGTAGACCCTATTAAATTACTAAGGCTGATTACTTAGTGTGATGGTGTTATATTGATTAAGTTGTTTAGGAGTTTTAAAATTAACCAGTGGAAACAAAAGATAACAAGATGCAAGATTTTAAGCAGATAAGCACAGTAATGACACTCGATATATATAATTGAAATAATTGATCAAATAAATCACCAGTGCCTTAAATGGAGTCAATTGAGAAAATAGTGTGCTTGCATGTGCTTGAAATAATGTTTTGCAAATGTATCTTGGTACATTTTAAATTAATGTGGAATGTGAATGAATTAAATTAGGCGAAAGGGGGACTCCAGATATACCCAAGGGGTACTTGGAGTATGTCCAAAAGTGAACTTTCACGGCTACTCGCAAGGTGTTTGTGGGCTGGAACGGAGTCTAGGAGACTAGTGTTCATAACACACCTGTCAAGGTGTGACAGAGATCAATGCCTTGAGGTCACTTTCCATTTGTTCCCACTCCTTTGGGTATGTTTCCACTGCTTACAGTTTGTTCGAGGCGTTGGATTTTCGACTGATGGTTTGTCATTTTGGGAGGTGAAGACTAATTAATCTAGCCACTCAAGTGATTTTGATGTAGCTTGAATGATTGGATGAACCATAGGAAAGTACAGAGCATACACACTGGATTCTTTGTTATTTTTAGTAAATTTTAAAAGAGGTGTTCTTATTAAAAAGAAAACCCTCCAGGAACCTCTTTCGGTCCAAGCGGACCTCAATTGGGGAAGCAAGGAGGGGTTGATTTGATTATTATTATTAAAAGAATTAATGATAGTATATGAAGCATAAACAAATAAGCAAGCCACAATTTTCTAATTAGACTACCACGACCATTTCTTCACCTTTCGGCTCAAAAGGAGGCTCGTGGGGTAAGTATTAAAATTACTTTGAAACCACCAAGTATGGAATATGACAATAATTATAAGTCAAATTATACTACCGTTGTATATTAGAACTACACTATATTGAAAAAAGATGAAAAAAATAAAAAAATGACACAGACGCAAATCCCCACAGGGGGAATGGTGAATAGGCTCAAAAGAGCCTATTCGAAGAGATTTCTCTTTTTATTAGAAGAAATTAAAATATTATAAAACTGAAATTAATCCACTTGGTCCTTATATGGAATCAGAGCAAAGGTTTACAAATTGCAAAAAATTGAAATTTTGGGAAGACGGAGACCCCCTTGGGGGTTTCAAATGGTCCAAAAATGCTTTCCGGACAGTGCCTCCTCCTCTTTTCTGTTACACCTGATAAAAAAAAGAAATATTATCACATTTAAATGTGCCCAAAATTACTTTGAAATTACTTTTGGATGAACAAACCTTTTACCCAAAAATTCTAAGTTAAAACTAGTTTCTAAAGAAGCAGAAAAAGAACCAAGGAAAGCAAGATTTCCTTGGGGTCTTGGATTTCTTTGGGGGAAGCCAATATGAAGAACTTAAATTGATGAATATAAATTTTTATATTCTAAGGAAAAAACCATGCATTCAACAAGCTTTAGATCTACTTTCACAGCCTTGAAAAATGACAATTTTCCCTAAAACTAGTTCTAGAATGCTTGTAAATTTTCTTTTAGGAATGAGATCTAGTTTATGAGATTTAAGGAAGCAATATCTATGTAAAATAAACTCTGAAATTGATAGATCTAAACAATTTTAAAGCTGCAAACAAGTAACCAGACTGATTTTAGAAAAAATTGAAGGAGGAAGAGGAAAAGAAGAGCATTTATTGTTGGAAAAGTATGTTAAGCTAACTCTCCATTGAAGGGCACATCTTTCTATTGAAGCGGAATTTGATTCCGAGCATTTTTAGTTTTTGGGGCGGGAAACTAGGGCTTCTTACAGAAGAGTAATTTTTGAGTGAGCCCAGCATAGGATTTCTCTCCTCATCAAAATCGAAGTTTAGAGACCTAGGTCAATATTTTTGGTCGGGTGAAACTTCGAGAAAGTCAAACCCTAGTTTGACCCCGAGCTGGAAAAACCCTAAATACTAAAAACTGATAAGTTTTGGTACATTTTCTATATATCTCGATTGGAGAAGTCTCAAGAGCTGAAACTTTCACATCCCGAAGACAACATCCTGATTTACATTGTATCCAAACTTCAGCCTCATTTTCACTATATACTAGGCGATATGATCCCTCCAAGTTAGGGTTTCAGCCTCTTCCAAGATTCATCCCTAAACATGAAACCTGGGGAGAATTGCTATATCTCAGGATACAAAGTTCCAAATGAAATTTATGAAGATGTTCCAGAATGATCATGGACTGTAATTTCTATGCTTCGAGTTTCAGACCCAGAAGATGAAACAGTGACACGGGGAAGTCTGTACAACTTCACTATTCTAAAAAGTCCTGAAACAGGTCACCTTGGGAAAACGATCATAAGTCCCAATTGGTGAAACTAATTCTGCTGAAACTTATGGTGTTAGAATAGGGACAGGATAGGAAACCTCAGTGCAAAATTTTAGACATAGAGGAGCAGTAATTCAGAGATATCACAGAAGCAGTATCAGGCATTTCTGCAGAAGAAATTGGAAAACTAGGGCTTTCTATTCCGAGAGCTTCCCTCCACTATTTTCAGAAAAGGAGTACATTCGATAGCTAAACTTGAAGAGATCTATATTTCTATCCAATAATATCTGAAATATTCCAGTTTTTGAAAATTAGGGTTTCTCTAACAAACCCTAGATCAGCCAGCTCTGGAACCAGGACAAACACCTCAAATCGGTAAGATCTGATCTTTTTCTATTTTCATTTGAGGTTCTCATTTCAAAGTGATCTATCAGATCAGCTTGATGATAAGATAGGTGAAGTTTACAACTTCCAAGCATGGAATTATTTGATCTCTCTGAAGAAAATGAATTGGACACCTACATGAGTAGAGAGGTTCCAGTTCCAAAGGGAGATGAGGTTCAAAGCCTTACACAAGAAGAACTTGGTCAAGGCCAAGAAGATCATCGTTGATTCAATCAAAGATCACCTTACACCACAACTGTCTTCCCTAGAGACACCAAAAGAGATGTTTGATTCCTTGACCAAGTGAAGAAAATACATTAGAAGATGACCTTAAGAAACCTGTTGAAGAATGTGAAGATCCAAAATGTAGATACCTTACAGTCATACTTTACAAGGGTCTCTCAAATCAAAGAACAAATTGAAGCGGTAAAAGAAGAAGTGAAGAATGTATAAGTGATGATAGCCACCTTCAATGGTCTCTAAGGATCATGGGATTCATTCATTCGAGGAATGTGTGCCAGAAGGAAGTGATTACTTTTAGCAGACTCTGGGAAGAAGAAGAATCTCGACTCATAAGAAGAGAAGAGCAGATGGGAGAAATTGAAGATCAAGCTCTCATCATCCAAAGAAGATCCCTCAAGCGATGAGGAATATGAAGAACTAAACTCTTGAAGAACCTCTTATCCACCTTAGCATTTATATAAGAAACGATGCTATTATGAATGAAGAAGATGATGAAGCTGGAGGCTCAAGAAGGAGTCCACCCACGAAACAAATAAAGATAAGTATTCAATTGTCATTTCATGATATTGTTTTGTTATGCATTTGTTTATATTCAGTTAATGTATTATGCATGATAGAATGTTTGCATTAATAACAGTATACTACTAATATGCATGTGATGGGTAAGTAGCTCATGGTGCTATACAAACTCTCCATTTCTACTTATCTAGTATGAAACCTCTTTGCTGACATATTGGATTAGTGCACAATGTCAATGTTGTCTTGGTGGAGATGGAAGGCATGTAGAAAAGTTTCTGTGAGATATGGATGAATGTTGTATTGGATAAAATAGTTTCATAATCATATATCTTGATGAAAAATAATTTTTCATTATTAATATACCTTATGAAATGTTTCTAACCATACAACTAATGCATTTGACTTGTAGGAAATATCACGTAAAATTGCCTACAAGAAAAGAAGGATGAGACTTTTTCCGAAGAACAAGTGACGGCAGTTAACAATGAAGAATGATATGATGAATGCAGCGACATCATTGATGCAAAACCTACCAGCCATGAAGAAGTAACCAAGAAGAAAGGGGAGACTAGGATGCAGTATCAATACATGAAGGAAAGTTCATAGTTCCATCATGCAGTAGATGGAAACATCATGGGATACAAGGCAAGATTCGTAGCATGAGATTTCTCATGGAAAGAAGGCATTGGAAGTTAAGACACATGAAAGGTAGAATCATGTGTGCAAATGAAAGAAGGCCTTGTATGAGCTCAGAAGACACCCATGAGATAACACATACATGAGGATCTTGATGAAGACCTGAACCTTTGCTACAAGGTTGAAAATGAAATTCTATAGAGGATCTTGGTATCCAAGGATCCTAGATGGATACATAGAATATTAGTAGTAGAGGAAGCTACTTGTCACTCCGGTACAGAATGTTTCAGTGCATAGAGTATGAAAGACTGAGGCAGAATGATGCTCCAATTCAGAGGGAGTGACTGCAGAAGATCCTGAGGTTCGTCATGGTACGACAGGATGGATAGATTACTGATGACTCTAGGATTTACTAAGAGTAAAGAGGATTCCAACCTTCGCTTCAAGGTTGAAGGCAGAAGACCAGTGATGCTCCTATTATGTGTCGATGCATTATTTTCTAGGAATGGAGGTGTGGCAGAATGTGGATGGAATCTTCCTCGGACAAGGGAAGTATGTAGTAGAGATCCTAAAGAGGTTCAGGATGATGGACTACAAGGCCATGACCACACCTATGGCATTGAACTTGAAGCTATTGAGTGATGCTTCATCAGAATCAGTTGATGCTACGATGTATTGTCAGATGATTGAGTCCCTAAAGTACCTGATGAACATGAGACCAAATATTGGCTTTACTGTGAACACCTTGAGCCAATTCGTGATAGATCTGAGACATGTTCACTTGATTGCTGCAAAGCATATTCTGAGGTACCTGAGGGGTACAGTTGATTATGGGCTCGAGTATGAGGCAAATCAAAAGATAACCTGGAAGGTTATGTTGATTCAAATTGGGCAGGAAGTGCCATCAATAGGAAGAGCACTTCAGGGTGTTGCTTCAGTATGGGATCAGGTGTGATCCCTTTGTTTAGAAAGAAGCAATCCTGTGTGGCACTGAGTATAGCTGAAGCAGAGTATGTCATAGCTTGTTGTGAGGAAGTATGACTAAGGAAGCTACTATCTAATTTATTTGATCTCTAGCTGGATGCTAGTTGTAAACATTGTGACAACTAGAGTTGTGTGAAGTTGTTGGAGAACCTGGTGTTTCATGACAAGTCAAAGCATATCGAGATCAAGTATCACTATATCAGGGATATGGTGCAGAGAGGAGCAGTGAAGGTCTAGCATGTTGTGAGTGATGAACAGATAGCTGATGTGTTGACAAAGCCATTGGCCAGAGTGAATTTTGAATACTTCAGGGAGAAGCTTGGTGTTCTCCAGATCGAGGTTCCCTCCAAAGGGAAGTGATGAGTCCGTGAGCCATTCTGACATGGTGAGAGGATTGGTTCCTTCCATGGTCAGATGTAAGGGCTGATCCATTCTATCATGGTGAGAGGATTGGTTCCTTCCATGTCAGATATCAGTGCTGAGCCATTCTGATATGACTGTAGGATTGGTTCCTACATGATCAGATATAAGGGCTATTGCCATTATTTGAATGGAGGTACCTGGTCAGTTACAAGGAAAGCTCAGTCCAAGACTGAGGACCATTCTAATATGACTATGAGATGTGTTCCCACATGATTAGATATGAGTGAATGGCCATTCTGATGTGATTGAGGGATGTGTTACCAGTTGATCAGATATAAGGGTTGTTGCCATTATTTGAATGGAGGTGCTTGGTCAGTTACCAGGAAAGCTCAGTCTAGGACAGAGGGCCATTTTGATATGACTGTGGGATGTGTTCTCACATAATTAGATATGAGTGCAGGGCCATTTTGATGTGATTGAGGGATGTGTTCCCGCTTGATCAGATATAAGGGTTGTTTCCATTCTCTAAATTGAGGCACATGTTTAGTTACTAGGAACCATCAATCTAGGACTGAGAGCCATTTTGACATGGTGAGAGGATTAAGTTCCTTCCATGGTCAAATGTAAGTGTTTTTCCTTTTCACAGATGGTAGTAGGTGTTTCCTACCATGCTGGTGATTGTAAGTGTTGTGCCTTTCCACATATGGTAGTAGGTGTGTCCTACCATGCTAGTGGATGTAAGTGCTGAGCCTTTCCACAGATGATAGTAGGTGTGTCCTATCATGCTAGTGGATGTGAGTGCTATGCCTTTTCACAGATGATAGTAGGTGTGTCCTATCATGATGGTGAATGTAAGTGCTGGGCCTTTCTGACAGGGTTGTGGGATGTGTTCCCGCATGGTTAGATGTGAGTGCGGGGCATGCCTTTCTGACATGGTGTTGGATTTTTTCCTCTCATGGTTAGATGTAAGTGTTGGGAGGGACATTTTAACTTAGGGTCAGATATAAGAGCTGAAGAAGACCTATGTGGAGGCTAGGTATACAACCAACATGAAAAAGGGCTAGCTCTATAGAACTTCTTGTGACGAGAAGAATCATGAGATAACACCCGTGATGATCATCCAGTAGTGATGATCCAGCAGTGATGATCCAGATCGAGTGATGATGATCCAGATCCAGTCATGATACAGATCTAGTGATGATGATCCAGATACAGTGATGATGATCCAGATCCAGTGATGATCCAAATCCAGTGATGATGATCCAGATCCAGTGATGATCCAGATCTAGATGAAGATGATGAGAACTCAATGATGATACAGATGATATAGAGAAGAAGACTTGTGCTAATAAATTGTGTCTAGAGAATACCTTCCTAGTTAAGAGGGAGTGTTGATATAATTGTAACTTCGGAATGTATTCACTTGTATATCTTATGTATTGTACCCCAATGTTTATTCTGGGAGGTGGTTGTAATGTAATTGAGTCATGTCATGCCATGATGTTCCGATCGGGAGTTTCTATAATGTAAACAAGTCATGTCAAGTCATTGTGGGTAACCCTCCTATTGGTCAAGGGTTAAAGTCCCTGCGGTTTTGGGGCCCTAGGGTTATTACACTATCCTAGAGAATTTGACCCTAGGTGAGTCATTGTAAGTCAGGGAAATAATCCCCACTCTTGTGTTAAGGATAACCCTCCTTTTTGGTCAGAGGAGGCAAAGTTCCCACAAGATGTGGGGCACTAGGATTATTAGACACTCCCAGAGATGTCGGCTCTAGTAAGTAATTGTTAAGTGAGGTCGACATGTTGGAGTGGGCTTCAAGTGAACAAAAGAATATAAATAGAGAGTGAGCCTCTCTATTTATCACACACACTTAGTCATTGGGGTGCATGAGTGAGAGAGAAGTTGTTGGGACAAGAGAGAGACTACTTCTATCAGGAGATCATCTTTATGTTTTCAGGTTTTACTTTTGGTGCTGATTCTATCTCTGAGGAAGTTGCGGGGTTTTCTCCTTTATGGTTTTCCCAAGGAAAATTATTTGTGTCTCTTGTTTCTTGTGTTTATTGTTGTGCATTTTATTCTCTCAGTTAAAGATCCTAATATCATAATGCTAGCTTGAATGATAAAAATCTAACAATCTGAAGTTGAACTGAGCTTCTACTAGGTCTAAATATCAATCGAGGGGCTGATTGAGCTGACACATCAACCTAATGAGTGAATCATCAAACACAAAGATTCCAAAAGATCCCACACATGTGGAGGAGAGAGAGAGAGGGCACAATTCCCCATAAAGGAGGCTGAAGTTCAACTCTATATTTGCATTGATCACCTCCTTCAGTCAAGGATTTGTCAAATCTAGTCCATATGGTGTCGATGAGACTGATTTCAATCAAATTGATTGAGAATCCAATAATCTAGGATTTTGTATTTCCTCCATTATTCATCAATTTATTAATTAAAATAATCAATAATTGAGTTTTTGGGGCTTTCTGACATGAGTGATGGAAAATCACTCAAAACTAGGAAATAGTGTGTCTATAGGTTTAGTGGGTGCTCTTAGCTTGAAAATGAGCACCTACATGATTGAAAATGATTATTGAGCCCACTTTTATTACAAAACCAATTTTTTCAATTAAACTATTAAAAAATAGCCTAATTTTTGGAAAAATTAAATTTTAATAAAAAACACTGAAAAAATTTAAAAAAATTAAAAACCTAGGGGGACTTAGACATGTTCATATGACTTGACCATGATGCCTATCATGTTTATACATTGACACACATACTCTAATAGCCTCAATAGGTCTAAATACCAAGCCTACCACCCCAAATTTGGAGGTATTAAGTGAAAAACTTAGAAATTATCAGGCGTTTATTCAACAACCAATAATAACCAAGGGAAAAAACACCCTGGGCTAATCAGATTGACAAATGAGGTCTAGGAGACTGAGTCTTTTATAGACATTATCATGCTAGAACATTTATTAGAACTCCCCCAAGGGGGTATGAACATGTGATATAGTACAACAAAGTTTCCCAGAAGCAAGACTGAAGGTCTTCTGAAGTCCGAACAAGTTATCCTTGTCTGGTTCACCAGGCTCACTTGATAAAAAACTGCTAAGTAAAACTTAGGTGGTTAAACCACCCAACCATGACTCGAAACTATTCCTAGTTTTAGTCTGGATCCCCTCGAGTTGGTTCCAACATGCAAGTAGCTTAGAGCTCCTAAGCTAAGGCTTTCCTAACTAGGATATCAAGTTCTTAATCAGTTCTCCTTTTTCCTCTTAGGAAAAATGTTCTCCAAGAACTCTCTTGAAAATAATTAGGCAAAATAATGAATCACCAAATGATGGAAGATCCCCAAGCCTCTCTTTGGCCTGGGTCTTTATAGGCATACTTTTAAGTCAAAGGGACAGTTAAATCAGAATCATTTGATTTCTTGATTTAACCATTTTATTTAATTTAGGCACTTTTAATATATAACTTAGGAACTTTTAACTAGTTCTTATTTTGACACTTGTAGGTATTTTTTATATTTAATTATATTTTAGTAATAATAATAATAGATGGAGCCTTTCTTAATTTCTAATACTATTAATATTATTACTATGCTTACTCTTTATACATACCATGTACAAAATATATTCTTATATATATATATATATTATTTGTTAGCATTTGTATTTAGGTGTCATATAACGTGATCCCTAAACTTATGACACTTTCTTCATTAAGGCCGTCAGGAAGGTGGTTAGGTCTACTAGGATAGAAACTATAAACATCCTTGCATGTTGGATTCCCTCGTATAACATGGTAGTTCTCTAGTACTTGATGAGATACATAAATTAAAATTTTCATTTAATCACTTATAAATAAGTTAGATGAGATCAATATTTTACTCGAGTCATTTTCACTCGACATAATAATTCTTTTCAGTAACTCCTAGTGCTTATCCAGATCCCATACTCAACACTAAAAAACAGGGAGTTACAAACTTAATGTGATTCCATATATCCTCGTTCAACACTAATGCTAGGATGTACTTGTAGGATACACCTAGGGATACAATGGCCAAGGATCCAAAGTTCCAGAGCTTATGCTCAATATCAACTTGGAAGCATCGAGGGATTATTCCCAACATTTCCAATAATCTTTTCATGTGCTTCAGAGCTTCCTACTCAACACAAAGGTTTTCATAGCTCATGTGTTCCAGAGCTCCTCGCTCAATACCAAATACACACTCATGTTCTCCAGATATTTTTGCTAACACAACATAAACACTCATGTGCTCTAGAGATTCTCGCTCAACACAAACATTTAAATACTCATGTTCTCTAGAGCTTCTCTCTCAACACAAAAAATATCATCAATCATGTGCTTTAGGGTCCATTCCCAATACATAAAATCATACATAAAAACATATGTAATTGGCTTACTCCCAATATATCGAACAAATCATCATGTTCATATCTAGTGAGGTTCTAGACCCAGTATACCAAAATAAAAGAACAAAGTTAGATCATAATAAATGGGGATTATTCCCATAAGTGTTAGGTCAAAATTCGGGATATTAAATCCCTCCCCACTTAGAACAACATCGTCCTTGGTGTTTTAGGGACTCGAAATGAAATCATGAAACAAGGCAGGGTAAGCCTTTCTCATGGTGGATTCATTCTCCTAGGTATCCCCATCAGTCTCAAAGTGCTTCCATTTCACTTTCACCTGGACTATGGTGTGCTTCCTAAGTTGCACCTCTCTCTTTTCCAATATATAAAGAGGTTCAGGGGCAAACTCCCCTTCAGGTTCCACTCATAAAAAGGACCAATCAATCACATGTTTAGTATCATAAACATATTTATTTAATAAATATGCATGGAAAACATTATGGAATCTTATGTGAGCGGGTGACGTAGTTCATATGCCACTGACCCTCTCTTGGCCAATATCTCAAAGGGTCCAAAAAATCTAGGTGCTAACTTACCACACCTTCCCAAGCTCAACAAGCTTCATTTTTATTTTACTTTCAAGTAGACATGGTCGCCTATTTGATAATCTTTATCCTTTCTTTTCTTACCTACGTAGATTTTCTGGAGGTCTTTGCTTCTTTAATATTCCCCTAGAACTTGGTAATCAATTGTTCCAAGTCCTTTAATAAGTCATGCCCTAACATGATCCGATCCATCGAGATATCCCAAGTAACCGATGTTCTACACTTCTGTCCATAGAGTACCTTAAAGGGACTCATCTTAGTGGAAATATGATATCCATTGTTATATGCAAACTCTACAAGATGTAGGTAATCTTCCCACTTGGTGGGATTGTTCATGACATGCATCCTAAGCATGTCCTCTACAATTTGGTTTACCCTTTCTGTCTGCGGGTGGTAAGAAGTACTAAAGTTCAACTACGTCTCTAATATGAAGAATAAATATCTCCAAAATTTCCTTGCAAACTTAGTATCTCGATCCGAGATGAATTCCTTGGGTATCCTGTGCAATCTAAATATATCCTTCAAGAATATTGGCAATGTGTACTGCCTTGTAGGTTGACTTTAATGGAATGAAGTGTGCTGCAATTGACAATTTGTCAACTACTACAAAGATAGAAACATTTTGTTTCTTACTCTTAGGTATACCTATGATAAAATCCATACTAATTACCTCCCACTTCCATTCCGGAATGGGAATGGCTGCAGCAACCTCGAAGGATGCTGGTGCTTATCTTTGACCAGCTGGCATTCGTGACATTTTGCGATAAACAACGCTATGTCGGCCTTTAACTTAGGCTAGAAAAAAGTGTCTCTTAACTGCGGATATCATCTTTTGATATCCTGGATGCCCTGAGTAGGGTGTCTAATGGAATTCTGTGAGGATTCTAGACTGAATGTCCCCTCCTTCCGCAACATACAATCTCTCTTTGGACCATAGAATCCATGTTTTATCTACCTTGTACTCTTTTTGTTGTTGAAACAACCTATCATCTTGGACCTTCTTGAGGATTTCAACATAGAAACGGTCAACTCTATTGGTTGTTCTAATCCTCTCGTGTAAATCTAAATCGGTTTGACTTAAAGTCACCTCATATATCATATGATTTTGTCAGCTCAAAGCATCAGTAATCTTGTTCTCTTTTCACTTTATATGCTTTATCTCGAAATGGTACTCGCTAAGGAAAGCCAACCATCTGGCTTGCCTGGAATTCAGATTCGGTTGCTCAAATAAATATTTTAGACTCATATTGTCTCACTAATACATTTGGTCATATTTTTCCATGAAATATTTCTGCGTTCTGAACATTTGCGGATTAATACTTCATTTTTTAATCATGGTAGAAAAACCATGGAAATATCGATGTTCTTAATTTTAGAGGAACTTTCATCTCTATATCGACGATATATGGCTTTCTTTGCACACCCGCCAAACCAATGCCAGCTTTCAATGCATAGGTCAACTCATGCATTTTTGGCACATTTTCTATAGTTGTGACAAGGTTATTGGTGATTAATTGAGGTCAGATTTATTTATCAACCTGTTGGCAGCCAGCAACAACCTCTTCATTTTATCAAGAAATGAAGAGAGATCATCCCTCCATGTGATTTATCAATTCAAAATTATGAAAGAGCACCTTCAGAATCATTGATTCTGAAGGTACTCTCAATCAAAGGAAGGTGATTTAATGATTCTGGAGCTGAAAGAAACTTGCAAATTAACTTGGCCTTTAAACAACTGTCAGATAAGTTTCATAAATTTTTCATTAATTTATTTCATCAAGATAAATTTATGTGACTTTAAGGATTGATGCCAAGTCAAAATTAATAAAACACATTTTATGTTAAGAAGGGTATTATTAGTCCTAAGACTAAGAGTAACTTTCAAAAAATAATACCATATGTAAAACCATACTATGAACTTTGTAAATATGAGCAAATGTTGTTCACATAGGGAAGTTTTACTTTGTTTCATCATTCAAATATCCTATATAACGTTAGATATGTGTTGATAGGATGTTTGAAGGGATTAAACCTTAGTCTTGTACATACATAGCATAAATATATGGCTTAGATATTAATCTAGTTATTCTATCAAAAGCATTGTTAATTTGGGAGTGCGATTTTATCACCTTACGTAGCACGATGATTATTTGGATTAGCTGGCCATACAAGAAGCCATTTGTCAGATCGATAAACGGTTATCATTTGGATTAATGAGCTGGTATGAAAACGTGGCCTTCACCCCTTGATTGAATTGACAGTTGTATGCATATGGAAACGTCGTGTTGACAGTGTTAAAAGCTGATGGTCATTTCAATTTTCGTCGTTGTACCTATTAATTATGAACCACTGTCAATAATAAATGGTAGAAATGATGATTCTATCAGTCACCGTATCTCTGATTCACCAAGTTAAGTGGTTATCATTAACAGTCATGGTCAAACGTAGATAAACTGGCATAAATCATGGTATAGTGTGAAGTTGTAACATTTATCACTACTTCAAATCCCACTAAAATGGCAGGTTCAGAGATTAGATCTCCGATTAGATTTGAAGCATGTGAAATTTATCCATCATGTCGTGTGTATGGATACCTATTCCCTTTGTTTTCACTTCCCCATTCATTTCGACTCAAAGCCCAGAAAGTGCTGGAGAAACCATGTCTCCTCTGAATCGTTTTGAGATTTCAAGGTTTGAACTTATTGAAGCTAACCAGGAAGTTGCCAAGAGATTCAAGAAAATGGGATGGGTAAATTTCTTTAGGTGTTTTTATGGTCACCATGTGGAAATTACTAAGATGTTCGCAATGAGTTTTGAAGATGACAGGGTGCAAATTGGGGGTTTCGAGTTTGTTATCAACGAAGATAAAATTGCTGAAGCTACGAAACTCCCACAGGTGGGAGAACACTGGTTTAAGGGCACTATGGTCAACAAGAAGAAGTGCTTGGCTTTGTTAATGCCATTACCGGATAAAACAAAGCTGAGGATAGGCGTCCCTATGAAATTTCTGAAGCCCGAATGGAGAGTTTACTATGAAATCTTAGTAAGGTACGTGACCTGTTGTGGACGCTATTCCCATTTGCACTTGTATCATTTATGGTTACTGTTAGCAGTAAAGGGTTGTAAACTTAATTTGCCCTTCTATCTTTGGCAAAGTCTTAAGAAAATGTCACAGTCTGTTAGGAATTTCAATAACCCTGACAGTAGTCTTTGTCACCATGGGTTGATAAAAATATTACTGCAATTCCAATTATCTGCTAAAGGTGTGTCTTGGGATAAGTTTCTAGTTGATTGTCAATTGGGGCCAACACAATACTGGCCTAATCCATCTCCATGAACTCGTAGAAGATGAAAGGTCACAAATCCTGAGTTTAATAGCTCAGAGGTTAAGGAAGCAGAGGTCGTAAACATGCCCATAGATAATGAGATTAATGAAAATGATGATAGGGTTTCAGTTCCTTGCGATTCTAGGGAAATCTTGGATAAACCCGAACCTGGTAAGAATGATAGCAACCCTACAAACCTAAAAGAAGGATTAGCCGAAGGTGAAATTGATAAAAATGATGAAGCAAATAAACCTGATGAATGCAATAAAGATTCTATGCATAACTTAAATCATTTGGCTCAGGTTTGTTGTGACAAAGAAGGGTTGGGTTTTGAAAACTTATCGTTTTCGCGAAGAGTCACAAGGAGCATGCATAGTATTCATTTGATTCCAGGATATAGGGCTGATCAACATACTTCCAAATCTACAGCTACTAAACCTACAGTTGTAAATATTGAGGATGATATTCCGTTGTCTGTCCCTAACACAACGGATGTAGGGAATTCTGCTACTGCGCAGGGAAATGATGTGGAATCAGATGATGTCGAAGGCATCCAATCAAAAACAAATGCAAACGTCATAGATCTTGAACCATTACACAGTCAGCATAGAGACAGTCCTCGTTCTCCTCAGGTAAATAAAGAAGACGAAACTCTGCAACAGTTGTTAGGCAATGTCTATCAAGATAAAATCACAGAGTTCAAAGGAAAGCTCAAACAGTGTCTATCAAGTACAGCCTTATTGGAAGAAGAAAACAAAACTTTCAGAAAAGAATTGCTAGAATGGATTGATAGGTGGAAAAAGGTAAACATTAAGAAGAATCAATACAAAAAATCCAAGAAATCAATTTTAAGTACAAATCAGCTACTACTGGAACAAATTGAAAAACAAAATATTAAAATTATCAGGTTGAAGGCTAAACTAGCCGAAGCTAGAAGAGTATTTTCTCTTCATAATGAAACTTAATGGTTTTCTCATCTCATATGTCGCAGCAGAACAGGTAATGGTCATTTCAATTTTGCATGCCTGTAAACTCGAAGATTTAACAGGTATGCATTTAAAATTTTAAGTTATTTCTGTTAGCTGTGTATTAAATTGATTTTAATAAGATGCTTTGATTGACATCAATGCAGGAAGTTTTTTATCACCACTCTTTTTACAGAAGTATACGACGTGATCATATAATGGCTTGGAGATGTGGCTGTTTGGTTGTGAGCTGGAGTTTTGTCAATGATCAAGAACTTTCTGGAATGCCTCGACTCAGGCCAGTCGATTTCTATTTTTAGTAGTAGGTGTAATTAGATGCCCTTTTTTTTTGTTAAACAATCCCTATAATGTTGCATGCAACATTTATAGAGGAAAACTGAATCTTGCTAGTATATAAGGGAAGAGTTTTGATGAAATCGGGAGGATGGAGTGCGCACAGAAAACTTATTTTGAAATATATGTTGTTACTAGTACCATATCATACTTGGAGTTGAAGCTTTAATGTGAATGATATTGGACATCTGCAAACAAATACTGTGACTGGTATTTCGTTTTTTGGATTTTATATATATATATATATATTTCAGTGTGTTGTTTTCTGCTTATATATTAACTCAGTATTGCTGTGACATACTGATGTTCAATCATCTATTTCACTTTATCAGTTCAAGTTAGTGTTTTTGAATAAATATTTCATTATGGTTTTGTTTATTAGTGTGTTTACTATAAACATAAGTTTTAATGATATACTTTTATGTTTATTTAAAATCTCATTTGTATGTTAACAGTGACTTTAAATAAGCATTATCTCAAATTCAAATGACTATCTTGATCATTAATTATTAATCAGTTTTAGGAAGTTGAAAGTAACCGTGTGTTTACAGGTTAGATTTCATTTCTATTATAGCAGCGTGGCTTTTGTTGTGATTTAAATATGTTTGTTTCGATCACACTTGTCAAAACCCCAAATTTATGAAAAATTTAAAACTTTTTTAAAACAACATAAAAACATATTAAATGCAGTTGTTAACTGATTAATTAGTTTATGTCTTTATAAATGTATCTGAATAACTATTAAATTATTATGTACCTTGCAGATCTGTTTCTTTTTCCGCTACTGAATGTTTTTCTGTTTGCCAAAAAAAGGTGGTTTGTCATTTAAGGGCTGGGCTTTAGCTTTCGAGCTAACACAGCCATTTCCTTTTTATTACAGGTCTACAGGTAAAAGTGTGGTTCGAAGCTAACAAGTCTTTGAAGTTTCAGTTCAGTTTTCTGCATAAATTTGCTTTGGTAAAAAGATATAATCATGCTAGATAGATAGACCATACTTCTCAAGGTATTACTTTTTATTTCTACAGGAACTTTCCTTTTGTGATAGAGAACTGCATTTTGTCTATAAACATAGTAGTAAAGGTCTATTTCTTCCAATGTCACCAATTAATAAGCTTTCCAAAAACGATAATCTTTATGTGTCCATTCTGAAGAATGTATCTATGAATTCTTACTTGGCAGCTACCATTTAGAGAGTTTACTGTCTTATAGACTGACTTCTTTCTTTTGACGAAGTTATAATAATAACAATTCATACTTAGAATTCATTTTGTTTATCTTCCTATGGATGAGAAAATATTATTTACATCAATTAATAGTTATTCTTATTGCAGCATCTATAAATTGTGTTTCTCCTCAAGTATTCTTAACATGGTTAATAGTCTATTGTCTATTAGAAAGTTTAACATATTCCATAGGTATCAAAAGATGGTAAACTTATACTGTAAGATCCAGTCCTAGATCCAATTGGTTTGATCTCTTAAGAAAACTCCAGACTAGAATACCAAACAAGGAAATGATACCACTTCCTAATCTATCCTTCTTTGAATCTTCCTACGAACTTTAAGTTTGGAGAGTGTTATGTCTATTTGTCTCCAACAATATTATGACATAAACCAAAAAGGAGTTATCTCCTTAGCTCCCAAGTACCTAAACTATATGCTAGCATTTATCCCAAACATATTATTATTAACATAAGAGAAAATAACATTAAAAACATATACTCAAGAGTAGCAATGAGTACCGCTTATCTTTTTAAATCCAAAAAGATAACACTTAAGTTGTAAACTATTACAACTAAATTATGTTCAAAATTATTTTACAATAGTTTATTGTTATCCTAGGAAATGCTAAGCTAGTGCTACTAGGTTGTATATAACTCCATTGTAGCATGCTTTTAAATAAATAAAATATGATATACTAATTTTATAATTATAACGTTGGAGATTAACTATTCCTTAGCATGCAATACATATATATATCATGAAATATGTAAAATCTAATGATAAGTATTAGACTATACGTAACATGCAAATTATATACATCTCGGGCTAAAGTATGTAACTCATGGTAATATGCAGGTTGACTATGGAGCGAGGCCTCCTTTGGAACCTTCCAACGATTATTGGGTTTAAGAAATATCAACATAGAGGACTATAGAATAATAGCCAACATCATAACAATTATTAATATGCTACGTGGTTGTCTCTCAGCCACACTTCATCGTTATATAAGGGTTGACTGAACCCTAACATGTTATTTTCTTTTCCCTCAGCCTTCGGCCACTCTGCTAGCTCTTCGGACCAAACCATTGAAATTTTAGACTGCGTTTTCTCCCACAGTTGCTCCAACTCCTCAAGAGCTCTGTCAGTTGCATTGTGAGGTCGTTCAGAGGTGCTTACCATCGTTTTGTTTGCTTCTGCCCATCGACGATGTTTATCTAGCTTCAGTTAGTGACAGTTTCTCCATTTCCTGTACCTTTCAGCGTTAGTAAAACTTTATCGTGGCTTGGCTGGTCCAAGTAACTGGCTGTGAGAGAGATTTGTTACACTCTGCTGGGTTTCTACCCCACTCTGTTAGATTGCTGGAAGATAATTGTGGCTTCACTGCGAGGGTTTAAAATCAGGTAAGAAATTTATTCTTCGCTTTTCTTTTTAAAACAGTTAACATAATTCTTTTTACGTTCAAAGGCTAATACTAAATCTTTGTGCAATGCTTTTATCTTGCAGAAGAACTTGGTTCTCTTCTTCATGATCACCAGCGTTTAAGTTACGGCTTCAAATCTCGGGTAAGCCTTGGTCCTTCCACGGCTTATCGCAATGTGTGAAACCCTTAAGCGATATGTTCAGAGTTGGTTGTTGCAGTTCTTTTTGTTGTCCTCCAGGTTTTCCGTGTTATTTGTTTTTAAGTTTAGGATTTAAGGGTTAAACCCTATCTCTTTATAAAGAAAGCCTCCGGCCACGGCCGTGAGTGCAAGACTCTATTTGCATATTTTGTTTAGGTTTTAAAAGCATAGCAGGTTATAACCTGGTGTTTACTGTTCTTAATACATTTATACTGGCGGCTCGCCTTCATGTGTATTTTGGTTACAGCTCCGGTTATTAAATAATACAGATATCTGTTGTTCTTATGGTTGATGCAAGAAGTTAGGGTTTATACCCTTAGTTCTATAATGCTTTGGAAAACTGTTTCTATTTTCTGTATTTTCTTACTATGCTTATTTAATAATCCGGCCTGTAAGAAATTATTACATTTTTTTTTTAAATAGTCTGATTTGAGAAGAATAATTCTTCAGGCTTAGAATAGCCTTAATGCGATTGTTTTACAATGGAACTACTATGAACCCTTGTATTATCTTTATAATTTTAAATTACTTGCATTAAATAACTATTTAGGGTTTTAACTGTATTCTACAGTTCGTAAGCTATAATGTTTCTGGTTTGATGTAATATATAATAATAAATAATAATAGTATTCTTTTGTATCTGTGAGTAATACAAACCATTATTCTCATGATTACATACATTATTTATCAGTTCTATTATTTATCTTTGATTTATAAAAACATTTAAGTTAGTTAAATAAGAATTTGTTTGATAAATTTGAAGTCAGGTTAAATACTTGAGTATACTATATCTGTTTATAATAATAATAAAATACTTGGTTAAGTCATGAAAGTAGGATTCATATTAGTTATTGGACTTATATCGCTATATTATTATTATAATATTAATTACTAAAAGAGTATTAGAAATATTATACTAGTTTTTAATAATAGGTCCTTCTTTTATTTAACTTTGATTGGATTTATAATTATTGAAATACTTTTCCATAATTACCCAATGTAGTTTTACAATTCTTTCTAAACTCTGCTAATAAAAAAAATAGTTTATTGTTCTTAACTGAATAAATTTACTTATGAATGTTTACTTATAAATAATCTTCAAGAACGAAATGTTAACATTCTTCTAAAGAGAAAAAGAAATATAACTCTGCAATCTGTACAACTTAGTTTTAACAGTAGAGTCAAACTAACCAGAAAAGAAAAGTCATTAAAATACACCCTATGTATCATCCTAAGTTGTTAACAGTAATTTATGATACCAGTTCTTACTTAAATTTATTGAATAAAGAAACCATTCTGTTATAAAGAATGAAACTAAGGTAAGTAGTAAAATTCCAACTATTCCTTTACTATCTAGTCTTATGTTAAAGACAAATAAATAATACAAAAAGAAATAACATTTCTTTCATGGTTCTGACTGTAAGAAATAACATACAAGTCTGAGAAAACACTTGAAGTAACTAACTAGGGACTCAGTTTAGAAGAAATGATATTTTTTTCTATACTGGGATGCTGTGCTAGAGTACGGTCTGGTGATACCAGATGTGGAAAAACACAGTATTACTAACAGTTTTAACTTATGATACTCTGAGATACTAACTTAATAAACTAATAAACATTCAAGCATCCATTCATATTCAATAACATAAGAAATAAACAACAGAACCTGTTAAACTGTGGACAACAACAGCAATAGGAGGTCGTTCCTCCCTACCAATTCCTGGAGAGCACTCAGACATCGACTTCTCAGGACCCCCGAGCTTGCTCTGGTCTCCTTGGCTTGGAACTAGGTGCAGCAAAACAGATACAGTCTTCAACTCAGTATCAACTCAGAACTATCAGTCAGTTCTCTCAACTCAAATAGCTGTAATCAGAATCAAGTTACTGCAAACATTCACTCAAACACTTCCTTACTATCTTTCCCTTTTTCCTCAAATGAAATTCTTGAATAGCCCTCAGCTGAAGGAATTCTTTCTGGAATAAAAACTGAGCAGCCTGAGCTCTCCTCATTGAGTACTTTTAAAGATTGCCTAGGTCTTAGTTGGGTTAACTGTCATTTAATGAGCCACCTGCTCACATTCCACTTTCTTGGGGAATCATGACCCCAAATATAGGGAAGTTTCCACCTGCAACTTAGGAAGTGTTTGAGGATGCTGCCACTTGTCTTTTTTCTTTCCACCTAGTTCCATCCACCAGTTTGACTAGTAACCTCTTTTTAACAGCTCTACCATGTTGTTGTCTCCACAATTTATTTATTATTAATAAAATATTCTGAATTACACTCCATAACTGTTGACTCTGCTGAGTCATCAATCCCTACTTAGGATTAAGTTTAACATAATGTCTCAAAATATAATAAAACAATTTACATAATTTTACAAAATTGGGGTATGTGACATACACACCCCCTTAAAATGTAACATCGTCCTCGATGTTACTTATTCTTCTTCCTCGGGAACTTCTTGGAATAGATGTGGGTATGCTTCCCGCATCTTACTTTCCAGTTCCCAAGTAGCTTCTTCAGGACTAAGGTGCTTCCATTGCACCTTCAGCTGTCCAATTGTGCGGTTCCACAGAGTAATCTCCCTCCTCCCGAGGATACAATCCGGTTCCACCAGAACTTCTCCTTCTGGTTCTACCTGTACAATGTTCTAGTCAATCACATGAGTAGCATCATGTACATACTTTTTTAGAACAGAAATATCAAAAACATTGTGCACTTTTAAATTAGGTGGTAACGCTAACTGATAAGCAACTTGACCAACTCTAGATAAAATTTCAAATGGACCACAATAATGTGGTGCAAGTTTTGCACAACTCCCCAGTATTAGGGAGCTCTTCTTTGGTCTTACCTTTATGAACACATGCTCACCCACCTGGAACTCTTTAGGAGTTCTCTTCATATCATCTTGACTCTTTTGTCGATCCTGGGCAACCTTTAAGTTCTCCTGCACCTGTTTTACAATCTGTTCCATTTCTTTTAATAATTCAGGCCCCAACACTAATCTATCTACTGGATTATTCCAGGAGATTGCAGTGTTACATTTTCGCCTGTACAGAATTTCAAAAGGGCAAAACTTAGCTGAAGATTGATAACTATTATTGTATGCAAATTCTGCTAAATGCATATAATCCTCCCACCTACTAGGCTAATCCTTAACATACATTCTTAACAGATCTTCCAACACTTGATTAACTCTTTTGGTTTGTCCGTCCGTTTGAGGATGGAAAGAGGTGCTGAAATTCAGAGTGGTGTTTAATCCTTTGAACAAGGATTTCCAGAAATTCCCAGTGAATTTAGGATCCCTATCGGAAATAATAACCTTCGGCACACCATGTAGCCAAAAAATCTGTTTTAAGAAAATGTCTGCTATATTTGCAGCCTTAAAAGTGGTTTTAACAGCAATAAAATGTGCTGCTTTACTTAATTTATCCACTACCACCATAATTGAATCATTCTGATTTTGATTTCTGGGTAATCCAGTAATGAAATCTAAACTGATTATTTCCCACTTCCAGCTAGGAATAGGCAAGGGCTGCAATAATCCAGCTGGATGTTGATGTTCTGTCTTTACTTGTTGAGAGTCCAAACATCTAGCTATATACTCAACTGTTTCAGATTTCATGTTAGGCCAGAAATAATCTTTTCTCAACATAGTGATAGTTTTCTGATAACCTGGATGCCCTGAATAAGGGGTTTTATGCAGTTCATCCAGAATCAACAATTTAATTTTAGACACATTTGGCACATATAATCTGTCCTTAAATAGTAAATATCCATCTTTATTTAAACTATAACCTTTAGTTAAACTTTCTATGGGTTCTTCCTTAGCTGTAGCTTGTAACTTTTGATAAATTTCATCAAATTTTATACTTTCAGTTAGTTGTTCATTCAAATCAGAATTATAAGTACTGATTGCTGTTGTGAAATTCAATTTTGCATTTCTGCTCAAAGCATCAGCTACTTTATTTTCTTTCCCTTTTATATGTTGAATTTCGAAATCGTATTCGCTTAGGAAGGCTAGCCATCTGGCTTGCCTTGCATTTAAGTTAAGCTGATCTAAAAGGTATTTTAAACACTTGTTATTAGTCATTGAAGTAAATTTTCTGCCTATTAAGTGGTGTCGCCACATTTTTAAGGCATGAATAACAGCAGCCAGCTTTAAATCGTAAGTAGCGTAATTCTTTTCATGGATCTTTAGCTTTCTAGACTCATAGGCAATAACATGCCCATCCTGAGTCAGCACTCCGCCTAGACCGTCATTACAAGCATATGTGCAAACCACGAAATCCTTATTGGGATCCTCTATTCTTAAAATTGGCGCAGTTGTTAATAAAGTTTTTAGTTTCTTAAAGCTTTCTTCGCATTTTACATTCCAATCGAATTTCTTGCCTTTTTTCTGCAAGGAAGTGATTGGATTGGCTATCTTAGAAAAACCTTCTATGAATCTCCGGTAATAACCGGTGATTCCCATAAAAGACGTAACATCTGTTACGTCTTTAGGTACTGGCCAATTTTCAATTGCCCTGATCTTTTCAGGAACAACTGAAATCCCTTCCTTTGTCACCATGTGACCTAAGTACTGGATTTCATCCCTGAAGAAATCACACTTACTGAACTTTGCATAGAGCTGTTGCTCTCGCAGTTCTTGTAAAACTATCCGTAAATGCTCCTTATGTTCTTCTTCATTTTTAGAGTAGATCAAGATGTCATCAATGAATACAACAACAAACTTGTCTAAGTATTTATGCATTATGTTATTCATTAGACACATAAAGACGGCTGGGGAATTAGTAAGCCTGAATGGCATTACGACAAATTCGTAATGTCCATATCTCGTCCTGAAGGTTGTCTTAAATATGTCTTCTTCCTTTATTCTCACCTGATGATAGCCTGATCTCAGGTCTATCTTAGAGAACACCATAGCTCCACGCAGCTGATCAAACAGATCGTCTATGCAGGGCAACGGATACCTGTTTTTAATTGTCATTTTATTAAGCTGACGGTAATCTATGCAGAGTCGCATAGTACCGTCTTTCTTTTTAACAAAAATTACTGGTGCTCCCCAAGGGGAAACACTAGGTCTAATATATTTCTTATCGATTAGTTCCTTTAACTGCGTTTTTAACTCGTTAAGTTCCAGAATATTCATATGGTACGGAGCCTTTGAGCTAGGTACAGCACCTGGTACCAGCTCTATTGTGAAATTCAGTTCCCTCCGAGGAGGTAATCTTGGAATTTCCTCCGGAAAAACATCAGTAAATTCATTAATCACCGGAATATTCTCTATTTTTATTTTATCTTTTTCGACATTATTTTCCTCATCTGTAATAATTACAGCATAAGCCTTGCATCTTTTTCTGATTGCTCTTTTGAGCTGCAAGGTAGAGATCCGCCTAACCACAGTCTTTCTAGGAATACCTTTAACTATTACAGGCTGTTCATTATTATTTACGCATTTAAACGTTTTATCAAAACAATTTAACACTACCCTATGTTGTTCCAACCAGCCCATACCTATAAGCATGTCATAAGAACCAAGGGGTAGCACATTTAATTTAACAGCAGTTTTAAAACCACTCATATCTAAAATACAATCATTAACATAACAATTTACCTTCCTTTTTGCCCCTGTGGCTAGTTGAACCAGCCAAGAGTTATCAAACTTTTCAACATTCAGATGACACTTTTCTACTATCTATGGTGAAATATAACTTAAGCTAGCACCTGGATCTATCAAAATAGTTACAGAATTTTTGTTAACCATACCTTCTACTTCCACCATGGAAGTTTGGTACTCAGCTTGTCGATTTTCCAGTGCGGCATTGATCCGGGGCATAGTCCTTGCAAAATCTCCAACTGTCATTTCATTTTGAATGGTGTGAATATTACTGTTTGGCTTCTTTCGATTTGGGCAAACTGAAGCATAATGTGGGCCATTACACTCCCAACATTTAACAAGTTCCTTCCTCTCAAAATTTTTAGTAAAATTTCCATGATTGTTGGAAACCTCCTTGCTGCCCTTGAAGTTGTTGGAGTTATTTGAAGCACCATTTTTGCTTCCCTGGAATTTATTGCCATTAGAATGGTTTCTGTTCTTGCTGTTCTTAAAATTTTTCTGAGGTATAAACTCCTTTTTCTTGTATTCAGTCTGATTACCATTCTTTTTAGCCTTCCAATTGGCTATTCCTTCCTTCTTTTTATTCTGTTCAAAACAGAAATTTGCTTTTCGCATAGCTTCTTCCAGAGTTTTTGGGTTGTCATACTCGATTCTATCTTTTATATGGTATGGAAGGCAGCTGAGAAACCGCTGTACCTTCGGTTTCTCATCAACTAAATACGGCACATACCTCAACAGACTTAAAAACTTACTGTTTAAGTCTTTCATTGTCATGGACCCAAGCTTTAACTCATAAAAATCCTTGGCCCTTTCTTCATAGTACTGTTCAGACAGGAACTTCTTCTTGAAGTACCTTTTGAAAGTACTCCAATTGACCTCTTTTTCTTTGATCCCTTTAACCCTCTTCAAATCTTGCCACCATATATCTGCCTTCACTGACACGTTATATATGGCCATTCTCGCCTTCAGCTGGTTTGAATAGTTGTAAATCTGAAAGTATTTTCTCATCCCGGATAACCAGGATTCTGCCTCTTCTCCTTTTTCCGTTTCTCCATTGAAAGTTGGGGGTTTTATTTTCTTGAATTCCCCAGAGATCTCTTCGTAAGGTCTGTACTTTTTCTTTTTCTTATACACCTCTGCTTCGCTACTATCACTGGTAGAATAATAGCTTTGTTGTTCCTTAAGGCCTTCAGATGAGGAACTCCTATCAGATTTAGCTAATTTCATCTTTTTAGAACTTTTTGGATGACTTACTTCTTCAAATTCAGACCTTCTATTTTTCCCTTCAGTCTGAAATTTCTCTATCAGTATTTGATTTAACTCCTCTTGATTTTTCAAAACTCGTTCATTATCCCTTTTAACTGACTCTAATTCAGTCTTTAGACCTTTCATGGTCTGCATCAGTTCTGAGGAGTGAACAGTTACTTCCTCTATCTCAGGTTCCCTGGGAATTTGTCTGGTTTCAGTATTAGGAGACTCCTTCGTTGCATATGCTCCTAAGTTCTACATACCTGTTTGTTAAATTCAGAAAAGAAAATAATTTTCTGCTTTTCACATAAAACAAAATACAAATTAGTATATTATTTTACTATTATGCGGAAAGTAATTGAGCCACATTAAGGCCTAGTGTTTGAACCATGCTCTGATACCACATGTCAAAACCCTAAATTTATGAAAAATTTAAAACTTTTTTAAAACAACATAAAAACATATTAAATGCAGTTGTTAACTGATTAATTAGTTTATGTCTTTATAAATGTATCTGAATAACTATTAAATTATTTTGTACCTTGCAGATCAGTTTCTTTTTCCGCTACTGAATGTTTTTCTGTTTGCCAAAAAAAGGTGGTTTGCCGTTTAAGGGCTGGGCTTACTTAGCTTTCGAGCTAACGCAGCCTTTTCCTTTTTATTACAGGTCTACAGGTAAAAGTGTGGTTCGAAGCTAACAAGTCTTTGAAGTTTCAGTTCAGTTTTCTGCATAAATTTGCTTTGGTAAAAAGATATAATCATGCTAGATAGATAGACCATACTTCTCAAGGTATTACTTTTTATTTCTACAGGAACTTTCCTTTTGCGATAGAGAACTGCATTTTGTCTATAAACATAGTAGTAAAGGTCTATTTCTTCCAATGTCACCAATTAATAAGCTTTCCAAAAACGATAATCTTTATGTGTCCATTCTGAAGAATGTATCTATGAATTCTTACTTGGCAGCTACCATTTAGAGAGTTTACTGTCTTATAGACTGACTTCTTTCTTTTGACGAAGTTATAATAATAACAATTCATACTTAGAATTCATTTTGTTTATCTTCCTATGGATGAGAAAATATTATTTACATCAATTAATAGTTATTCTTATTGCAGCATCTATAAATTGTGTTTCTCCTCAAGTATTCTTACCATGGTTAATAGTCTATTGTCTATTAGAAAGTTTAACATATTCCACAGGTATCAAAATATGGTAAACTTATATTGTAAGATCCAGTCCTAGATCCAATTGGTTTGATCTCTTAAGAAAACTCCAGACTAGAATACCAAACAAGGAAATGATACCACTTCCTAATCTATCCTTCTTTGAAGCCTCCTACGAACTTTAAGTTTGGAGAGTGTTATGTCTATTTGTCTCCAAAAATATTATGACATAAACCAAAAAGGAGTTATCTCCTTAGCTCCCAAGTACCTAAACTATATGCTAGCATTTATCCCAAACATATTATTATTAACATAAGAGAAAATAACATTAAAAACATATACTCAAGAGTAGCAATGAGTACTGCTTATCTTTTTAAATCCAAAAAGATAACACTTAAGTTGTAAACTATTACAACTAAATTATGTTCAAAATTATTTTACAATAGTTTATTGTTATCCTAGGAAATGCTAAGCTAGCGCTACGAGGTTGTATATAACTCCATTGTAGCATGCTTTTAAATAAATAAAATATGATATACTAATTGTATAATTATAACGTTGGAGATTAACTATTCCTTAGCATGCAATACATATATATATCATGACCTATGTAAAATCTAATGATAAGGATCAGACTATACGTAACATGCAAATTATATACATCTCGGGCTAAAGTATGTAACTCATGGTAATATGCAGGTTGACTATAGAGCGAGGCATCCTTTGGAACCTTCTAGCGATAATTGGGTTTAAGAAATATCAACGTAGAGGACTATAGAATAATAGCCAACATCATAACAATTATTAATATGCTACGTGGTTGTCTCTCAGCCACACTTCATCGTTATATAAGGGTTGACTGAACCCTAACATGTTATTTTCTTTGCCCTCGGCCTTCGGCCGCTCTGCTAGCTCTCCGGACCAAACCATTGAAAGTTTAGACTGCGTTTGCTCCCACAGTTGCTCCAACTCCTTGAGAGCTCTGTCAGTTGCATTGTGAGGTCGTTCAGAGGTGCTTACCATCATTTTGTTTGCTTCTGCCCATCGCCGGTGTTTATCTAGCTTCGGTTAGTGACAGTTTCTCCATTTCCTGTACCTTTCAGTGTTAGTAAAAATTTATCGTGGCTTGGATGGTCCAAGTAACTGGCTGTGAGAGAGATTTGTTACACTCTGCTGGGTTTCTACCCCACTCTGTCAGATTGCTGTAAGATAATTGTGGCTTCACTGCGAGGGTTTAAAATCAGGTAAGAAATTTATTCTTCGCTTTTCTTTTTAAAACAGTTAACATAATTATTTTTACATTCAAAGGCTAATACTAAATCTCTGTGCAATGCTTTTCTCTTGTAGAAGAACTTGGTTCTCTTCTTCGTGATCACCAGCGTTTAAGTTACGGCTTCAAATCTCGGGTAAGCCTTGGTCCTTCCACGGCTTATCGCAATGTGTGAAACCCTTAAGCGATATGTTCAGAGTTGGTTGTTGCAGTTCTTTTTGATGTCCTCCAGGTTTTCCGTGTTATTTGTTTTTAAGTTTAAGATTTAAGGGTTAAACCCTATCTCTTTATAAAGAAAGACTCCGGCCACGGCCGCGAGTGCAAGACTCTATTTGCAGATTTTGTTTAGGTTTTAAAAGCATAGCAGGTTATAACCTGGTGTTTACTGTTCTTAATACATTTATACTGGCGGCTCGCCTTCATGTGTATTTTGGTTACAGCTCCGGTTATTAAATAATACAGATATCTGTTGTTCTTATGGTTGATGCAAGAAGTTAGGGTTTATAACCTTAGTTCTATAATGCTTTGGATAACTGTTTCTATTTTCTGTATTTTCTTACTGTGTTTATTTAATAATCCGGCCTGTAAGAAATTATTACATTTTTTTTTTAAATAGTCTGATTTGAAAAGGATGATTCTTCAGGCTTAGAATAGCCTTAATGCGATTGTTTTACAATGGAACTACTATGAACCCTTGTATTATTTTTATAATTTTAAATTACTTGCATTAAATAACTATTTAGGGTTTTAACCCTATTCTACAGTTCGTAAGCTATAATGTTTCTGGTTTGATGTAATATATAATAATAAATAATAATAGTATTCTTTTGTATCTGTGAGTAATACAAACCATTATTCTCATGATTACATACATTATTTATCAGTTCTATTATTTATCTTTGATTTATAAAAACATTTAAGTTAGTTAAATAAGAATTTGTTTTATAAATTTGAAGTCAGGTTAAATACTTGAGTATACTATAACTGTTTATAATAATAATAAAATACTTGGTTAAGTCATGAAAGTAGGATTCATATTAGTTATTGGACTTATATCGCTATATTATTATTATAATATTAATTACTAAAAGAGTATTAGAAATATTATACTAGTTTTTAATAATAGGTCCTTCTATTATTTAACTTTGATTGGATTTATAATTATTGAAATACTTTTCCATAATTACCCAATGTAGTTTTACAATTCTTTCTAAACTCTGCTAATAAAAAAATAGTTTATTGTTCTTAACTGAATAAATTTACTTATGAATGTTTACTTATAAATAATCTTCAAGAACGAAATGTTAACATTCTTCTAAACAGAAAAAGAAATATAACTCTGCAATCTGTACAACTTAGTTTTAATAGTAGAGTCAAACCAACCAGAAAAGAAAAGTCATTAAAATACACCCTATGTATCATCCTAAGTTGTTAACAGTAATTTATGATACCAGTTCTTACTTAAATTTATTGAATAAAGAAACCATTCTATTATAAGGAATGAAACTAAGGTAAGCAGTAAAATTCCAACTATTCCTTTACTATCTAGTCTTATGTTAAAGACAAATAAATAATACAAAAAGAAATAACATTTCTTTCATGGTTCTGACTGTAAGAAATAACATACAAGTCTGAGAAAACACTTGAAGTAACTAACTAGGGACTCAGTTTAGAATAAATGATATTTTTTTCTATACTGGGATGCTGTGCTAGAGTACGGTTTGGTGATACCAGATGTGGAAAAACACAGTATTACTAACAGTTTTAACTTATGATACTCTGAGATACTAACTTAATAAACTGATAAACATTCAAGCATCCATTCATATTCAATAACATAAGAAATAAACAGCAGAACCTGTTAAACTGTGGACAACAACAGCAATAGGAGGCCGTTCCTCCCTACCAATTCCTGGAGAGCGCTCAGACAGTGACTTCTCAGGACCCCCGAGCTTGCTCTGGTCTCCCTGGCTTGGAATTAGGTGCAGCAAAACAGATACAGTCTTCAACTCAGTATCAAATCAGAACTATCATTCAGTTCTCTCAGCTCAAATAGCTGTAATCAGAATCAAGTTACTGCAAACATTCACTCAAACACTTCCTTACTGTCTTTCCCTATTTCCTCAAATGAAATTCCTGAATAACCCTCAGCTGAAGGAATTCTTTTTGGAATAAAAACTGAGCAGCCTGAGCTCTCCTCATTGAGTACTTTTAAAGATTGCCTAGGTCTTAGTTGGGTTAACTGTCATTTAATGAGCCACCTGCTCACATTCCACTTTCTTGGGGAATCATGACCCCAAATATAGGGAAGTTTCCACCTGCAACTTAGGAAGTGTTTGAGGATGCTGCCACTTGTCTTTTGCCTTTCCACCTAGTTCCATCCACCAGTTTGACCAGTAACCTCTTTTTAACAGCTCTCCCATGTTGTTGTCTCCACAATTTATTTATTATTAATAAAATATTCTGAATTACACTCCATAACTGTTGACTCTGCTGAGTCATCAATCCCTACTTAGGATTAAGTTTAACATAATGTCTCAAAATATAATAAAACAATTTACTTAATTTTACAAAATTGGGGTATGTGACAACACTCCAGTTTTTCTGTTATTGATTAATAATTAATATAGTCTTAAATTTGCTCTGAGCTGAGATAGGGTTAAATAGGATAGATAGATTAATTAGTTTTAAATTTTATTTCTAAGTTTAATTAGCGCTGTTAAATCATTCTGCATACTTTACATAAGTTTTCATATTTAGAAAACTTCCCAAAAATCGAAGTCTTTCCTTAAGAATGCAACCCTAGGATATTTTAGGTATTTAGGTAGGATAAATATTAGAATAGGTTAGATTTTGCTGGTTTTAAGTTCTCCTTAAGAGACAAACTAGCTGGTAGCAGGACCATAACCTGTGAGGTTTTGTTAATCCAAACATACCGGACGCTGCTTTAAGCTGATTGTGTGGACAAAACCTCCGTATTGGCCTAGATTCAGAAAATCGGGTCAACACAACCATATCCAAAACTAGAGAGATCAGTCATATCTACTTCTTCAACGGGTGATTCAATCGAAAAAAGAAGCTCGGCCAACCTTTAGAGGAAAATATGGAACCTGTGGGAAATGACATGCCTTCACCTGCCCTTGAAGAATATGTTGATGTCACAAATTTGGTTGGAATGCATTGAAATGAAAATGTAGATCAATGGGAGGAATTTGTGAGCAATGATATGGATCATATACCAAAGAGTGATGAAGACCTAATTCAAGAAAAATATTTTTTTGATGGTAGATTTGTTTTTTCTTTATTTGATAAAATGGTACATTTCAAAGAACAATCTACCTTGTGGGAGGATTCTTTCAAAGCTACCGATGAATTGTGCAAAACTAAGGATGTCCAAATTCTTGATTTGGTACATCATGTTACATGTTTAGAGAAAATAATTGTGGAAACTAAAAAAATAATTGGCCAGAAGGATCAACTTATTAAGGATCAATGTTTGAAATTTACCGTAGTTCTAGTAGAATCAAATTCGACCTTGAAAAACTGAAAGACATGTATCAGGCTCAAAAGAAAAAAGATGAGGAAACTATAGGGACACTTGAAAATGAGCTGAAAAATGGGCCTGAAGTTTTGAACATGCCACCACTGAAAACTGTATTTGGTAAGGAAGCAGAACTTTGGCAAGAATTGAAGAAGAAAGAAACATTTATTGCAGTTTTGAAGCTTGAGTTTCAAAGGGCATTGCGATAAATGATCATTAAACAAAAAAATGAGACTATAGAATATGAAGCAAGATTGGAAAAATTGAATAAAACAATTAAAAACAAAATGAGTTGCTACAAAAAAATAGAATTGAAAGGGTTTCAGCAACTCCCGAGGCTAAAAGTGCTAGAAGAGGAAAAAAATTAACAGTCAAGGGTAAACAAGTCTGCACACTATAAGAATCAATAGTCAAGGGTAAACAGGTCCACACATTAGAAGAATCAACAGTAAATGGTAAATAGGCCTTCACACCAAAAAATCAACAGTCAAGGGTAAACAAGTATGCACACCAGAAGAATCGACAATCAAGGGTAAATAGGTCTGCACACCAAAAGAATAAACAGTCAAGGGTAAAATGTTCAGCACAACAAAAGAATCCAAAGTAGAGGTTAAAAAGGCCATCACACCAAAAAAATTTAGTAGTAAAAAACTAGGTGATGTAGCTATGGAGAGCTTACTCCAATTTCAGAAGTCCTTGCAACAACGAGAGAATACCTTGAATGAAGTTGCTTCAAAAATTAATGTTGTAGAGTTTACATTTGGTTCATCATATCCAACATTGAAGAAGAAGATAGAGGAGAAGGAGGCCGAAATTAGAGACCTTCACCAAAAACTAATGGAGAAGGGAAAAGCAGTACATTTGGGATGTGATAGTGAGATGCAAAATATGAAATCCCAAATTAAAGATTTGTAGAATAAACCTGTGTAAGAAGCAATTTTGTATACCTCATATGATAGAGATTTGAAGGCACAAGAGCTAGAGAAGGAGGTACAACAAGTCAAGAGAAAATTAAGTGTTGTTCCATCTGACCTGAAGTGGACAGATGATGATATTAAAAGAAAGGAAGATGAGCACTCAAATAAAAATAATAATAATGTAGAGATGTTGAATAAATTCCTAAAATAAAAATATAGGTTGCATACAAAAGTGATAAATCTTGCAAACAAAGTGAAAGAGCAAGAAAAACAATTAAAACATATGGCCGATGAAGCTTCTGTAGAACTGGAGGGTCCTGGAAAAGGCAATATAAGCTATAGCCAATTTTCTTATTCTAAAAAGGAGGAATTGCAAAAAACTCCCAAATGTTCAAAATTGAACCCTTCACAGCCCTTCCCAGAAGTGTAAAGTTAAAATTGTCCTTCAAAAAAAATTAAAATTTGAATTTTACCCTTCCAATAAAGAAGGCCATAATTTATATCAACATCTCAAAAGAAGTGCAAATTTTGAAATAATCCATCCATATAAATTTCTCTTCTCTTTGCATCCTCTTCTCTTTACATCCTCATCTCATAGTCATAACTAAGGATTATTATGCCTGCACATCCTCACCTTATAATATGAATTGGGTTAAGGCCCAAAGACAACCATAAAATATTAAATGTGTCAAGACGCAAAGAGTAAGATACAACTACAAGTATTATATTAAATTTATCTTATAAGTATTTAATTAACAGTATAAGCTGGGATTTGACATGTTGGATGGTTCTAATCTTCTTATCACAAGTCCTTACCAATGTGATTGCAAGGCATTCTTTGAAGGTGAAGTCCATAATTTTAGGTCTTCTTCCTCATTATCATGCCTTTTGATAAGACAATAAAGAGGGTAGTGGCCTACATCAGCATGGAAAATGTTTAAGGAATAGAGGTTATACACATTAACTATATTCATTAAATAATTTAAATTCCTACCGATGACTATCGATTCAGTGAACCTTTGACTGGTACAAAACACAACAAATTTTAGAGCCCCAAGCACTTAATTACACAAACATATAACTTTCTCAAATATTACCATTAATAAAATTATTTTGTTATTCTGGTTCAATTTAAAAGGAGTGTTGAGACTTAGAAATACAATGACTTGCAAGGATTCAGTTGACTTAGGCCCCTCCATCACATACATGTATGCTTTCACAACAAGCGCTTAACAAGAATATTTTGTTTTTTGCATTTTTTTTGGTGAAAAGGTTTGGCTAATTGATACTTGTGAATTAAAGGACAATTATTTATATTTTCCTTAATCTGTGAAGAGAAGAGAGAATAAATTCCCTTCCAATTCAAATTAAGACCCACCCTTCAAATTTGATCACTGCTCCCAAGCAGCCTAGATTTTTAAAATAATATCATGTACATTTGATGTCTATGTACATACTAATATTGTTGTAATATAAATTATCAGTATTTCTTGGCAATGCATATATTTTTATATAGTTAATGTGTTTCTAATGTGTAATACAAGTGTAATCTGTAATCCATATGTGGATTTTCCCTATATCTAGGAGAGTTTAATGTGCAACCCATACTGAGAAGTGTGTATGAAAGTACAAATGATGAAATATATTTTTCATAATATATTCTACAAATGAATTGACAGATCATCATTTCATGCTATATTGAATAACTTGCACTATAACATAGACATACCAACCTTTTCTAGAAATTCTTGTACTCATTTCTGTAAATTGTAAGATCTACAATAAAATCCAAGTCATCCAAAACAATAATAGATAGTATTTTCCAATTTTTCATGGCCCAAACAAAAAATGCACACCAATTCCAATCGAAGTAAACTGTAGGTATAAAATTTGGAAGTTTTCATAAAAAAAACCTAGTTAGACTAGCATAGTTTTAATTTCAGACATAAATTAAACGTCTATTGTGAAATACGAATGCATTCAACATTTGAAATGAGAACAAAACATCTGTAAATGTTGGTTTCTTGTTGACGAGCATCATAGTTTGGAAACCAATATCATGGCTCTGCAAGTTTGTATCGTCTGTTTCTTTTTTATTATAATATAAATCATCATCATTCCTTGCAGAAATTAATAAATGTGAACATAACATATATAATAAATTCTGAGGAAAAAAACAAAGATAATGAAAAAATATAACTAGATCAATCATTCAAGAAAGTTTTAAAAGGGGCCCAAGACCATTTTTTATTATATTATGCTTTCATTACAGAGCAAAGGGATAGTTTACATTTGAATTAGTAACATCAAACAACTCTAATAATAATTGTCCCTACTACCTATTAAATTCTATTTATAAACCTTAAGGGTCGAATTGACCATGTTACAAGTGGATTTCATTTGAGTTAAATTGAAATGTGGATTCACCCACGAGCCAACCCGTCCTTTGATGTAGTTTATTGGATTCAAACGAAGATACCAACTACCGTGGAACAAGGAAAACACAACAGTGCAACACATGGAGGAAAATAGGGATGAAGTGGAAATTTTTCAACAACAGGGGTAGAAAGGGAGTAGAAGAGGAAGTTGCATTCTAGTTATCTGGATGGGATATGCGACTAGAGAAGAATTATAACAGAGATACACAGTGCATGAGAGGTATTTAAGGAGAAAAGGGAAATACCAGTGAAAGAAGACAATGGTATGGAAGAGAGAAATGCGACAGACAAATATGGCTCAGTGGAAAACAACATGCAATACCCATTTGACGTGGACAAATTAAAAGATGGAATTGAAGAAATCAATCCTGCGATGCCATCGAGAGGAAATTATTGGGTTGTTGAAGAGGGACAAGGTGTTGAATCAGTGCATGAAAGACTTCACTAAGTGATGGGAAATGAATGTCAAATGAACATAAAAACAATAAGATGAAATGGAAATACCAATGAAAGCCATCGAACCCGGATGAGACTGTCTCCAATTCTTTCCAATTCTACCCATTTCACTCATACTATTAGTGAACTCAAATTTGAGCAAATCTGTGGCCATACTAGACAAAAATTAACGAACATAGAGAATGGATTGAATACTGCATAGCCTACTGATAGCAATGGCCCCTATTTATCAATCTTACATAAGAAGAAACATGATTGGTAATTGACTGCAACTACTAGGAAGGAATCGATGGGGTCAGGAAAAATCTGGATATGTGTACTATGTTGGACCTTGGAATAATTTAAAGGTGGGAAAAAAATTATAATCACAATGAAATGTTGATTTCACGTCTGTGTGATGCACTCATTCTCAATGCTGTCAGAATCTGACTCGATTCAGGTTCATCAAATCGTAGAATTTGACGGTTTGTTAGGTGACGTATTTGACAGTCGGTTGAAATTTCAGAATATGAAAGGTAGGGAAAAGTGAAAACTTCCATTTACGAGTTTATAAGATTATATGACATATTTTACACTCAATACATTTAGCACATGTATGACAAGTTGAGGTATGGGAAAATGAAATCAGGCATGTGGGTGGATTTTACTGAAGCAAGTCAATTTTGGATTCATTTACTCAAATGCACGCCCAACATGAAAAAACCGTGGTTTAGGAAAATTAGACCTGTAAAAACATGCAAAAACTGCAAAAACTATTGTTTAGGGAAATTATACCAAGACTAGGAGAAGATAAAAAATTGTCTAAGTAAGGAATTATTGGTAAAATCTGCCTAAATGGCCTTAGGGAAATTCCCACCACAACTCATAGGATGACGATAAAAATATTATGATACTGTATATCTATAGATTCTTGTATGGTGCATCCAACCATATAATTATCCCGACCAAAAATTCTTTTCGTACGAAGATATCAATCTGTCAAAAGTGCCTCTCAGCCATATTTGCACTGCTCCAGAAAAATGCATGTCGAGGAGAGAGAAAGAAGCTCTAGAAGATGAAAGTGGTATTGACGGATTCACCTTTTTGGCCTCTACCCATTGGGAATCTCACTTTACAAGTGTGAAGGAAAATTGAAATGACCTTAGTGACCTAGGGTTTCAAGAGAACTGGTTAAGTGTTAGACAAAGAGTTTGAGAGACCACTTGGAAATGCTCACAAGGAGGTGTTCGATTGATGATAAAAGTCATCAGATGATATGGTATTGTTCATTTTTGAAATGGATATCTAGCTATGCTCTTGGTTTTTCTTATGGTGACTAGACAAGGAAAATATCAACCTTGCAAAATAGAAGAAAAATATTATTTTGCATACTAAAGACAGAAAAAATGGCTGAGTGTTGTAAAGGGGCTAAGTGATGCCTACATTAAGGTTGATGCCCACACTAAGGATGATTCCTGTGTGGCATGGCATGGAATAGATGACTATGTGGCATTAAGTTTAAATCATTGTTGCATTATGACATCGTTCTGGATAAATACGGCAAATTAGTGAAAATCAAGAAATTGGCCGAGTGTGGAAATATTGGTCCAAGTAGCCTTAAGAGGATTCCCGCCACAAATGGTTTGTTGAAGAAAATACCCACACCACATGGGGATGAAGCTACAGAAAAATGCCAACTTGGTTGTTGGTGGACTCTTAATGTAGATAGAGCACATCCACACCAGGAGCATGACATGCACATATAAGCAAACTAAAAATTGTTAGGTTGCTAACTAATTTGAAACCGTTATGTTAAGATGAACATAGTAGGTTTTTGTATCCCTCACATGTGTAAATAGAGTAACAAGCCTTAGAGGAGCTGACCATGTCGCCACTCTCGTCGGCCATCCCATAACCTGTTTTACACCTAAAGTAGTTACAAACCTTTTCATAATTATTGAAAACTTTAAACTATTCTTACTACATATAGAATGTTGATAACAGAGTTTAAACCCATATCAAGATATTCATGACTATGAATGGCTAGGAGAGGAAGATGCAGATCATTAAGATGAGAATGGATGGCTTCACCTGGTTGTAGGCAAATTCACGGTGAAAGGAGATGGAGGTTATGATAATTCATCCCTTCGTGTAGAATTTTGTATGGAAGAATTTGAAAGCAAGTTTTGGAAACATGGACTTCTTATAGACGGAGTAAGTATTGAACCCACAGATAGACATACAATTCACGATCACGCATCCGAGTACTAACCTTTCCATGTAGAATTTATTTGTCAAGTTTAATTTCACTCTCATGGATTTATTGCAGCTATGCAAAATAATCAATTTTATAACTTAAAATTTGTTTTTTTTTACATTTAGTTGATCATAATTTTAAAATCTTACTATAATTTTAAATTTGTATTTTTATTATTTTTAATTAATTAGTGTTGAAATTGAATTTTTATTATTGTCAATTTTAATAAATTATTTTTAAAATTGAATTTTAAAATATTAATAATATGTTGACAAAGGTATATAGACAAATTTTTAACAGTTTTTTTTGTGTTATTTAATTCTAATAAATTACTATTTAATAAAATTTTAAAATAACAATAGAAAAAATTGGATTGTAGCAAATTCCCTACCATAAGGATAGTGATTGGGATAGCTAGCTAGTAAACCATATAACTGGAAAATATGCATTGTAGCAAATTCCCTACCATAGGGACAAGGGTAGGAATAGCTAGCTAGTAGGCCATATAATTTTTAAGTATTCTCAAATGGATGGATGCTTAAACTTCAAAATTCCTATAAGTGAAGATGGGTTTTATAGTTATGTTGAGGTTAAAATAATAAAATAAATATTGAGACCCCTAGTAAGAAGTTTAATGAATTCCAAGAGCATAGTTTATAGTATAGAAAGGATAAAAATACAACCATAGTGTATAGTATAGGACCAATATAGAGAATTCACACATAAAATGAATAACAAAATATATATATAGACACATCTACCGAAAATAATCCCATAATACAAAAGAAGTAAACTAATAAAATAGGGTAGGAGAGACCAAAAAACAAATACCCAACCCATCCATAGAAGAAATATTCCCAAGTAATATCAACTTTACTATCCAAATCATATTTATTCTCCACCATATTTTATGTTTGGTTAAATTTGCACTTATCTCTATTTCATGAATCCATGAGTGAAGCACAAACCAAAGATAACTAGCCTAGGGATGATCCCAAAGGATGATCTATGACATGAGCTAAAACAAATCAACTAGTCAATAATAGTTGTCAATTTAAATTCTATTTAATGTGTCGAAGAATATAGTATTATAGAGCACCTCATATAAAGGTTAAGTTACCTTTAAACTATCACAATATAGAGCACCTTACGCAAATGCTACATTTCCTTTAAACTAGCGCATTCTCTTTGATTTGAAGAACTTAAATGTTTTAGTTAACACTTTAGATAATAGCATAGTTAAGATTAAGTAATTTCCAATATTTTTTTAGCCTTATAATTCATGCATGGGACATTGGATATCTACATAATCCTCATAGAAATAGCATTTTCAACTATTTGCTACAAGAGAAATATATTCCGAATTTAAAGGATTTGAGATATTAGTTAAGGGTTTTCTAGCCCAAGACATGAATTGAGATAGGATTTGGGTGATGTATCTCCTCACTTTTTTATTATACTCATATGCTACACATGGCACCTTGGACTATAATGGATGCCCCACAAAGGAACTTTACCTTGTCTCATATGGGGGAAAATTTAAATGATGTGGATAATAGAGAGCGGTCTCCTTGTCCAAGCATGGATTGGGAAAAAAAATATCTTTCATTTTCTTGTATTTCCTTACTAGGATCCATAACACCCTTAATACAATCCCATATTGTATCCTAGAACTTGTATTCCTTCACTAGATTGGATCCTGAAAAGACTTACATGGATCATTGTTTCACTCTAACATTTCCCATGAAATGATGCACAATTTGAAGGATTTCCATTTCATAGGACAAAAGACTTTTATTCACTGTGTAGCATGACCAATTGTCTATTTTGTTGTGAAACTTTGCAAGACAGAATGTATTTTACTTTAAAAAATATTTATCTTTCATTTAAAAAATGAGATCGCTTTTTCTCGCCAATATGTTGCATGACAAAACAAGTTTCTCTAGGCCTTCAACTTGAATTTTTTTATACTTTTCTCATTATCATGGCCTAGATATCCAGTCGCAGCTGCACAGGGGACCAAACTAGCTGTGGGCTCCCCATCTTCTTCCACGTCTGCTTTTTCAGAATGTTGACATATGGGCCTAGATCCAAAATAATTGAATCTACCTCATAATCCCCAATTTGAGTATTCATTCTCATCTCTTTCCAAATTTTCTTCTTGTGCAAGGAATTCACAGCAAACTCCCTCCCCTTTTATTGTCGATGTAGCAGACTCACAATCTCGACGAGCGCATTAGGGTCTTTTTCCAATTACAATAAAAATTTCAAATAAGTTTTTGCAAGGGACCATGTTGCCATGATGGTCATGCTACAAAAGTGGAATACAAAATAGGTGGCATCTCAAAGACATGCAACTTACCTAGGGGTTAGTGCAAGAAGATGAGGGACCTTTTAGATGAAATCCTATTTTTTGAAAACACGATCACATTACATAAAAATATAAAATGATTCTGCTACATAGCACTTGCTATGTTTAAATCCGATCCTAACATGTAGGATAGGAAAACATATCTCGTACATGTTATATAACTACAAAACGTGTATGATATATGTAGTTATAAAATGGTTGCATGTTTTGTAAAATTAAAATTAATTTATATACTCAATCCTGAAACCCACGACTCATTCTACCCATTAGGAACATGAATTCTGGGTTGAACGAGAGAAAATTGGGTGTCGTGGAGTATTGGAGGAGCCCAATTTAGTTGGAGGGGAGGCAAATTCACTAGTGAATTGTCATCTAATTAGGTAATTCATTCACCCATAGCATTTTTTGTCAATTCTAAACCTAAATTATGGTTTTTTAATAGTTTAAAATAACCAAATTTTTTATTATTTAGCAAATTGGAAATAAATAAATATCTAATTAAATTCACATCTCCCTCAATCAAGATGAGTGAATAATTACAATGAATCCATTTTCAAAAACTCAAAAATTCCTAATGTAACCAAAAATAAAAAAATATAGAACTCCTCCCTTTATACAATGTATCCATCCACATGAAACCCAAATTTCTAACCCTCAAAGGACATTTCCCCATGATACTAATTGAATAAGTTTCCTCAGAAATGGCCATAACAAGATGAAATTATTGCACAAGCATGAATAGAAAAAATACATAAAAAATTAGTAACTTGGTTTCTCAAAATTTCATCACAATCATTTGTCCATGAACATAATCAAAATTTCATCACAAGTGTATGTAGCTATACATTGTCTCTTAGTTAAGAAACCTTAACTAAATGCCAAAACACATTAACAAAGTGCCTCTCAGGCATGCCCTTTTAAGCATAAAACAATGTATTATATATAAGTCAACAATATATATATATATATATAAACACAAAGTTAAAACTAGTAATGGTGACTAGTTTTATTGCTTCCTCCAGTTTTAGAAGCCACCACCATTTTTCCACTAAAATATTTGCACTTATTGGTTATAGAACCCACCTCATTTGTATTTTACCTATACCTTCCTTGACACTTTTCTCTTGTTCTCCGCATATGACTTACCCTCTGTGCCCCTAGCCTTATCGCAATGAAAAAAAAAGTTTATATATACGAGCCTTCTCACTATGATATCGAATTATAAGTCAACACATCCTAACACCAACAAACAACCCTGGTATTCATCACACCATTGAAGAGTCCATAATCATCATGTAGTTTTGACCCTAGCTCTATTGAGATACCAAAAATATAATTAATTAAAGGTCATCACCTAAACTAAATACAACTTGAATTCTACTTATTTGATCCTATAACATGTGAGACTCACTTAACAAATCACTAACTGGATGCTACAATTCTGGAAATGCTCAACTAACCCTATCAATTACATTGGGAAAAGGATATAGTATCCTTATCCTATCTATTGAACCTCTCAAAAAAATAAAGCAATTTAAAAACATGTGAGACCCTCGGTCTCCCTAAGTTCCCTTGACCTAGCAAAGTCATAAATGAATTTACTCAAACATTATATGCCCCTGCATCACTAGGTTTATCAACCATTTTTTTAAATAGTAAAAACAATGGGTAATATATTTCTACATGTTGAGTCTCTCAGCTCATATACAACCAATTATATTCTAGTCCAAAAATTCTCCATTTTACCATGTCACTTTTGGTTGGTTTCCATGTTTATACAACAATGGAAATGGTGAACACCCATGAACTACATAGAGTGTGTCATGAGAGTGTTCCCAACCATGACCGAGTCAATTATATTTAGAGTATTGGTGGCAGCCCTATATCACCCATTTTCTTGCCTCACATATCCTAGTAGTCCCTCGCCCCTGTCTTTTACATATCCAAGGGACGTAAAGGCCAAAACATGTCAAAATAACACTCCTAAATTAAAAGAAGTTTAAACCCAAGTGTGCATGGAAAAGTGACCAATGAGGGTTAAGAGGTACCTTAACTTCTAGAAAGAAGCTGACCGAAACTTACTTTTTAATTGTTAAATGTTTAATTTTAATTTTTAAATGTATGCAAGTGAATGTCATTAAATTGCTTACTTGAGTTTGATTTAATTTACATTTTCAATTTTGAAGAGACGTCATTATATACCATGCATGTGTTTCTAATGATTTTCTTATTGATGTTTTTATTGCAGTTGCAGCTATGGACACAAATGTCAAGATACTGATTGAGCTTTCCCACTTGAGGGGACTTAGTATGGCTTTTAGTGGTGGTGACAGGATTCGCCGCTCACTTGCGTCCACTTTGGATGCAATTGTTGAGACTATTTCATTGTCAAGCAATATACTATATGATATTACATCATATAGAGAAAGATAAAGACAAGAATACACTAATGGGATAGACTACAATGCAATCAAAAAGTTGAAAATAACCAAAATAGCATGTATTTTCATTGTTTAGCTACCCTCGTATGAGGGAAATCCCAAATGCAAATAGGCCTCATATCTCTATTGAGTGGTGCACATTTCATCCATTTGTTGATAACTTGATGGAGAGATGGTATATGGTTTTTGATATGCCACCACATAATAGCAGGGAAATCCCTCTGTATTTCCTTCGAAATATGTATGTAGAGTTCATGTTCGGTAAACACGTAAACTATTTTGATATCTTATAGTTTCAGGGGATCGGTGGGGGGATGCCCCAAAACCAACCCAATTTTAGGCATCAAGACCTTGATCACCCTATCCCTGCACCTTGCAGGCAATTGCTTGGGATAGATGTTCCACCTGTGCATCCTATGATTCCATAGACATGTGATGCATATTTTAGTTTTGCACAGGCAATTCTTCGTCAGAGCACTATGGTTCATCACATGGGTGAGGAAGGGGCATTTGTCCCTAGTTTGGTGCATACACCAGGTCGTCATGATTCATGACCCATCTTCTAGTGCAATACCACTCACTAGTGCAGGACCATCTACTAGTGCAGCACCATTAGCATATCCCCAACCTAGTTTTGAGCCTCACAAGTGCGCATTGTGTGGTCATCCCTACTATGGTATTTCCTCAGATGTTGCCTTCAGTGGTTTTTTGAGTGTTGTATGTAGATGGTTAATTGTAATAAATTATTCATTTATTTTCCTCTTTGTACACATATATATAGTTTGAGCTAATATATTAATTTTGTGAACTTGCAGTTGATGCTTTATGCTGGCAGTGACGCCCCATAGTCTGATGCTCCACACTCTACAGGGGGCATGACATTCCATCCAATGATCCCTTCATTGGAGGAGAGATTCATATAGCACCCATTGTCGTATCTCACACCAAGGTAAACATTTTAAAATTTCGGTTTTTTTATAATTGTTAAGTTGTTAATTTCCACATACTGTACATGTTAGTTCAATAATGCTATATAAAGTCTAATATTTACAATTATTAAAATTTCGGATGAAAAATCCTTCATTGGGGAAATCTACTATGGAGGTAGCATCCATGGTTGTATTGACCAAGGAAATATCTGGGCTCTAGGTAAAAAACTAAAAATGTCATTTTTTAAATACATGTATGTTCGTTGAACCATGCATGTCTGACTACATTAACACTTTATGGCTATAGGAACCAACTGAAACATTTGGACCATTTCCTGGATTTGTTTCTCCTCCTAGGCCATATATGAACAAGGGTCATGTGTATATGAGGCAGCCTACTCCTAGAAAGACTCCAGCTATCCATGACCATGGAGCTACTGATACCATGGTAATGTATATCCTTCAATGATATTTTTGGTTACTTGAAATCTAGTGCATAAATTGGTTTTATTAATGTTTGATTTGCATGTTTACTACATCAAGATCTAGATTTTTCTATTGCAAACCTCGTAGGGATGGTTGATGCAGAAGTCAGTGTTGCATCTGCATTGGAAACAAGTCACACAGAGGTACAACTATTTCAACATGATCTTTACATAGTTTATTATTGTTGTCTATTGTTTATTCATGCATTTCTAACTATTTGAACATTTAGTGATTGTAGCCACCAGCATCAGGAGTTATTGATGCAGTAGTCAATGTGGCATCTACAATAATAACAAGCCACGTAGAGGTACAACTATGTCAACATGATCTAGATATAGTTTATTATTGTTGTCTATTGTTTGTTAATGCACATGTCTAACTATTTCAACATTTGGTGATTGAAACCACCACCACCACCACCAGTTCCTTCTCCCACTAGTTCAACCATGGATGTGACCATCCTTGATATTCAACCAACAACTTCATCTGCTACACAAGGAAAACCATAATCTTACAGCTCCATATGTCGGCAGCGACACTCCAAAGTGAGATAAGATTAGGGTTTCCTTGGTAGGGTTATGGTTTTCCCATTGATGAACATCCAGTTGAACAATATTTGCATGTTAAACCATAGGTTATGAATTCTAAACCTTGGGCCATGCATGTTAAATAGTAAACCCTAGTTATGGTTATGGTTCCCCTATGAACTTGTGTCGTGGCACAAAAAACCACACGAAGCAGCAATTTTGAATTTCGTCAACTCCTACTAGTGTGTTTGGGAAGGGGCCATATGGAAATTCCAACCGCAGCCCCACCATCTGTGGTTTTCCAATTTTGGCTCTCATTGGTGTGAAATGTGATCTCCCCTACTAAGAGAAACCCTATTTTTAGAAACCACCATATATGGAGGCCACCAAAAAATGGAAAGGTAGGAGAGAGGCGCTCCTATATATTATCCCACATTATGAATCCAACGAAATCAACGGTTCATTGATCAAAGGACCGAGCATCGATCTATGGTGAGTTACAGGTCACCTCCAAATACCATTCAGGGACACTTGGCGGACTTGTGCCCGATGTGTAAAAAATGTCATGGAGCTGCAATGTTGAATTTTGGAAACTCCTACTAGCGTGTTTGGGCATAGATAATATGGAAACACCAACCGTAGCCCCATCATCCATGATTTTCCAAGTGTGTCCCTCGTTGGTGAGAAATGCATTGTCTCCTACTGAGCGAAACCCTAGTTCCAAAAACCACCTTATACGGAGCTCACCAGGAAATGGCCAGGCGGGAGAGAGGCCCCCCTAGCTAAAATCCCACTTCATGAATCCAACAGAATAAATGGTTCATCTATCGGAGTCCCAAGCATCAATCTATGGCGAGTTGCAGGCCACCTCCAGATATCGTTCAGGGACACTTGGTGTACTTGTGCTTGGTGCGCAAAAAACATCACGGAGCTGCAATTTTGAATTCCATCAACTCCTGCTAGCGTGTTTGGGCAGGGGAAATATGGAAACGCCAATCACAACTCCACCATCTGTGTTTTTCCAATTTTGGCCCTCGTTGGCGTGAAATGCTTGGTGTCTAATATAAATGTAAAATTAAGTTATGTGGTCCCACATGTAAGTGAATCCCCACTTGTAAAGTTAGATTCATGTATAAATAAGATTCTTGTTCTTCATTTGTAAGACACTTCATGTCTTGTATTTGTCCTCTTGGAGTTTAACATGAAGGAGAAGGAAACTTTTATTTTAGGGTTTCCTCATGAGATTTTGTGTTAGGGTTTTCTCATGAGTAGGTGCCTTCTATTGTTGGTTGGGAAGGATATGCTTAGATATCCTTATGGATTAGAGGTCATCTTCATGGAGATAAGTACCCTTTTCGTCATGTGTCACAAAGGTTTTTTCATGTGATAAAACCCTTGAGGGCTAGGGTTTGTCCAGGGTTTCATTGTACTTGTTTTCTAAACATAATTATTCTAAGAATGGTTGCTATTTTTTCTTCCCCATGAGAGTTTCCCAGGGTAAAATGTTGTATCTATTGTGCATTTTTATTCTTAACTAGATCCTACATGTTAAATTCTTTATTTAAATGTTTTATGGTTAAATTTTTGCACTGAACTAATGGTTGTAATAAAAAATTTAACATGGTATAAGAGGTTAGCTATCAAGAAGGAAATTATACAAGCCTTAAAACAGAAAGTGATCATTGTGGCATCTTGTTTCCATCATCCTAGTTTTATATATAAGCTCAAAACATTGACAATATGACCTACTTGAAAAATTAGGGTTTTAGTCCTGTAAGAGAGCCTACAAACAACTTTGACAGGTATGGCCTAAAGAGGTACATGTATGTATTCTAATGTTATGTTTAACATGTGAATGAGATATTGACATCTTCATATGATTGATATTGTCATGATCATTATGATTGATATTGACATGATCATGTTACTGATATTTACATGATCTTTCATAATCTCAGGGCTTATTGATCATATGTAAAATTTGGCATATTCATAAACTTGACATACAAGAGAACATTTGGCATATCAAGAACAAAAAATTGACATACTCATAAACAACATACATAAGAAAATTAAAAGTATGTAACATACCTCATAATTCTAGATCCCACCTATTATCATACAACCAAGCACTTTGGATCATCTCTTATAATGATGGTCTCCATTAGTCTCTCTTGCTCTGTATATAGTAAGAAGTAGCATACCTTCGATGAATATTGGCTAGGCATTGTTCATACCTGGAGGTTTTTACCAATGATTAAGTTGGTAAAGTGATACACACTTACACTGGGTTTCTAATCCCTATAAACATAGCCACCCGTCTTTATTTCATTGTTGTCCTGTGTAAGGTATTCACCTTTAACAACAATAGACCCGATTGGGAAGTGGTTGTTTTCATCGTCAGTCATGGACATATTGAGGGTTTTCTTTCCCTTTATAAAATGTGTCAACTAGTAATCACCACCCCATTCACTATCTTTTGAGGAAACCACTACATATATGTGCCCTGCATAATATTATTGTAGGTATATGATCAAAATATTTTTTCGTGTGATATAAGGCCATTAATGTAAGTTTTAAGACTACGTAAATAAACAAAAACATGTTAAGGAAATTCATCATACTAGTTTGTACAAAGTATTATACATGATGAAAATATATAGAAATAGATGATTGGTCTTCTTCCAATGGATTTGACTCTGTTAGGATTATAATCCTCCCTTGTCCAATCTACTCAATTATGTCTAAATTATGAGTCTTTTCAGTCTATATTTAGTCACCGGCATCATTGGGTCCACATGGCCTAATTGGGCCACATGTACCAATTATTGGAGTGTGGGGAACACTAGTTGAGGCTAACAGCCATTGACTGCACTTGCATGCATCAGTTTAGGAGCCTCCTAGACCAATCCCTATAGTTTAGGATCCGTTGGGAGTGCTGAAACCAACCTCCTTCACTTGATTTCAGTTAGTGAGTAATTAAGATTAGTTAGGAGTTGGTTACATTTAGTTACATCTAGTTACATTCAGTTAGTGCCATTCATTGATTTATTGCATGTGGGAAGGCACAATTCCTCACCTACCATAGTCAGTTATCCTAGTTAACTGATTCTAATTGACTGGTGCACTGATTGAGAAATTTTGTGCTAACTAGCTAGGCTCCGATAATGATTTATACATGTCTAGTTATCCATACAATTAGGTATATTTAATCAATTTGAATTCCTCTCTCATGCATTCGAATTGTCTGGTTATTAATACCAATGTATTACATCATAATTAATTATCCAATTACTTTTGATTAATGAAAACATTCATGATTTCAAGCCATTTTTGCAATGTTTCATTCTTCAATTTATGAGTAAAAATTTCTAATCTATCTTGTGAGTTGTGTGTTGGTCCACATATCTATGTTCTCAATTTTATATGGTATCAGAGCCTCGGGAGGATAAGGCACTTCTCCTACTACATATTCATACTTGGATCATTTGTTTTAGCAAAATTGCTCCTTCCAGCACTACACCAGAAGCGAAGAATTTACCACATAAATCCTAAGAAAAGGAATTGTTTGTCAAGATTTCTTGATTAACTAAGCTGGGTGTCAATAAAATTCCAAAAGTGCAGGCTATCAATGTTAGAATAATCAACCCATAGTTTACCCACTTAGACATTAATTTCATTATTTCTGTCTTATTTGCCTAGTTCATGTGTCCCACCTTGTGCAAGTTG
>LPNX010401689.1:258473-280628 GCA_001517045.1 Pseudotsuga menziesii
CCATATAGGTCAAAATTGCCATATTTAACCCATGTAGTGCTTGGGAAAGCCTTAGGAATCAAATCTACTTTATTCCTGGCCTCCTTGGTGCCTATCTGCTTTCTCTGCTTTACTGCCTACTTTTTTAGTGTTTTAAGGCACATAGGAAAGCAAGACTAGGTGAGGTGAACTAGTTTTTTGTCCTCTTCATCCTCCACTCTTTTATACATGAAAAAGCATGTATGATCTTCCATTACACTACTCTTTATCCTTCCCATGCGCCCTTGCCGATTCGTGAGCTCCATGACAGATTTGGGATTAGCTTTGTACACCTATGGGGGATTTGCCTATTTTGAGTAAGCCTGCTTTATGCTAGTTTTGGATGCCTCCTTATGCATTAGACCTCTTGATGTATTCTGTATATTCAGAAACCTATTTTATTACAGGGTTGGCTATTGTACACTCAGTTAATATAATTTTGTGTTACAGCTCCATATTCAGTCTCCATTGTTAGCAATTTTGCATGATCAATTGATAATTGTTGTGGGTAAAATTAATCTACTTCTGGCCTGAATTTATACATGGTATAAAATCCATTGTAGGTTGTTACTCTCCTTCAAAAATTGTTTTGCAGGTTCGACATCAAGACTGGGAGCCTTCTACTGACAACCGGGACAGATTTTCTAAAGCTATGGATTCACAGAAAACTATCTTGACTCCCTTCAACTATTTTGAATGGAAAGAAGAGATGGAGATCTTGTTGAGAGAGAAAGGCCTCTACATGGTGACTATGGCTACAGAATCAGAGCCCAATGCTGCTGCAGAGAATATCAAATGGCACAATTGGAGAGATGAGGCTTATGGCCTCCTATGTCTCAGTATTTCCCGAGACCTCCTTTTCCATCTCGATGGATTAACTTCACTGGAAAAAGTATGGGAGAAGATTTCTGATATTTTTGGAAAGACAGATGAGATGAGGGGACATCAGATCAAAAATGAGCTGATTTCTCTGAATCCTAGTAGCTTTGAATCCCTGTAGCTATATTTCTCCAAGTTCAAAGCACTAGTTTTGCAGCTGAAGCAGTGTGGTATCGAAAAGAAAGATGGTCAGATCGTATTGGCCATCCTCTCAAAGCTAGGACCTGACTACTCAGTCTTTGTTTCAACCTTCTATGCCAAAAAACTCATAGCTCGAACCTGGAAGATGCCTAGCCTCGCAGATTTCATGGAATCTCTCACACAAGAATAAGACAAGCCGGTGATGATGGGCACCATCAAACCATCCAAAGATCAAGATTTGATTGCTGGAGATTCGAGGGTGGATTCAAAAAGAAAAAAGAAAGCTAAAAAACCACCTGAACAAAAGAGAGACAAGAAGCAGTCTCCAGAGGATCAACAAGGTCCCAAGAAAAATACCCAGAAGAAGAAAAACAAAGGTGAAATGAACAAGTGCTCATACTGTTCGAAGGGAAATCACACTGAAATCTCTTGTATGAAAAAGAAGATAGACATGCTAACTCAACTGCTGGAGAAGAATGGCATCTCCCTTCCAGAAATCTCAAAGAAGAGAGAAGGAGGATCAAGTTCAGATGACAGAGAGAGAGTTCATGCTCTAGTTGTTGGAACATCAAGCTCACCCAGTTTTATCATTGATTCTGGATCTTCAAGACACATGGTTTGGACTAAGGAGGCCTTATCCTCACTGGATATGTCAAAAGAACCATCTATTGTACTGGGAGATGACTCTCTCACTGAAAGTAAAGGCAAAGGAAGGATAGATCTTGATCATGGTAAGTTCAGCAATGTGCTATATGTCCCTGGTCTCGCCTCCAACCTTCTGTCAGTGTACCAGATGACCCACACTGGGTCTCCTAAGAAAGTCATATTCTCCCCCGATGAAGTTGAGATCACAGAGATCTCAAGTGGTAGAGTCATTGCAAAAGGAGTTGCAAATCATGCTCAAAAGGTATACATGTTCTCACACTTCCTGCCTTACTCAAACCCCTCTGCTCTTCTTATCCATGCTAATGAAGCTAGAAAGCTATGGCATGAAATATTTGGCCATTTAAATTACAAGTATATGTCTGATATTAGTGAGAAATAAATGGTCATAGGGTTGCCCAAGATAAAATTTTCCAAAGGATTTTGCCGAGTTTGTATCCTAGGAAAACACCTAGAGCACAAATTTGAGAAAGCTAGTCATGAGAGAACCTCTACACCCCTCGAGCTGATTCACAGTGATGTTGCTGGCCAATTCTTTCATATGTCCATGAGTCAGGCCAAATATGCATTGACCTTTATTGATGATTTTTCCAGGTATTGTTGGGTTCACTTCATGAAACATAAGTCTGAAGTTTTTGGCATATTCAAAGTCTTTAAGGCTTTGGTTGAAAACCAGTGTGGAAGGAAACTCAAGGCCCTCAGATCTGAAAATGGTGGTGATTATGTCAATTATGAGTTTATTAACTATTGTGCAGATGCAGGTATTCAGATGCAGCATTCTATCCCCTACACACCACAGCAAAATGGTGTTGCAGAGAGGAAGAACAGATCACTGAAGGAGATGGCAACATGCATGATGGAGGCCAAAACTTTGCTACCAAAGTACTGGGCCAAAGCTATCAACTGTGCAGCCTATATCCAAAATAGGTTTCCTCATAAATATCTTGATGGCATGACTCCCTTCGAAGCATGGAGTGGGCACAAGCCAGATGTGACCCATTTCAGGATTTTTGGCTCAAAGGCTTGGGCTAGAATCCCAACAGCGAAGAGGAAGGCTTTGCAGCCCCAAATCCAAGAGTGTATTTTTGTGGGATACTCTGAATATTCAAAAGGGTACAATTTGATAAACTTGAGCACAAACAAATCCTTCATTGAAAGGTGTGTTCAGTTTGAAGAAGAACCCCTTGCAGCAGCTGAAGTTGGTGAAGCCTCTTCACCACCTGAACCTCAAGAAGTAAGTAAAGAGTTTGTTGAACATGCTGATTCTGATTTTTCTGATGGAGATGAGTTTATTTCAGACCCAAGAATCCCCACAAGGCCTAAATGGGCAGCCAATACACTACATGCATCAGGAGAGCTAGCTGGGGATCCCAATGACCCAAGGAGGACTAGATCTCAATTTGAGAGTGGTCTATGCATGAAGGATCCTATGTTTGCTGAAAAATGCTATTTGATGGTGGATTCTGATCCTCAAATATATGAATAAGCAGTAGGTGATCCAAGATGGCAAACAGCCATGAAGGAGGAGTTCAGCTCACTCCAGAAGAGCAACACATGGGAGCTAGTGGATCTTCCTCCAGGAAGAAAGTTAGTCCAGTGTAAGTGGGTCTATAAGACCAAATTTTATGCTGATGGTTCACCACTGAATTACAAGGCTATATTGGTAGCTAAAGGCTACTCACAGGTTCAAGGCATCGATTACAATGAGACCTTTTCCCCAGTGGCAAAGATGGATTCCATCAGGCTAGCTCTAGCCATTGCAGCCTCAAGGCAATGGGAAGTACATCATATGGATGTAAAGTGTGCCTTCCTAAATGGAGATCTCACTGAGGAGATATATATGCAGCAGACTCAAGGTTTTTCTACTAACCCTTCTCTTGTGTGCAGGTTGAGAAAGTCATTGTATGGGTTAAATCAAGCCCCCAGGGCTTGGTATGCCAAGATAGATAGCTTATTGCTATCTCTGAATTTTGTTCAGTGCAAATCAGATCCAAATGTATATCTGAAGTTATTTAATGGTTCATTAATGATCATTTTGTTATATTTTGATGACCTCCTCATAACAGGAAGCTCACAGGCTGAGATAGCTTCCTTAAAAGGAGCTATGAACCAAGCCTTCTCCATGACAGATTTGGGGCTCTTAAGTCAATTTTTGGGGCTTGAGATCTCTCAATCCAAAGCTGGAATCAAGGTGCACCAGTCAAATTATGCCTTGTATTTTCTGATCAAATTCATAATGCAAGATTTCAAAGCAAGAAAAACTCCTTTCCTTTCAGGAGTGAAGCTGGAGGAAGATGATTCTCCACCGATGGTAAACAATACACTGTATAGACAATTGATTGGATGTTTATTGTATCTGACACATACTCGACCTGATATTTGTTATGCAGTAATTGTGGCTTTTAGATACATGGATCAGCCTCATGAGATCCATTGGAAAGCATCCAAAAGGATCCTTAACTTTGTTCAGGGAACAAGGACACATGGGATCTTCTATAAAGCCAATTCTGACCTTGATTTGGTTGGATTTACTGACAGTGATTGGGCAGGTGATAGCACAGATAGAAAGTCCACTTCAGGTTATGTGTTCATGCTTGTAGAAGGTCCAATTATCTTATCAAGCAAGAAACAGAGTGCCATTGCACTCTCATCTACAGAAGCTGAGTACAGAGTTGTCAATGTAGCAACTCAGTGTTTATGGTTGCAGGGTTTACTTGGAGAATGTGGTTTCAAACCTGAGTACTCAACTACCATCTACTATGATAACCAGAGTACCATTCAAATTTGCAAGGATCTAGTTCAGAAGCAGAGAACCAGACACATTGAGATTCACATGCACTACATCAGAGAGCTTGTGCATGATGGCACCATTCACCTACTCTTTTGTTCATCTTCAGAACAAGTAGCTGATATTTTCACCAAATCATTTTGTGAGAAGACCTTCAGCAATCTCAAATCACTGCTGGGGATTGCTGATCATGCTGTAAAAGCATGAGTGGAGACAAGATTCTACAATTTTGTTTTACAGTCCATGTTTAAGGGAGGATTTTCCCAAGTTGGTTTTGCCTCTTTCCTTGGTTGTATGGACTTGCAGTATGTAAAAGGGTGACTAAGCCTTGTTGCTAGGCCCTATATTTTTGATATATTACTCATAAATTCAGGCTTAAGGGGGGGTGTTAGAATAATCAACCCATAGTTTACCCACTTAGACATTAATTTCATTATTTCTGTCTTATTTGCCTAGTTCATGTGTCCCACCTTGTGCAAGTTGCTAATTTCCTATCCATAGAGGTCAAAATTGCCATATTTGACCCATGTAGCACTTGGGAAATCCTTAGGAATCAAATCTACTTTATTCCTGGACTCCTAGGTGCCTATCTTCTTTTTCTTCTTTACTACCTGCTTTTTCAGTGTTTTAAGGCACATAGGAAAGCAAGACTAGGTGAGGTGAACTAGTTTTTTGTCCTCTTCATCCTCCACTCTTTTCTCCATGTAAAATCATGTATGAGCTGGCATTCCACTACTCTTCATCTTTCCCATGCACCCTTTCCAATTCGTGAGCTCCATGACATATTTGGGATCAGCTTTTTACACCTATGGGGGATTTGCCTATTTTGAGTAAGCCTGCTTTATGCTAGTTTTGGATGCCTCCTTATGCATTCAACCTCTTGATGTATTCTATATATTCGGAAACCTATTTTATTACAGGGTTGGCTATTGTACACTCAGTTAATATAATTTTGTGTTACAGCTCCATATTCAGTCTCCATTGTTAGCAATGTTTCATGATCAATTGATAATTGTTGTGGGTAAAATTAATCTACTACTGGCCTGAATTTATACAATCAAACTTACTTTGTCTATTTGAATGTGTGATTTATAGGTTTTTTAGTCTCCTTCACTACATTCACTACAGCAACATTCAGTCTCCTTCACTGCATTCGCTACATCAGCACAATAGCCCTATGGAGCTTCTCACTCCTTTCAAATACCTTCAGTGGAAGGAGGAAATGGAGGTGCATATTCACTACAAAATAATTTACTAAGTCACAATGGAAAAATAGGTACAGCCAATTCATTATGTTAACGAAGAAAAATACTGGAATAAGCTTGATGAAGCATACAGATGCATGTTCCTTTCAATATCTGGAGATATTCTCTTCCACATCAATGGATTGAAGACTCCCAAGGAGGTTTGGGATAAGCTTTCCTCCTTGTTTGATAAGAAAGATGACCTGATGATCTATGAGCTAGAGAATGACCTGATTTCTTTTCACCCAGAAAACTTCAAAACTATGAATGATTTCTTCACCAACTTCAAGCACTTGGTGTTCCAGTTGAATATGTACAAGGTTGAGAAGGAGGATGGTCAACTCATCCTTTCCATCCTCTCAAAAATTGGTGCATACTAGTCAGTCTTTGTATCAACATTTCATTTAGGGAAGATCACTACACCAAATTGGAAGATTCCAACTCTTAATGCCTTCATTGGATCTCTCGGCAATGAGCATGACAAGTTGATCCAAATGGGGATCATTCGATATTCCAAAGTTAAATAATTGGTTGTTGTAGGACCTAAGGCGATGAATGGTAAGGGGAATAAAAAGAATGAGCAGTCAGATGAGCCCTCGGGTTCAAGGAGAAGCATGAAGAATGGCAAAGGAAAGATCCTTTGTTCTTATCGTGGAACAGGATTTCATCCAGAAAGCTCCTATATGTAAAGAAAAATTGATGAAATGACTTTTCTTATAGAGAAACATAACCTCACTGTACCTGCTGGAGCAAGGAAGGTTGACCATAGAGAATAAATTGAAAAACATGATGAGAGTTGCCATGCACTGAAGGCTATTTGTTCAACAACACATTCCTTCCTCATCGATTCTAGATTCCAATCATAAGGTTGCATCCAGAGAATTGTTCTCTTATTTACAGTCTTTTGATAGTCCTAGTATTCAGAAGGGTAATAATAGTCAAATTCAATCCAAAGGGAAGGGCTCTATCAAGATTTAACATGGAAAGTTCAAAGATGTGCTTTATGTGCCCTCCTTAGTTGCAAATCTACTATCGGTATACCATATGACTCACACTGGCCCTCCAAAGTGAGTGATATTTGGTACTGACTCAGTGGAGCTCATAGATATCTCTACTAGTAATGTCATAGAGAATGGTGCTGCAAATCATGCCTCCAAGGCATATGAGTTCTCACACTTCCTTCAATTTTTAGAACTAATGAATGCTCAGTTGCCACTTGAAAGGTGAGGTAAAAACATTCCATCTACTTCTTTTTTAGTTTCCACTAGTATTGTAGAACCAATTGTATCAGTTTATGAGATTGAGATTCAGGTTGATTCAGATACAAATCCAGTCCCTACTCCCAAGCAGGAAGCTAGGAAGATGACTCGAAATTCATCTGACACACACAAAAAAAGAACCTTGCACTATGTCATACGATATCACCTCCTTTAGAAAGATGCAACAAACAACCTGTGAGATGCTACATGGCAAGGTATGATCAACTACACTGCTTTCAAAATAATAGATTGGATCATACACCTCTTCATCCAAAAAGAGGCAAAGGTTACATTCCTCCTTCCTTCCATCATCATTCTGGGAGAAGATAGAGAAGTCTACATGCTAGGCCCCAAGATACCTATGCATAGAACATCATGCATGCTTATTCACTACACCACATAGATGAAGGTTGCAAAAACATTTTTTCAAGTTTTTTAAAGTTGAATCCTAATTCTACCTGCTTAGTTAGAGGGGGGGATTTTTTCCCATGTGGTTTTTTCCCCAATTCCTTGTATTAAGAAGTTACTTTGCTTTAGCTGTAATGGGTGGCATATGGTCTTAGTTACCAGGACCCACAAACTTTCCAAGTTATCATTCAGGGTCGGATTTCAGGATTATAATCCTCCTTTGTCCAATTTGGTCAATTATTTCTAAATTAGGAGTCTTTTCAATCTATATTTAGTCACTAGCATCATTGGGCCCACATGGCCTAATTGGGCCACATGTACCAGTTACTGGAGTGTGGGGAACACTAGTTGAGGATAACTTCCACTGACTGCACTTGCATGCATCATTTTAGGATCCTCCTAGGTTAGTCCCTACAATTTAGGATCCACTAGGAGTGCCAGAACCAACCTCCTTCAGTTGATTTCAGTTAGTGACTAGTTAAGCCTAGTTAGGAGGCAGTTACATTCAATTACATTTAGTTAATACTAGTTATTGATTGATTGCATGTGGGAAGGTACAATTCCTTACCTACCATAATCATTTAGGCTAATTAATTCATTCTAACTGACTGGTGCACTGATTAAGGCAACTGGGGCTAACTAGTTGGGTTGCGATAATGATTTAGACATGTCTAGTTATCCATACAATTTGGTAGAGTCAATCAATTCGAATTCCTCTCTCATGCACTCAAATTGATTGGTTATTAATACCAGTGTATTACATTGTAATTAATTATCCAATTACTTTTGATTAATGACAGCATTCACAGTTGCACGCCATTTTTGTATTGTTTCATTCTTCAATTTCTGAGTAAAATTGTCTGATCTATCTTGTGAGTTGTGTGTTGGTCCACAGATTTATGTGCTCAATTTTATAAACTCAAAAATTTCACGTTGATCAAGTCTAAGTGATATGCAATCCCATCCATCAACCCATTCCAATGATTCACAACGATCCCAGTCACTATCACAACAAGGCGGGGAAAAACAAGCAAGTTTTCTGGTCCAAATTTCAAATACTAGGTTATAAGAGCTTTAAAACAAATGAAAGCCACGAGTCCTAGGAACAGTCTTGCATTTCCATGCATGTGAATGATCTATTTCTACGACCTCCCAAAAAAATATCTCCACATGTCTCTTTCTTATGGATTCTGCTGGCATAGTTGATTCCTCTCCCATTACTGGCGTGCAGCACCTAACTATAGATTGAGCATTTCAAATAGTAGATATTGTAGATAGTTTCAAATTCTATTTTCATAGGGTTGTTTTGACACATGCTTTGGCTCCGTCATGCTCTCCTTTACCATGCCTAATCTCAATGATAGTTCCACATATGTTGAACTTTGTATTTTTTATGCAATGAACAGAACCATTGAAATATGTGTGCATTTTTTAACTGACCAGCACATCCATCATATCAAATATAGTGCCAATCCATCTATATGTTCTTGCCCTTCAAGTGATCACAGAGATGTCGTACATTAGTTTTACACTTTTCAGTTCTTAGATATGTGATTATATCATGTTTTTATTTTTCTAATGATATTTTATTTGTATTTATGATTGCAGTGGCTACTATCGACAACAATGATGAGATATTGAGGATTATTAGGCATCTCAAAGAGATTGGTTCTACCTAGAGGCGTGGAGATGAGCTCCACCACTCCTTTTCAAACTCATTACTAACTATTGTTGATACAATTGCAACATATAATGATGCTTTGTATAGCATCGCATCCTACAGAGAGAGAAAAACACAAGAATATGTTGATGGTTTGAGATACAATGATATAAAAAAGTTGAAAATAACCAAAGAACACATTTATACATTATTTAGAGTGCCTGGGACAGATGACATTCCAGAGAGCACCGAACCACATATTTTGATTAAGTGGTGCTCCTTTCCACCCATTAGAGACCATTAAATGGATACATGGTACATGGTTTTTGATATTCCTCCGCACAAAAATAGGGAAGTACCGTTGTACTTCCTCCGAAAGTTGTATTGCAGAGTTTGTGATGGGGAAACATGTCAACTACATTGACATCTTAGGATTCCAAGGCGTTAGTAGGGGGATGTCATAAAACTGACCTAATTCTAGGCATAGAGATGCCAATCAACAGATGCATGCACCCCATTCCCAACTACCGAAGGCAGATATCCCTCCTGCACATGATATGATTTCCCAGACACAAGAGATATTTCTGACTCTAGTTGAGATGGTTTCTCAACACATGATTAATATTGACCATACAATGCCCTCTTCCTTTGCTGGGGTACAACCACCAGCTTCTCGTGGTATAGGACCATCTATTGGTGGGGATAGACCGACATCCCATGTTCCTCAGAGCTAGCCACACATGTGCACAATATTTGGTCAATCCTGTTATCGTTCTCGACCAAGACATGGTACCTCTACGATTACTGGTGTTCATGTAAGGAGATTGTTAAAACTCTATTGTTGTTCAATTTTTAATTTTTCCATATTGTACACATATTAAAAGATCCGTAATATATGAAAATTTACTCTTGCAAGAGATTGATGCCTCTTAAGGGGGTGGTAGTGCACATGGTGTGGTTGTATCCGAGGTCCAAACAACTAACATTGAGGTAATATTTAAACATGTTTCATTTTTTTAATACATATCATTTTGTTAATGCATGTGTTAGTCTTGATTAATTTGTTAAATTGTCTAATATTTACAATTTTTTAAGTTGGAGGAACCCCATTTAGAACCGGATGTTGGAGACATTGATCTTAGCGAAATACTCCTAGGTGGAATTTATGATTACTTGAAGAATGTAAGTATATGGTTAATGACTGAATCTTGTTTGAATTATTTAAATTTCTTACTGTACACTCCTTTATAGATTGCTAATATTTATAATTTTTAAACTTGCAAATGCTATCTGGATCTGAAGAGGGGCAAGAAATTGTTGGAAGTGGTCCCTCCCATGGGGGAGATATGTCCCAGGAAGCGGTAAGTATATTATAACATTTTAGTTTTTTAGTACATAGTATTCCATCCATTCAAGTCCATGTCTAACTATGGTAACACTTTATGACTGCATACATCATCACAAATCCCTGCACTACCTCTTTGCTTTGGATCTCCCTATAGTCCAAATGTAGATAAGCGGGTTTTTTACACCAGACGACCCTCTTCCTTGAAAAGAATGGGTTTCCATGATGATCAACCTACTCATCCCACAATAATGTACACACTTCCAATGGAAGTTGCTGTTTAGTTTTGAATTCACTTCACAACTAGTTTTTCTTAATGTTATTTTTGCATGTTTACAACATCAAGATGTAGAGTCATCTGTGCCATACCTTAGTGGGGTTGTTGATGCTGCAATCAATGTTGCATCTACAATAGGGATAGGTCACATTGAGGTACATCTACTTGAATATTTCTAATTGTATAGTTGATTTATATTGTCTATGGACATGCACAATTCCTAACTATTTTATCATTTGGTGAATGTAGCCACGCCTTGGTCCATTAGTGCACGTGACCGAGGTTGATTTTCAACTACGGCTCTTCTTGCTACTGAGGAAACCCAGTTTCATTTCCAGAAACAAATTTTTTCAGTGAGATGTTCATTTTTTAGATAATTGATTAGTACTTTCTCATTCATGTACATGTTGATAATTGTTGAGATAATTGACATATTTTTTTTATTCGCAGAGAAGCATTGCAAAGAGACTCTCTGCAAGGAGGAGGACACCAGAGGCATCTATATCTTGAATGGATGCATTGAGTGTTTTTTTTATGTACAATTGAGTCATATTATTGCCACACAGTACTACTTCAATTACTGGATCAAGAAATATTGTCATTGATTTGCAGTCGCCAAGGATGCATAGTGGCCGTGGAAAGAGGAAACAAGCATTAAGGTTAGGAAAAAACAAGAGAAAGTTAGAGTTCAGATGTGTTAGTGAAGGAAAAATATGTACTTTTCTGTACAAGAGGAAGTTAGAGTATAGGGGTGCAGTCTAGGACAAATGTACTTTTGTTTGCATGTACATCAAATATGTTTTTGATACATATACATCGACATGCCATATAAGGGCCTTCTATTTTTGTATTATAACTTTCATGATATAAAAAATATTTGATTTCAAGGCTCTTGAGATATGCATGGTCCAATCTTTTAAGTGTGATTATACACATGTGGCCAAGAATGTTTCTGTGTAATTTTCCTGATTTTTTATAGATTTTACAATTGCATGGAGATATCAGTTATAAATTTGAGAACAATACATAATTACAATATTATGTAATGCCAAAAATGTACATTTTCATTGTTTTTTACCACAATCCAATTGTATATACAATGTTAAATTAACAATGTTATGTTGTATTCACAAAGATGGAACATGCCTAACACACATAAGCACCCAGCACAGCTAAGCAACTGATCCAACTAAGTGGAATAAAAAAGAACCTTACCCACATAGCAACCTAAAAAAATTTTAAAGGATGCACGAAGTTGACACACCTAAGTGATGCACCTGTGTGGTCTACATAAATGAAATTTGTGTTTGGCATGATGTATTTAATCTAACGAATATATGGGATAGACATGAAACCCAAAAGTGTATGAGTATAAGGTTGATTATAATAATGGTTATGGTTATATCATACACATTATGTATATCCTGCACATTATTTTATAATTTTGTTAATGTACATGGCATTTGATGAATGGCCTCAAGGAACAACTTTGGAAGAGATGAAAATTATATGTGATTTTATTATAGTTTAAATTGATTGGAGTACTATTATGAATCTCCTTTTATAATTTAATGTTTATGGATTATTCTTCGAAACATTCATAGTGTAAAGATATATTATTTTGTAATAATGACATAATAGGTTGGCCACTTGTTTCTAACCATAAACATGTTCCATTACATGGTTACTGATGTAATGGCATTGTCTCTCCTTCATTTCATCGTACAAATGCTCACATCTCTTGGATGACCAGGATAAATTAATATGGAAACAACCTTCTTTCGAATTTCCAGTCTCACGAATAATATGAGATCCTAAGATCAATTCACCTCCACATAGACATTGACAACTCCTTTTTCCTTGATTAAAACACAGACAAGGAATATTTCTTTCTTGACAATGATGGAAAATAAGTCAAGTTCAACACCTCACAATAGGTAACAGAATTCTCAACATCTACACATGGAATAATAGTTTGGCAACGTTTATTTTTTCAAAAGGGAAATATATACACTGACCTTCAAGCTGAAATCTATGTGCAAAAATTTCATATTCCCTTACTCCGAAAAATCCTATTTTTCATAATTGGCCTAAGAAATGATCCCTTGTCCATGGACCCATATTAGAGGGCCACCCCTAGAGCTATCCTGATGTCTTGAATCCAACAGAGTAAACGGTTCATTGATCTGACTAACGGTCATCATTCTATGGAACGTTGAATCCCACCTCCTGCAGGCTTTCAGGGACACCTATTGAATCCCTACCTCGGGTATAGAATGGAAACCATGCATAAAAATGGGATTCTAGTGGTTCTTGTAAGAGTGTTTAGGTATGTTCCATGTGTTAATTCTATCCACATGTTCATGGTCAAGGAATTTGCAAAGCTGGCCCCTATGTCAAAAACGTTTACATTCCCTTACTAAGCAAAACCCTAGTTTCCAAAATTGACCTAAACAATTATCCCTTATCCATGGAACCAGAGTAGAGGGAAACCCCTAGCACTATCCTAGTGTCCTAAATCCAATGTATTTGAAGGTTTGTCGATCCAAGAAATGATCACCATTCTACGACACATTGAATCCCATCTCCTACAGGCTTTCAGGGAGACTTGTTGAATCCCTACCTGGGGCATAGAATCGAAACCGTGCATCAAAATAGGATTTTGGTGGGTCATCCAAGAATTTTTAGGCATGTTCCATGTGGTAATTCTAGCCACACATTCACAATCGATGAATTTCCAAAGCTGACCCCTATGTGCAAAAATTTCACATTCCCTTACTGAGCAAAACCCTAGTTTCCAAAATTGACCTAAACAAAGACCCCTTGTCCATAGACCCAGATTAGAGGGCCACCCCTAGGACTATACCAATGTATTGAATCCAACTAATTTGGTGGTTGGTTGATCTGAAAAATGGTCATCATTCTATGGCACGTTGAATCCCACCTCCTACAGGATTTTAGGGACACTTGTTGAATCCCTACCCGAGGCATAGAATGGAAAATGTACATCAAAATGGGATTTCGATGGGTCATGAAATAATTTTTATTCATGTTCCATGTGGGAAATATAGCCATGTGTTCACAGTCGAGGAACTTGAATATATGACCCCTATGTACAAACATTTTGCATTCTCTTACAGAGCAAAACCCTAGTTTCCAAAATTTACCTAAAATGAGATCCCTTGTCTATAGACATAGATTAGAGGGCCACCCCTAGAAATATCCCAATTTCATGAGTCAAATGGAATCGATGGTTCTTCAATATGAGTAACGATCATCATTATATAACATGTTGAATCCCACCTCCTATAGGATTTCAAGGACACCTGTTGAATCCCTACCTGTGGCATAGAATGGAAACCATGCATCAAAATAGGATTTTGGTGGGTCACTCAAGAATTTTTAGTCATGGTCCATGTGGTATATCTAGCCACATGTTCACGATTAAATAATTTGCAAATTTGACCCCTATGTGCAAAAATTTCACATTCCCTTACTAAGAAAAACCCTAGTTTCTAAAATTGACCTAAAACATGATCCCTTGTCCATGGAACCAGAGTATAGGGCCACCCATAGCACCATACTTATTACCTAAATCCAATGGAGTCAACGTTTTTTCAATCCGAGCAACAATCGTCATTCTATGGCACATTGAAGCCCACCTCCTATAGGCTTTCAAGGACACCTGTTGAATCCCTACCCGAGGCATAGAATGGAAACCGTGCATCAAAAATAACTTTAAATGGGTCATGCAAGACTATTTAGGCATATTACATGTGGGAAATCTAGCCACACATTCACAGTCAAGGAATTTACAAAGATGGCCCCCATGTGCAAAAATTTTGCATTCCCTTACTCAGCAAAACCCTAGTTTCCAAAATTGACCTAAAACATGATCTCTTGTCGATGGAAACAGAGTAGAGGGACATGCCTAGCACTATCTCAATGTCTTGAATCCAATGGATTTTGTAGTTTTTCTATCCGAGAAGCGGTCATCATTCCATGGCATGTGGAATCCCGCCTCCTACATGCTTTCAGGGACACCTGTTGAATCCCTACCGAGGCCATAGAATGGAAACCTTTGCTGGTTGTGCAATAATGTTTAGTCATGATCCATGTGGAAACACTAGCCACACATTCATGTTTGAGGAATATGCAAAGTTGACCCCTATGTGAAAAATTTGGCATTCCCTTACTAAGCAAAACCCTAGTTTCCAAAATTGACCTAAAATAGGATCCCATGTCCATGGACCCAGAGTATAGGGCCATCCCTAGCACTATCCCAATGTCTTGAATCCAACAGAGTTGATGATTCATCGATCCAAGCCACTACCATCATTCTATGGCATGTTGAATCCCACCTCCTACAGGCTTTCAGGGATACCTGTTGAATCCTTACCCATGGAATAGAATGGAAATCATGCATCAAAACAAGGTTTTGGTGGGTCATGCAAGTGTATTTAGGCATGTTCCATGTGGGAATGCTAGCCACACATTCACAGTTGAGGAATATACAAAGCTAACCCCTATGTGAAAAAATTTGACATTCCCTTACTGAGCAAAACCCTAGTTTCCAAAATTGGCCTAAAATAGGTTCCATTGTCCATGGATCTAGAGTAAAGGGCCACCCCTAGCACTATCATGATCTCCTAAATCCAATGGAGTTGATGGTTTGTCGATCCGAGCCACTACCATAATTATATGGCATGTTGAATCCCACCTCCTATACGATTTTAGGGACACCTGTTGAATCCTTACCCTGGGCATAGAATGGAAACATCCTTGAAAACGAGGTTCTGGTGGGTCATGAAAGCATTTTTAGCAAAGTTTCTAGGAAACTTGGGTACGGAGACGGGGACAGGTACGGGGACACCACTTTTTGAAAAAGGGTACTTGGGTACGTCAAGGGTACTGTATATATATATATATGGGTCATGAAAGCATTTTTAGCAAAGTTTCTATGAAACTTGGGTACGGAGACGGGGACAGGTACGGGGACACCACTTTTTGAAAAAAGGGTACTTGGGTACGTCTAGGGTACTGTATCTATATATATATTTCATAGTCACATCATACATGCATATAGACTTCTTCATAAATTATGAATCATGAATCATAATTATAAATTCGATGATTATTTGAACAATGAACATTTAGATTGAATTTTTGAAACATAAAATTTTGATAAATCATTGTACTAGGAAGTTGTAACAGAGAATCAAACTTAGGAAGCTCAAGTGCAATTTATCAAGTTCTAGAAGTATATTGAATTTATCAATCTATCAAGCTATAAATAATCAATGAGACCATGAAACCAAAATATTTGACTACCACATACCTGACTACCTTACTGTGATCATTCGACTAGACCATCGAGATCACCTCTAATGGGAACGGTATCCTTTAGCCTCTCATTCTCTAAGTAAGGAAACAAGTATCGTGAATTTGATGAGTTCTTGCTTGGCATTGTTTGCAGCTAGAGGTTTGTGCCAATAACTAAGTTTTTATAGTGGTATACAATTTGACTTGGTCTATAATCTTCAAATACATAACCTTTTTTATTTTGTGCATGGGAAACCTGTGTCAAATATTCTCCTTAGATAACCATCGACCCAATTGGAAAATCATTTCCCTCAGAGTTGCTTAATGAGACAATGATGGTCTGCTTCCCATCCAAGCAACATGACAACCAGTACTTAGTGTGTCATTCATTGCCTCTTGAGGAAACCACTGCGTATATGTGCCCTGCATAAAATAAAGTACAGACCTAAATTTCAGCTAACTAAACAAAACTAGTCATCAAACATTTCAAAGTTATCAACATAATAGTAAAACCTGATTGTATGAGATATGAAATGTGGTCATAGTCATGTGAGATACTCGACTGGCCCTCCTCCAACTGGAATAATTCTACAGTTATTTTTCGACCAATGGGGAGTGATACACAATCCCAACTATCAACCCAATCTATGGATTCACATTTGTCCCATTCACCATTGCCACATGGATAACAAAAACAAGAGAGTTTCATTGTCCACATTTCAACTATAGCATTTTCTGACATCCTAACTAAATGGAATGCATGAGTTCCTTGGATGGTCTTGCACTCATATAGGTGTGATCAATCTACATCGACCAGTTACCAAAACTATTTATGTACATGTGCTTTTTGAGATGATTGGTATTCTTGCCTTCGAGCTCCCTGCCCCATCACTGAAGAACACCATGCAACAATGGTCTTTGCATCTCGGATGAGAGAAATAGTTGTGAATTTCATCTCTTGCCTACGTAATGCAGTATTGATGCATGCACCTACTCCATCATGTTCCCCTTTTCTGTTTCTGGTCTAAAAATAGTTCCAAATATGTTGTACCTTGTGCCTCTTGTGGAGAATACACAACCATTGGAAGACACGGGAAGTTTTGAATTGCCCCGCACAACCATCAGACCAAATCCAATGTTGTTCCATATGTATATTGTTATCCTTCAAGTGTTTGTAGGAAAATTGAAAGCTGTGTTGTACAAAATCCAAGTCATGACACCTCTCATCACTTATGTAAAAGTGATACTCCTTCAATATAACCCTTTCCTCTTCAGTACTATGTTCCCCATGTCTATAGGTGATATGGACCATTATGTTGACTTGGTCTGAGTGATAATATTGACTCTAAATCTTGTTCTGTGGTTGAAGAGTGTAGTTTCCTACAAAATGGACCACTGATAATATAGTTCCAATTGGAAATGTATCCCTACACATTCTAAACTGCTCATCTTGCCAATGAGCCACATGTACATGCTTTACATGTTGTTTTTTATTTTCAAAGAATCCCTCCATGAAGTTGCATACCAGTACCTAGTAGATCAACAATAAACATGTATAGATCAATAGGTTTTTACATGTATGAAGTAGAAATACATGAAGAAAAAAATACTATTCGGGAACTTGTTACTAACCTGAGAGGTGACCAATTGTATTTTTTTTCTTTCATTCCCTCCACTAATATCATATGTGACATATTTGAATGACTACAATTTCACTTCATGTCTCCCAAGTTCATGCTCATCGGTGACATGTATGAATTTTTCAAAAAACGTCATTCTACCACACCTTGGGCATGTCCCATCTACGCAAGGCCTTTGATAAAATGTGCAACTTTCTGTCCTTCTACATAAAATGTGATGGATAAAGTCTCTAGATGATTTCGATGGAAATGTAGTTGAGCATTCCTGCACAAGAGTGTTATGGAATACATGCAATATATGTATATATGTGTCATAATAATAATCATACTCCATGTGATATCGACAACATGTGTTACAAGTTGTGTTTATTTTAACATACCATGGTTTGCATTTCTTGAAGGATATTTGGCCCAAGTTAAGGTCATTATGTTCATTCCTAAATACCTCATATAATTATGTTTGTGTCATGTCAAGAAAATGTTTAATGTGGGGCTCATGATCCCTTGAACCCCTTCTCAATTTTGGTACATATGTTTGGTTGGATGAAGGTCTACTATTGTCATGCCAAAAATCCTACACCAGTCCCTTTACTGCATCAATAAGCTTCATATCATAGCGTGGAAACCTGCCAATGAAGGACTAGACATCTGTTTCACAAAACTCAAGTTGTTCTCTTCTAGAAAAATACCTATGGAGTTCTTTAATATCCAATACTACAAGTTTGGATGTAGGCTTAAGAAGTCGAAGGGACCTGGTGCTTTTGTTCACAATTGATCGCACGACAACACACAACAAGTTGCATTGCGATCCTTTGAACGAGACTTATTTCTAATAGTACTAAATGCATCTACTAAACTTCTGACAACATGAGAACTTGGTTCAAAACTATTTATCATTCTCCTTAAGTTTTTCCTAACAACAATCATAGAACTAGATTTTAACAATGATATAAATAATCTACATTTATCTCCATCACATTTAGAATCAAAATAGTTGACAAGTATCTGTTGAGATTGATATGCAATAGTGCATTTACATAGCGTACCTTCAAGCGAACCAATGATACTTTCATCGATCTATATATGTTTTGGAGTTGTTTGGTGTGAAGTTGCTAATGGAGGTAGGGAGGTTGGAACTGCACCCTATACCATATCACCCAATCAGTCTAGAATTTGAACATGAGCTTCATGTCCTTCCGTGTCTTCCTGTCAGTCAGATGGTGGAAATTGGAAATCCTCCTAGGTGGTCTGAACAACATTGTCTTCTTCGAGCATAGGTTCGGCTTTCAACGTCTCTATAACTTCATCACTTTTATACCCACAACCAATTAAATCTGAAAAATTTTCAGGTGACCTTGATGTGCACCTATGTTTTACTCCTTGATCAGTGCCATGCAATGCTCATTATTCTACTGACATGGAGATTGAAGGCCCCTTGAGCGAATTCTTTTTTCTTTCTTGATGTGGATTTATAAGAAGAATTGTGGCATCTTCAACAACCAGAATTGGTTGAGTGTCCATAGAGCGTCTTCGATTGGTCATGTCATTTCTTTTCTTCTCTCTAATTTCTTCAAGGATTTCATTGGGTATCCTCTTCCTTTACTGATTTTCTTGCTCGATTGTGTGAGTTTCCCATCACGACAATAATCAATGATATATGGTGTTCCTCAATGGGAGATTACCCAAGCTTGGTTTGTTTCATGCTCGATTGTGTTTAAAAACTCAAATTAAGGGGAATATTGGGAGGAAGGTTTCCTTTGATAGCTCCTCAATGGTAATCTTCAATTGGAGACTCCCCAAGCTTGGTTTCTTTATTGCTCAATTCTATCTAGATACTCTTCAATGGGAAATTACGCAAGATTGGTTTCTTTCTTGCTCAATTTTTTCTAGATACTCCACCATAATGACCAAGTTAATGTTGCCTTTTCTAGCTCCTCAATTGAAAGAAATTTAATGGTGGAGAAGCCCTATGGTGCTCCTCAATGGGAAATTCCCCAAGATTGGTTTCTTTCTTGCTCAATTGTGTCTACATACTCCACCACAATGACCAAGTTAATGTTACCTTTGCTAGCTCCTCAATTGCAATAAAAACAATGGTGGAGATTCTCTATGGCGCTCCTCAATGGGAAATTTCCCAAGCTTGGCTTCTTTCTTGCTTAATTAATTCTTTATTTCTTGCTCCTCAATGTATACCATGCTCCAAGAAATACTTAGACACTTGTGATGGATATGGTTGATGTCAAAAACCAAATTTTATGTGATAATATGGTGAAGAAGAGAATGTTCTCGCACTGTTCGCAACCTGAATTTGTGCGCAGATTGTGAAACCTGTGTGTAATATGATAGAGTGTTTCTTGAAAAGGGATTGGTGTTGTTTATACTAAGACAAAATGCGCACGTGTTATTGCGAACAAAATGGGGGCATGTTTTAATCACATAAAACAGGTGGGTGTTTTACTCGAATAGTGTTTAGGAGCAATTAAGAAGGTAGTTGCATGGCTAAGGGATTATTTAATGTTTAGGGGGAATTAACAACCACTCCCTTAGTCATTTCTCCTTAACACCCCCCCTCTCTTCAACCTAACTATATTGTTTTAAAACTCAAGGGATGTGTGTGTGTGTGAAAGAGATAGGTCAGGGGGTGTTAGTGGTAAGGGGAGACATATGGATGTGTGTGTGAGAGAGAGAGAGATATGTTAGGTGGTTTTAGTGGTAAGAGGAGACATAGGGATGTGTTTGTGTGTGTGTTAGAGACATAGGTTAGGGAGTGTTAGTGGTAAGGGGACACATAGGGATGTGTGTGTGTGTGTGTGCGTGTGTCAGAGAGATAGGTTAGGGGTTTCTAGTGGTAAGGGGAGGCATAGGGATGTGTGTGTGTGTGTCAGAGAGAGAGAGACAAAGATATATTGGGGGGTTTCCTTACTTGTATGGGGTGACTAGGAGTTTAGGAGTGGGGGGTGGTATATTAATGCGGGGGGGTCTAGGTGTTGGAGGTTATAGGTTATGGGGTGTTAGGGGTAAGGGGAGACATAGGGAGGGGTGTGTGAGAGAGAGACACAGATAGAGTGGAGGGGGGGGGGGGGCCTTAGTGGGGGGGGGGGACCTGTGGATGTGTGTAGGGTTGTCTAGCTGTTATAGGTTATATGTTAGGGGGTGTTAGTGGTAACGGGATACCTTTGGATGTGTGTTGGGGGGTGTGTGTGAGAGAGAGACACAGATAGAGTGGAGGGGGGGGGGGGGCCTTAGTGGGGGGGGGGGACCTGTGGATGTGTGTAGGGTTGTCTAGCTGTTATAGGTTATATGTTAGGGGGTGTTAGTGGTAACGGGATACCTTTGGATGTGTGTTGGGGGGTGTGTGTGAGAGAGAGACACAGATAGAGTGGAGGGGGGGGGGGGGGGCGGGGGGGGGGGGGGGGGGTTAGAGGTAGTTGGATTGGTTGGGGAGTGACAAAATGGAGGGGGGTGTTAGTGGTAAGGGGAGACATGTGGATGTGTGTGGGGGTGTCTAAGTGTTGTAGGTTATAGGTTATGGGGTGTTAGTGGTAAGGGAAGACATAGGGATGTGTGTGTGTGTGTGTGATAGAGAGAAAAACATAGAGTGGATGGGGGGTCTTTAGTGGGATGGGGTGACCTGTGGATGTGTGTGTATGTGTGTGTGAGAGAGAGAGCGAAAAAGGGGTGTGTTAGGATTTTAGGAGTGGGAGAGGGGTTAGATTAATGTGGGGGTGTCTAGGTGTTGTCAAGGGGATGTAATAGGGATGGGGGTTAGAGGTAGTTGGATTGGTTGGGGACTAATATAAGGGAGGTGGTGTTACTGGTAATGGGAGAATTTTGGATGTGTGTGGGGGTGTTTAAGTGTTGTAGGTTATAGTTTAGGGGGTGTTAGTGGTAAGGGGAGATGTAGCGATGTGTGAGAGAGAGAGAGAGAGAGAGAGAGAGAGAGAGAGAGAGAGAGAGAGAGAGAGAGAGAGAGAGAGAGAGAGAGAGAGAGAGAGAGAGAGAGAGAGAGAGAGAGAGAGAGAGAGAGAGAGAGAGAGAGAGAGAGAGAGAGAGAGAGAGAGAGAGAGAGAGAGAGAAAGGTGGGGGGGGGGGGGGGGGTTAGGAGCATATGTGACAATAATGAGTATGGTTTTTTATTAATAACAACATGCGCGCATTTTATCGTATAAAACATGCACATGATTTATTGACATAAATGGGCACGCGATTTACAACTCTATTGTTTGATTTGTGATTATACCATTTAAAGGTTTGGGGGAGGGCGGTGGTAAGGGGTTAAAGGTATACATGGAGAGGGAGTGTTAAGGAGTTATAGGTAGATACCAATGGGGGTGTTAAGATATTGTGGGCAAGTGGAGAAAAGGGGGGAAGAGAGTGAGACAATGTGTTAGTAGGAATGTGTTTGTGTGTGTGAGTGAGTGATAGAGAGAGAGAGAGAGAGAGAGAAAGAGAGAGAGAGAGAAATATGTTAGAATAATCAACCCATAGCTACCTATATTGGAAATTAATTA
>LPNX010401689.1:280831-309011 GCA_001517045.1 Pseudotsuga menziesii
GACATAAACGGGCACGCAATTTGCAACTATATTGTTTGGTTTGTGATTATACCATTTAAAGGTTTGGGGGAGGGTGGTGGTAAGGGGTTAAAGGTATACATGGAGACGGAGTTTTAAGGAGTTATAGGTAGATACCAATGGGGGTGTTAAGATATTGCGGGCAAGTGGAGAAAAGGGGGGAAGAGAGTGAGGCAATGTGTTAGTAGGCATGTGTGTGTGTGTGTGTGTGTGAGAGAGAGAGAGAGAGAGAGAGAGAGAGAGAAATATGTTATAATAATCAACCCATATTTACCTATATTGAAAATTAATTAATTATTTTTTTCTTATTCCTAAATTCCTAGATTCTTCACTATGCTAGTTGGCTTCCACTTGCACCTAGAAGTCAACACATGTTAAAACTGGGTCATGGAGCACTTTGGAATAATATTGGAAATAGTTTTAGAAACTCTTATTTTCTTCCTATATTGGAAAAGCACAGTTCTACTTTTTCTGAAAGCTTCCTTGCTTTACATCAATTTCAAGGAAAAAAGGAAAAGCTAGTCTAGGAGTAACTGCCTTGTTTTTTGTGCACATCCTCCTCCTTCTTTTTATCCAAAAAAAAACATGGATATAATATATTTCCATCACTTATTACCTTTCATATATTATTTATCCAATTCATGAGCATCTTCTTAGATTTGGAAAGCATTTTATGCACCTATGGGGGATTTGACTAGTTTTAGTAAGCCTACTTTTTTGACCAATTCGAATAGCATATTTATGCTTTAGAATATATGATGTAATTAAATATTTGGATAGAATATTACTTTATGAGGTTGGATAATGTATAATTATTCAATATAGGATTATGTTATGCTCCAATTTCAGTCTCCTTTTGTGTGAATTTTGCATGTTTGATTAGCAATTTTGTGAGTGTAATTGTTCTATCACTTGGGTTAAATTTCCAATTGGTATATATTACACATAAATATAATCATAATAATGTGATGACATTCCAAAAATTAGTTATTTCCTTGAATCCCAAGTTGTGAAGTGAAAATACTGGCCCAGACTTCAATCAGCTTGCGTATGAAAATTCAGCACCACTTCTTCCCTTAAGGAAAGGAGTTTTACCTTCTTCAGTAATGCCTACCATATCTTGGAAGTAGGTAGTGCAACATCCTTTTCCTCTTGTTCAAGGTGCGGTTCTTCCCTATCACTGCTCTATCATAATGGAAGAGAAGTGGTGTCCTTGGCAAAAACTGAAAAGAGAGAGGTTTCCACGAAGACTCTCGAAGAAAGGATTCATGACACCCTTAGCCCTATTGTTAAGGACCACTTGGACTCGAGATCCATTATTTTTGGATCTCCTGTACACCTCGCCCACCATTTATGTTAGTTTTTCAACATTTAAGCTAGCATTATGTTAGGATCTTTTCACTGAGAGAATAACAAGCACATCAATAACATAAACACATCACATGAGACAAGAGACACAAAGAGTTTTGGTAGGGGAAACCATAAATGGAGAAAACCCCTCAACTTCCTCTAAGATAGTATCACCACAAGATGTGAAACCCAAAACAGTAAGATGACCTCCCAACACAACAGCATCCTTCTGTTTTCTGTCAAGCCAAAGTATTTCCTTCTCCAAAGGTGCACCACACTTGAGAAAGCAAGTGATTTAATTCACAAGTGATAAATAGAGAGAATCTCACTCTCTATTTATATTCTTCTGTTGACTTGAAGTGCACTCAACCATGTAGGCTTAACTTACAATTACTTACTCGAGCCTACACCTTAATTAGTGTATAATAACCCAAGTGCCCCGAAACTGTGGGGACTTACCTAATGACTTGACAAGACTTGTTTACATTAATAATCCTCCCGATCGGAACATCGGGGTAAGACAATATGACTCAAATACATAATAGAAACATCCCGGAATAAACATCGGGTTACAATATATAAGAATACATATAAGAATACATTCTGAAGTTACATATACATCAACACTCCCTCTTAACTAGGAAGGTATTCTTTCGACACAATTTTCAGCACTAGTCTTCTTCTCTGTATCATTGGATCATGTTCGTCTTCAAGTCATCTCTATCATCAAGTCGTCTTCGTCTTCAAGTCATCTTCATCTTCAAGTCATCTAGATCTGGATCATCTCTCGATCTGGATCATCATAGGACATCATTACAGGATCTAGATCATCACTCGATCTGGATCATCACTCGATCTGGATCATCATCATTGAATCTAGATCATCACTCGATCTAGATCTCTCAGAGTCATCATAAGTGGATCTAGATCATAGCTCGATCTGGATCTCCACTAGTCATCATCATGTGTGTACTATCTCGTCATAGGAAGTTCTACATAGCCATCCCTTTTTCATGCTGGTTGTAGGCCTACTCTCATGTAGGTCTTCGCCCAGCACTTACATCTGACCTGCTCGTCAGAAAGGCACGCCCAGCACTCACATCTGATCATGTAGTAAACTACAATCACATCAGAAAGGCCCAACACTTACATTCACCATCATGGTAGGCACAATCAACTACCATCTGTGAAATGGCTCTGCACTTATATCTGACCTACTCGTCAGAAGGGAACAATCCCATCCAGGCTGGAGCCATCTCCGCCACAATGATGGAAGACTCTCAACCAGGCTGGAACCACATCCGCCACAATGAAGAGATATTTCTGCACTTATATCTGACCTACTCGTCAGAAGGGAACAATCCCATCCAGGCTGGAGCCATCTCCGCCACAATGATGGAAGACTCTCAACCAGGCTGGAACCACATCCGCCACAATGAAGAGATATTTTTGCACTTATATCTGACCTACTTGTCAGAAGGGCACAATCCCATCCAGGATGGAGCCACCTCCACCACAATGATGGAAGACTCTCAACCAGGCTGGAACCAAATCCGCCACAATGAAGAGAGATTTCTGCACTTATATCTGACCTACTCGTCAGAAGGGCACAATCCCATCCAGGATAGAGCCACCTCCGCCACAATGATGGAAGACTCTCAACCAGGATGGAACCACATCCACCATAATGAAGAGAGATTTCTGCACTCACATCTGACCTGGTAGGAACTGAATCCTACACCCTAGTCAAAATGGCCCCCAGTCCCTGACTGAGCTACCTGGTAACGGACCAGGCACCTCCACTCTCCCGGAGAGTGGCAGTTGCCCTTACATCTGTCCTACTCGACAGAATGGCCAGCACTCACATCTGTCATGGGAGGAACTTAATCCTTTAGCCATGACCAGAATGGCTCAGCCCTTACATCTGACCTACTCATCAGAATGGCTCTCAATCTCAGCACTCATATCTGACATGGAAGGAACTGAATCCTCTCACCATGACAGAATGGCTCAGCCCTTACATCTAACCTGCTCGTCAGAATGGATTTGGATCTCTAGCACTTATATCTGACATGGAAGGAACTAAATCCTCTCACCATGACAGAATGGCTCAGCCCTTACATCTAACCTGCTCGTCAGAATGGCTTTGGGACTCATCACTGTCTCTGGGAGGAAGCCTCGATCTGGAGAACACCAAGTCTCTCTCTGAAGTACTCAAACTTCAGCCTAGCCAATGGGTTCATCAATACATCAGCTATCTGTTCCTCCATCGCAACATACAGGAGCTTCACTGCTCCTCTCTGCACCATATCCCTGATATAGTGATACTTGATCTCAATATGCTTCGACTTGTCATGGAACACTGGATTCTCTGACAACTTCATGCAACTCTGGTTGTCACAATGTATACAAGTAGCATCCAACTGGAGATCAAATATATCAGACAGTAGCTTCCACAGCCATACTTCCTCACAACTAGCTGAACAAGCTGTGACATACTCTGCTTCAGCTGTACTCAGTGCCACACAGGATTGATTCCTACTAAACCAAGAGATCACACCTGATCCCATACTGAAGCAACCTCCTGAAGTACTCTTCCTGTCTATGGCACTGCCTGCCCAATATGAATCAACATAACCCTCTAGGTTAATCTTCTGATTCGCATCGTACTTGAGTCCATAATCAACTGTACCCCTGCATGCTTTGTAACCATCAGGTGAACATGTCTCAATGTGTTCACATCAAAGCAAATATCTGGTCTCAGATACATCAAGGACCCAATCATCTAACGATACATCGTAGCATCAACCGACTCTGATGAAGCATCACTCAATATCTTCATGTTCGATGCCATAGGTGTGGTCATGCAGTCCATCATCCTGAACCTCTTCAGGATCTCTATTGCATACTTCCCTCGTCCAAGGAATATTCCATCTGTACTCTGCCACACCTCCATACCTAGAACAATAGTGCATTGACACATAACAGGAGTATCATTGGTCTTTCGTCTTCAACCTTGAAGCAAAGGTTGGAATCCACTTTACTCTTAGTACCATGTCAATCCTCAGGATATTTTGTAGTCACTCCCTCTGAAGCAGAGCATCATACTTCCTCTGTCTTTTGTACTCTATGCATTGAAACATTCTGTACTGGAGTGACAAGTAGTATCCATCTAGGATCACTAGATACTAAGATCCTCTATCTTGAACTTCTTCAAAAGTTCATCTTTCACCCATCTGTGAGCTTGCCATTCTCTATCAACCTTGTAGGAAAGGTTAAGATATTCATCAAGCTCATCATGTATGTGATATCCCATGGGTGTCTTCTGAACTCGTACAAGGCCTTCTTTCATTTGCACACATGATTATGCATGTCATGTGACTTCACTTCTATTAGCTGTAAATGTTTCTTCGTAGACTATGCCTTCTCTTCATGAGAAGCCTCATGCTACGAATCTTGTTTTGTATCCCACGATGTTTCCATCTACTGCATGATGGAACTATGAACTTCTCTTTAGGTCTTGATAATACGCCCTGACATCATTCTTCTTGAACTGGAAGGTTCTGCAACAATGATGTCACTGCATTCATCATATTATTCTTTGTCTTGAAACTGTCGTCACTTGTTCTTTGGAAAAAGTCTTCATTCTTCTTTGCTTGTAAGCGATTATGTATGCGATCTTTCCTACAAGTCAAATGCATTTGCATGGTTAGAAACATTTCATAAGGAAAATTCATACTGGCAAATTCTTATGCATAAATATATGATCATGCAACTACTTTATCCAATACAACATTCATCCATATCTCACTGAAACTTTCTAGATGCCTTCCATCTCTACCAGGACAACATTGAGATTGTGCACTAATCCAATATGTCAGCAAAGAGGTTTCATTCTAGATAAGCAGCAATGGATAATTTGTATAGCACCATGAGCTACTTACCCATCACATGCATATTAGTAGTATGCTGTCATTAATGCAAACATCCTATCATGCATAATACAACAACTGAATATAAACAAATGCATAACAAATAATATAATGAAATGACAATTGAATACTTATCTTTATTTGTTTCGAGGGTAGAATCCTTCTTGAGCCTTCAGCTTCATCGTCTTCTTCATTCATAGTCGCATCGTTTCTTATCCAAATGCTGAGGTGGATAAGAGGTTTTTCAAGAGTTGAGTTCTTCATATTCCTCATTGCTTGAGGGATCTTCTTTGGATGGTGAGAGCCGGATCTTCAAATTCTCCCGTCTTATCTTCTCTTCTTATGGGTAGAGCTTCTTCTTTTTCCCAAAGTTTGATGAAAGTAATCACTTCCTTCTGGAACACATTCCTTGAATGAATGAATTCCATGATCCTGGGAGGTCATTCAAGGTGGCCATCACCACTTCTGCATTCTTCACCGCTTCTTTTACCGCTTCAAGTTGTTCTTCCCTTCAAATAGCTTGAAATTATGGAAGACCTTCAACAACTTTGCTTTGTAGTGCACATGTGCAAGTTTTCTATGCCAAATCTCATTTCTCTCTACCATATCATGGATCAAGGCTTGTTCTGGATGGCCCTTCAATTTGTACAAGCCTCCTTCTTGTTCTTCAATCACTACCGCATCATCGATAGTATTTCCTTTTGGTCACATGATGACTTGACCATCTATGAATGCAACCCACATTCCTTTTGCATCAATGCTGAAATGGAGAGAAGGTTCTTCTTCAATCCTAGCACAAACAATACTTCTTTCATTGTTAGAGACTTACCAGAGTATAGCTTGTATGAAGATTCCCCACTACCTTTTATTGGACATTGGTAGTCATCTCCTAGTCATTCATGTTCTGATAGTCTCACAAAATATTCCTTGAATCCCGTCATATGTTTGGAAGCCCCATTGTCTATAAGCCAATCATCACTTCCATGAATAATGTTACCTATGAGAGTTGATATCAGAACATATTCATCCTCACTTGAAGAATCTTCACTTTCATGTCTGGATCTCTTTTTTAATGGTTCATCATCCTCTGCAGCATGAGCATGATGTCTTCTTTGGCCTCGTCTCCCTCTGAAACTGGAACCTCTATACTCATGTAGGTGTCCAATCCAGATAGATAAAATAATTCTATGCTTGGAAGTTGTCAACTTCACCAAGCTTACCATCAAGCTGATCACTTTGAAATGAGAACCTCAAATGGAAATAGCAAAGGATTAGATCTTACCGATTTGAGGTGTCCGCCATTGTCCCGGAGTTTGCTGATCTAGGGTTTGTCACAGAAACCCTAATTTTCAAAACTTGGAATATTTTAGATATGATTGGATGAACAGATAGATATTTTCAAATGGAGCTGTCCAATGTACTCTTTTTCTAAAAACAGTGGAGGGAAGCTCCCAGATCAGGAAGCCCTAATTTTCTGATTTCTTCTGCAGAAATTCCTGTTACTGTTTCTATGATATATCCAAAATTACTACTCCTATATGTCTGAAATTTCTCACTGAGGTAACCTCGCATGTCCCTGATCCAAAACCATAGGTTTCATCAGAATTGGTTTCACCATTTGGGATTTATTATCATTTTCCCAAGGTGACCTGTTACAGGACTGTTCAGAACAGCAAAGTTGTACGGTCTTCCACGTGTCCTTGATTCATCTTCTGAGTCTGATATTTAGATCACAGAAATTAAAGTCTGTTCCATTTTTGTAACATCTTCGGGAATTCCATTTGGACCTCTGTAGCCCAAGATATTGCAATTTTCCCCAGGTGTCATGTTTATGGATGATTTCTGGAAGAGGCTAGAACCCTAACTTTGAGAGATCATATCTCCCAGAATACAACGAATATGAGGCTGATATTTGGAAACAGTGTTCATCAGGAGTTTAGCTTCGGCCCCTGAAATTTTCAGCTTTTTAGGCTTCTCCAATCTCGGAATATAGCGACTGTACCAAAACTTAGCAGTTTTAGTATTTAGGGTTTCTCCTAGCTCAAGGTCAAACTAGGGTTTGACTTTCCTGGAGTTTCACCCAACCAAATTTCTTGATCCAGGTCTATAAATTTCGGTTTTGATGAGGAGAATAATCCTATGCTAGTCTCACTTAAAAAATTCCTCTTCTGTAGAAAGCCCTAATTTCCACATCGAAACTGAAAATGCTTGAAATTGAATTCCGCATCGACAGGAAGATGCACCCTTCAATGGAGAGTCATCCTAGCATACTTTTGCTGAAAATCTGTGGAGGAAGATCCTCAAAATAGGAATCCCTAGTTCCTGTAACTGCACAATGCCTTCTTCTCAGGTTAGCTCTGATACCATGTTAGTTTTTCAACATTTAAGCTAGCATTATGTTAGGATCTTTTCACTGAGAGAATAACAAGCACATCAATAACATAAACACAACACATGAGACAAGAGACACAAAGATTTTTGGTAGGGGAAACCATAAATGGAGAAAACCCCTCAACTTCCTCTAAGATAGTATCACCACAAGATGTGAAACCCAAAACAGTAAGATGACCTCCCAACACAACAGCATCCTTCTGTCTTCTGTCAAGCCAAAGTATTTCCTTCTCCAAAGGTGCGCCACACTTGAGAGAGCAAGTGATGTAATTCACAAGTGATAAATAGAGAGACTCTCACTCTCTATTTATATTCTTATGTTGACTTGAAGTGCACTCAATCATGTAGGCTTAACTTACAATTACTTACTCGAGCCTACACCTTAATTAGTGTATAATAACCCAAGTGCCCCGAAACTGTGGGGACTTACCTAATGACTTGAAAAGACTTGTTTACATTAATAATCCTCCCGATCAAAACATCAGGGTAAGACAATATGACTCAAATACATAATAGAAACATCCCGGAATAAACATCGGGTTACAATATATAAAATACATATAAGAATACATTCCGAAGTTACATATACATCAACAATTTACTCAATCATTCCTATCCTCCCAAGGCCTATAAAACCAGGCTCATACCCCATGGTTGAGAGAGAGTAAAGTTATGATGTTGCATTGACATTCTAGCCAAATCAGTAGGGTGAGCATAGAAGGAGAAGGTCAAATATTTTGGGGACAATACATTGACATGTGGATGAGAATCTCAACACTAAGGCGAAGGTTGTAAACTTATTCTTAATATTTAATGAAAAGTTGGTTCATTTCCCATAAAGTATGTTATGTTATAATCATGTATTTTATTATTGGATTCCTTAGTCACTGACATATAATAGTGGATTATATTCTGGTGCTTTTTAATCTTGTTTTCTTGTTTCATGTGATTGCGTAGGTACGACCATGAAGATCCATCACCATAGGAAACAACTACACCACTCCATCAAAGAGACTCATTCTATATCTCCACAAATTCTACGGGAAGTATTCCAACTCTATTGTAACTCATTTTTTCTAGATCTAAACCATTCAAAATAGATGAAAAACTCTTGTCCACAAGAGGTGCATTTTTCCTAGCAACAAATCTGGCGACTCCGCCGGGGAAGAGAAATTAGCACATCTAATCTTCCTTGGTATTCAAACCTCTAAGCTCCAATTTTTCATTAGTTAGATCTACTAGCTGATGTAGTGAGATCTTGTTTCAGTTGATCATATCTACTAGTCGATCTAGTGAGATCTTTGTTTGGTATAGTTAGAGATGTTCATATATAAGTCATTATTACCTTCTTTAATTCATATTCCCGTCACTTCATGATTTCAATGACAGTATTACAATAGTTGAATTTGCTTTTTTCTCCAATCTTTTGTTTTTTATTTTCTATAGGACATCGTGCATGCATAATGGACATTAAGCAGTGCCACCACTCTATTGCATTGGATGAGAATTGATGCTCATCTAGAACCGCTCTGTCACAAACACTTGAGAAGCGGTGCCAGGTAGGTATTCTAATTACTTGTCATTTCAAAACTTTTAGATTTTTTCTTTTTGTTCTATGAATGTTTGGGATTATTTTCATAGATCTAAGTGTTAACTTTTCATATGCTTAGCTAAGACATTAGTACTTCATTTCATTTTCATAACAAAATCATATAAACAGGATCACTAAAAGATAGAAAAGCAAAACCATACAAAAGGAACACAAAGATTTATCCTAGGAAAACCCTAAAGGGAAAAACCCAGCAAAAGCTTCCTCAATATAGATGCCCCAAAAATATAAAAGATAAAAAATAAAACCAGCAAGGAGATCAAATCCTGATCCTTCTCCTTCTCCAGCTACTTATCTTCTCCAATAATGCACTACACAAGTGAGAGTGTGTGCTCAAATGAGGAGAGCTACACCTCTATTTATATTTATCCGTTCACTTCAATTAACTCATCCAACATGTACACTCAATTTAATCATATAGGCTTGAGTTACACATGTAGGCTCAAGTAACCACACTGGGGTGCTAATGACCCACCTTTACAATTAGAGGGGACAACCTCATGACTCTTATTAGTTCTTCCAATTAGAAGCATCAGGGTACAAGATAATACAATTTGTTTTCCCAATAGGACCATCGGGGACCACAAAAGATACATATAGAATATTCTTTGAAGTTACAATGTTTCAACAATCCCCCTTAACGAGAAGGGTATTCTACAACAACATCAACAACAACAATAATAGGAGAGAGATAGAGGACATCATCAGCATCATCAGGGTAACACATCTATAAATCATTGGAAGCTTTTCAACATTATGTAGTCTTGATCTTCAATCTTCAATCTTCATCATCATTAATACTTTGACTGCTTCAATCAGCAACATCTTCAGCACTTTGACCTTTCGATCAACAACATCATCTTCAGCACTTTGACCTTTTGATCAGCAACATCATCTTTAGCACTTTGACCTTTCGATCAATATCATCTTTAGCACTTTGACCTTTCGATCAGCAACATCATCTTCAGCAATTTGTTCTTTCGATCAGCAACATCATATTCATCTCTTTGACCTTTCGATCAGCAACATCATCTTCAGCACTTTGACCTTTCGATCAGCATCATCTTCAACACTTTGACCTTTCAATCAGCAACATCAGCTTCAGTACTTTGTCATTTCAATCAGCAACATCATCTTCAGCACTTTGACCTTTCAATCAGGAACATCATCTTCAACACTTTGACCTTTCGATCAGCAACGTCTTCTTCAGCACTCTGACCTCTCGATCAGCAACAAAATCATCATCATACTCTGATCTTTTGATCAGGAACATCATCATGAAAACATCATCATCATCAAAAAATCATTATTATCAAAACATCAACATCATCAAAACATCAACATCATCATCATCATCAAGACATCAACATGATCCTTCCTTTCGGAATTACGGGATCAACATGTCTGTGGTACTCAGACGATCCTTTTCTGTCGAAATTACGGGATCTAGGTCTTTACGGAGTTACTAACGATCCTTCCTTTCATAATTATGGGATCAACACATCTATGAAACTCAGACAATCCTTCCTATTGGAATTACGGGATCAAGTCAATGATCCTTCCTTTCGGAATTACGAGATTTAGGTCTTTACAGAGTTACTAACAATCCTTCCTTTCAGAATTATGGGATCAACATAGTTGTGGAACTCAGACAATCCTTCCTGTTGGAATTACGGAATCAAGTATTTACAGAGCTACCAATGATCCTTCCTTTTGGAATTACAGGATTTAGGTATTTACGGAGTTACTAATGATCCTTCCTTTCAAAATTATGGGACCAACACATATGTGGGACTCAGACAATCCTTCCTATTAGAATTACGGGATCAATTCAATGATCTTTCCTTTCGGAATTACAGGATTTAGGTCTTTACGGAGTTACTAAAGATCCTTCCTTTCAGAATTACGGGATCAACACAGTTGTGGAACTCAGACAATCCTTCCTATTGGAATTACAAGATCAAGTCTTTACAGAGCTACTAATGATCCTTCGTTTTGGAACTACAGGATTTAGGTCTTTACGAAGTTACTAATGATCCTTCCTTTTGGAATTACAGGATCAACACATCTATGGAACTCAGACAATCCTTCCTGTTGGAATTATGGGATCAAGTCAATGATCCTTCCTTTCATAATTACGAGATTTAGGTCTTTACGGAGTTGCTAAAGATTCTTACTTTCGGAATCATGAGATCAACATAGTTGTGGAACTCAGACAATCCTTCCTATTAGAATTACAGGATCAACACACATTCTTGAGTATCGAAGTTACACCGGATCCATTCTGAATCGAAGTTCAAGGATGATACAATCCTACCACATTCTCGATGACCAAAGTTACACCCAATCTGTTCTGAACCAAAGTTCAAGGATGATACAATCCTACCACATTCTTGATGACCAAAGTCACCGGATCACTTTTGGACATATGTCCTAGGATGATACAATTCCTCTTCATTCTTGAAGGTCAAGGTCTCTGGATCACTTTAGGGCAAGTGCCTAGGGATGATACAATCCCACTTCATTCTCGAAGACTGAGGTCTCCGGATCACTTTTGGACATATGTCCTAGGATAATACAATCCCTCTTCATTCTCAAAGATCGAGGTCTCTGGATCACTTTAGGGCAAGTGTCTAGGGATGATACAATCCCACTGCAACATCATTACTCCCCCTTCCGGGGAAGGTCTTTCTGAACCATATCAGCTTGTCTCGAAAGTGTTCAAACTTTACCTGTGACAGAGGATTTTTCAGCGCATCATAATCTAAACCATCTTCATCTACATCTTTAGTATGTGAATACTGAACTATCACCATCTGTATCTCCAGTATGTGAGTACTAAAAGAATCATCAGGTCACCATCATCTGCATCTACAGTATGTAAATACTGAAACATCATCTATATATTCAGTATGGGAATACTGAAATCATCATCATCTATATATTCAGTATATAAATACTGAATCACCATCATCTGTATCTACAGTATGTAAATACTGAAACATTATCATCTGCATCTTTATCTTGAATGTAGAAATACCGGATTTCTATGTGTTATGATGGAACACGGGGTTCTCTGTTATCACAACTTTCGTTATCACATAGAATCAATGTAGTATCCATATTCAGTTCAAAGAGACCTGATATTAGCTTCTGAACCCATATGGCTTCACAACTTAGCAGAGCAATCTGCTATGTATTCTGCTTTAGCCATGCTACGAGAAACACTGGATTATTTTCTGCTAAACCATGAACTCATAGCAGACTTAAAACAAAAGCATCTACTTAATGTGCTTTTCCTGTTTGAGATACTTCCAGCCCAATCTGCATCTTTGTAGCCATACAATCTATACTCATGGCTACCATCATAATATAAAACAAAGTCTATAGTCCCTTTTAGATATCTCATCACATGTTTTGCAGTCACTAGGTGAACCTGTCTTTGTTGAACAAGATATTGACTTAAGGTGTTCACAGCAAAACAAATGTTTGGTCTAGTATTTGTTAAGTACATTAGTGACCCAATGATCTGTCTGTAGAGAGTCACATCCACTAACTCTGATGAGTCATCAGTTAAAAACTTTAGGTTGGAATCCATGGGGGTGGCCAAGGCTTTGCATTCCAACATATTGAATCTTTTCAATATCTCTACTGCATACTTTCCCTGGTTGAGAAATATTTCTTCTGAACTTTGGCATACTGCCAAACCTAGGAAATAGTGCATTAACCCAAGGTCTTTCATCTCAAATTCTTCTGCTAGTTTCTTCTTGCTTTCTTTAATTTTTTTCTCATTCCATGTCAGGAATAGATCATCCACATATAGTAATAGGATGACAAGTTCATCTTCTACAAACTTGAGATAAAGGTTAGGATCAGCTTTACTTTTGGTAAATCCCATGCTCGACAAGAAACCATCTATTCTTTCATACCAAGCTCGAGGAGCTTATTTAAGACCATATAATGCCTTCTTCAACTTGCATATGTGAGTATGTCTATCTTCAACTTCAAATCCTTGTGGCTGTTCTATGTATACTTCTTCTTTGATCACACCATTTAGAAAATTTGTTTTCACATCCATCTGGTGTAAGTCCCACTTCATCATGGATGCAAGTGCCATGGTAGCTCTAATTGAAGTATACCATGCTACTGGGGAAAATGTCTCTTCATAATAAATTCCCTCTTTCTGAGAGAAACCTCTGGCCACAAAACTTGCTTTATACTTCTCATTACTTCCATCAGCTGCATGCTTTATTTTGCATATCCATTTGGAGGATACTATATGCTTTCCTTCTGTTTTGGGAACTGTATCCAAAACATCATTCTAGTATTCTTTCATCATAACATCTTCCATGAGTTCGTCTTGTTGGGTCATCAACATATCCTAGTCTTCTGCATTCAACCTGGAAGGTTGGAACCCTCTTTACTCTTGGTAAAGTCTTTATCCAACAGGAAGTTGTCCATCATTTCGTACCATATCGAACTTAGATATATTCTGTAGTCACTCCCCCTAAAGTGGAGTATCATCTTCCCTCTTCATTCTGTACAGGTGGCTCTATGCTTGATATATACTTGTCAATAGAGTATGTCATGTCATAGTCTATTCTTTATGAGGCAAATCATGAACCTTTGCTTTGTACACCTGTTCTTGTAGATCCATATGGAAGATACTACATACTTCCCTTTATGTATCGAAATCATATCATATACATCATTCCCCATGATCAACTGTTATTCTTTGATCATAGCATTATTTTCTTCATCTTGAGTTATCTCTTATACCCATGGTGGTATTCATCCTTCGATGTGGATCTACCGCTCTCTAAAGCTCTTTATTTCATGATGGATTCTATGACCCTGGGAGCTTCAGATTCATGTTTATTGAATTGTCATCACTTGTTCTTCGGAACAAGTCTCATCCTTGTTTTCTTGTAGGAGGTTGTTCAGGACCTTTCCTACAATTCAAATTCACCAATTGCATGGTTAGAACTATTTCATAAAACATATTCATAACGACAAATTCTTATGCATCATGCAACTGTTTAGCCAATACAACATTCATCCATATCTCACGGAAACTTTCTAGATGACATCATTGAGATTGTGCATTAATCCAATATGTCATGTAAAGAGATTTCATTCTAGATAAGTAGCAATGGAGATATTTATAGCACCATGAGCTACTTACCGATCACATGCATATTAGTAGTATACAGTCATTAATGTAAACAATCTATCATGCATAACACATCAACTGAATATGCATAACAAAACAATATCATTAAATGAAAATTGAATACTTATCTTTTGTTTGTTTTGTGGGTAGACTCCTTCTTGATCATTCTCCTTCATCATCTTCTTCATTCATGAAATCATCATTTGTTATCCAAATGATAAGATGGATAAGAGGTTCGTCAAGAATTGAGTTCTTCATATTCCTCATCGCTTGAGGGATCTTCTTTGAATGGTGAGAGCTTGATCTTCAATTTGATCCCATCTTTCTTCTTCGCTTCTTATGAGACGAGCTTCTTCTTCTTCCCAAAGTCAACTGAAAGTAATCACTTCCTTTTGGCACACATTCCTCGCATGAATGAATCCCATGATCATGGGAGGCCATTCAAGGTGTCTATCACCACTTTTTCATTCTCTGCTTGTTCTTCTATCACTTCAAGATGTTATGCATTCTGGATCTTCACATTCTTCAACTGTTTTCTCAAATCCATCTTCTAAATTGTGTTCTTATCTTCAAATAGCTTGATAAAGGAATCAAACATATTCGGTGTCTTTAGGGAAGACACTTGTGGTACAAGTTGATCCATGATTGAATCAAAAGTGATCTTCTTTCCCTTGATCAAGTTCTTCTTGTGTAAGGATTTGAGGCTCATATCCCTCTAGAACTGGAACCTCTTTACTCATGTAGGTGTCCAATTCATTTTCTTCATAGGGATCAAATACTTTCATGCTTGGAAGTTTTCAACTTCACCAAGCTTATCATCAAGCTGATGTGATAGATCACTTTGAAATGAGAACCTCAAATGCAAATAGAAAAAGATTAGATCTAACCGATTTGAGGTGTTCGTCTTACTTCCGGAGCTGGCTGATCTAGGGTTTGCCAGAGAAACCCTAATTTTAAAAAATTGGAATCTTTTAGATTTGATTGGATATAAATATATATCTCTTCAAATGGAGCTGTCCAATGTATTCCTTTTCTGAAAACAGTGGAGGGAAGCTCCCGGAATAGGAAGCCCTAGTTTTCCAATTTCTTCTGCAGAAATTCCTGTTACTATTTCTATGATATATCTGAAGTTACTACTACTCTATGTCTGCAATTTAGAACTGAAGTAAACTCACATGTCCCTGATCCAAAACCATAGGTTTAATCAGAATTGGTTTCACCAATTGGGATTTATGATCATTTTCCCAAGGTGACCTGTTACAGGACTGCTCAGAAAAGTGAAGTTGTACGACATGCCACGTGTCACTGGTTCATATTCAGGTTCTTAAATTCGGATCACAGAAATTAAGTTCTGTGATATTTCTATAAAATCTTCAAGAATTCCATTTGGACCTCTGTATCCCAAGCTATATCAATTTTCCCTAGGTGTCCTGTTTAGGGATGAATTCTGGAAGAGGCTGGAACCCTAACTTGGAGGGATCATATATCCTAGAATATAGTCAATATGAGGCTGAATTTTGGATACAGTTTTCATCAGGATTATAGCTTCAATATCTACAATTTTCAGATTCTGAACCATTTCCAATATTGCGATATAGCGAATATACCAAAACTTAGTAGTTTTAGTATTTAGGGTTTGACTTTCCTGGAGTTTCACCCAACCAAATTTATTGATCTAGGTCTCTAAAATTCGATTTTGATGAGGAGATCAATCCTATGTTGGGCTCACTCAAAAATTCTTCTTCTGCAAGAAGCCCTAATTTCCCACACCGAAAACTGAAAATGCTCGGAATCAAATCCCACTTCGATAGAAAGATGCGCCCTTCAATGGAGAGTCATCCTAGCCTTCTTTTGTTGATCGATTGTGGAGAGAGAACTAAAAATTAAGAAGCCCTAGATTCTGTAGTTGCACAATGTCTTCTTTTCAGGGTGGCTCTAATACCATGTTAACTTTTCATATGCTTAGCTAATACATCAGTACTTCATTTCATTTTCATAACAAAAGCATATAAACAGGATCACTGAAAGATAGACAAGCACAACCATACAAAGGGAACACAAAGATTTATCCTAGGAAAACCCTAAAGGGAAAAACCTAGAAAAAGCTTCCTCAATATAGATGCCCCAAAAAGATAAAAAATAAAAGATAAAACCAGCAAGGAGATCAAAGCCTGATCCTCCTCCTTCTACAACTACTTTTGTTCTCCACTAATGCGCTACACAAGTGAGAGTGTGTGCTCAAATGAGGAGAGCTACACCTCTATTTATATTCATCCGTTCACTTTAATTAACTCATCTGACATGTCGGCTCCAGTTAATCATGTAGGCTTGAGTTACACATGTAGGCTCAAGTAACCACATGGGGGTGCTAATGACCCAACTTTACAATTAGAGGGGACAACCCCATGACTCTTATTAGTTCTTCCAATTAGAAGCATCGGGGTACAAGATAATACAAGTGGTTCTCCTGATAGGACCATCACGTACCACAAAAGATACATATAGAATATTCTTTGAAGTTACAATATTTCAACACTAAGTAGTTAGATTCAACATATGGATGTGGTAAATGCGGGTTTTGTTGAATTCAAAAGATAGATTACACTCATCATATCGATTGATTATATGCTTGGTTTTCAATTTCAAAAGGAGTACTTGGAAGTTTTTTTCAGTTAGATCTATTCTTGCTTCTTGATAAGACTGAAAAGGAAGACTTGATTGTTGGTTTTTGCTTTCATTCTTTGCTAAGTTTACAAAAGACTTCTTCTTTTCTTTTAAAATGATATTTTTTTGTTGAGATTTGATTAGAATTCTGTTTGAAGATGAATTATTGTATCTTTGACTAGCCTCGTAATATTTTTGATCTCCATATTCTTCTTTCTTTTTACATTCTTATCTCATAAAAAGAAAAAATATATCATAGTTTTAAGTTAGAGATTTCCATTTTTTGAAGAAAATTTGAAAAAAGTACTTAGTGTGCCTTTGAATATTATTGTCTTTCTTTTTAGGAAAAGAGATATCTCCTTATTTTCTTGCTTTTGAAGATCAAATTAGAAGTGTGTTGTTTGTTTGCATTCTCGGAAAGTTATTGTTTTGAAACAAAATTGAAAAATAAAATACTCTCTCCTTCCTATAAGTAGGAATACTTTGAATGGTAAAGTGAAGAAATTTGCATATCATAATTGCATGGTTTTACTTTTTTGTCAAAACTCTATGCATTCACCTAATCGTTCAACTTAAAATTAATGATATTTATAGGTTAAAAATCATAGTAACTTGAGTGATAGGTTATAGACATGTTCTAGCATTGTAAAACGTAGGAGCTGTCATTTATTTCCTACACTGCAACCTGGGACCTACGTGGTTTCCCACATACCATCGATATATAGAATGGTCTTTCATGTACCCGTGAGGTATATTGAAAGGTACTTCATGTACTCAATTTTATATCGAAAGGTTTCTTTTGAATGGTTGTGCATTAGACAACACTACTACATATTTGAACTCCCATGCACCTTGTGTATATCACGAGGCCCTTCTAGGATTCCTGAGACCATATGAGAAAATCCCTTTTGGTCATGTTGTTGGTGCAATACACCAAGAACAACACTTGGGGAGATTACTATGCATGTGCCATATAGGTATTCATTTATTCAGGTGAGGGGCGGTTGATCCTCCTCACCGCACTTTACTATTCCACCCTACGGTATATAGCGAGTTGCAAAAAATTGTCAATCCTAGTGAGGAACCAGCTTGTTCAGCCCCTCTTATCACTTAAGTTTGCTTGTGTCCTATAGTTTGTGTAGGAGAATTTTTGTGTGATTTTTCTAGTTTTGAAACCCTAGGTTAGGTTTTAGTGACCACAGAATATGGATGATTTTCAGTTGAGATGATCTAGAAGAAACCAGGGCTTACCACCCGAATTTCCACATATCACAAGGGAGAACCCAATGGAAGCCACAGATCAAGGAGCTGCAACTGACTCCCATGTGGAAGGAATCCCAGTTGTAGAAAGTGGAGAATAATTCACTACTTATGTTAATCCCTTGGTCCAACAGCCTTCTATTGCTAACACTTCCTTTCATTCCCCGATGGAAGGTCGTACTGATAGTCCCGTTGAAATAGAATATGGCCCTAATGCTCCTTTTTGGAGAAATTATATGGTTCAATCCCTTTCCAAATTTGGGTTTACTAGACCTTATTTTGACAACCATTTACTAGGTGAATATGAGTATACAAGGATCCAAGAATCTCTTGATCGCACTCACAATTTTCAATAAAGAGTGGAAAGCATTATTCCCTCACCCATACCTCAAAAATAACCTATCTTGTCTCTTTTACCCCGAATTTCAGATCCTTGGCCTTCTGGATATCGTTCACTTGCCAAGACTTTGGCTCCTATTGATGATATTCCACATCGTGGTGTGACTCTTCATAATCTAGGTCAAACCTCCAACCCTACAGTTTCAAATCCTAGGTCTATTTCTAGTCCTCCCATGCCCTCTATATCTGGGGGGAAATCCTTAGCTCAAATTGTATCAGTACATTCCAGCACTGGAAGAAAAACCCCAGTGCGAGTTACGTTATCTGTTAGTTTAGTTTCTACCAATGCAAGACAGAATTTAGTCATATTACAAACCATAATGGTTGTTCCTCCCACCTACACCAATATGGTAATCCCTCCATCAAGTTCTTTCCAACCCTCAAGGGAATAACCTGCAGTCAACCTACCTTCTTGGGGTTATGGTTACCCAGGGAATCAACTACCTATAGGAAATATGAACTATCAACCTACATCTACAGGAACTATATATCCTGGAATCCATTACCCTTGAAACACGTTTATACCATGGGGGAAACCTAATTGGTCCTACATGCCAATAATGGGAGGAATTCCTATTCATACTGCCAAAGGTTATGGAGGGACACCAAGAGGAGGCCCACCACCAAAAATCCCACCTTCTAGAGGTCCACCACCTAGGAGACCACTACCTGGAGGTCCACCACCACCTGTAGGTCCACCACCACCTGGAGGCCCACCACCTGGAGTCCCACCACTTCCAGGTGGCCCTACTCCTAGAGGTCCACCTACTTTGGGAGGATCATCCTCCCATATACTATCCCAACATCCAGTGTATCAATCAACTTATGATCCTACTAGTGTGCATATTCCCTATCAATACTACCAGTATGCCAAACCTAATTGATGACTTTTGTTCCTAGAAACTTTGGAATTTCTCGATTTGTCCAAGTTGATTAATGATCCCATTTAGTACAACCCTTCATGGCCTACTATTCCAGTTAAGTTACCATCAGACATTCCAAAGTTTGATGGGAAGTAGGGAGATGACCCCAAAAATCATGTCATGACTTTTCATCTATGGTGTTCTTCGAACTCCTTGATGTATAACTCTATTCATTTGAGACTCTTTCAGTGAACTTTGACCGGTGCAGCTGCAAATTGGGATATTGAACTTCCACAACATTCGTTTGTGGATTTTAGCTCATTGGAAACCATTTTTCTCGCACACTTTTAGCTACCCATTCATTATGAAATGGGTATAGAAATTTTGATCTCACTCCATCAAAATACCTTCATGCACATATCAGACCATATTCGTGAGTGGAGAAGGTGGAGACGACTCATTAAAGATCTCATCCCGGACCAACTATTAGCTTATTGGTTCATAAAAAATGTGTTGCCTCCCATTGCCCGAGATGTGGCTATGGGTGGTGATGTTACAGAAGAGTAGGATATCAGTCGCACTGGTATATTCCCAATCCAAAAATTTTTATGACCTAATTCATCAAGCTCCTCGTCCTAGTATGAACCCTACTAAGCCACCTGCAGAGACTACTATTGATGGGGTTGTTGGTTCAATCTATCCCCCGTCAGCAGCCAATCCTTCCAAGCAACAAAGTGCTTCTGCTACTACTTCTTATGCTCCTATAGTTTCTACCGAGGTGAATTCCATCCAAACCACTCAGACACCTGGTAACAAGAATAAAGGTAAAGGAAAAACTAAAAAAACCTGGAAATCAACAGGGTAATCCCAAGGCTACGGCCATAGAGAATGATAATAAAGGAAAGAGAAAGGACAAGTACCCCTGCCTGTTATGTGGTGGTGATCACTTCATGAAGGCGTGCCCTCATTGTGAAGAGATTAGTAAAATTTTGAAAATTAACCCCACACTGACAGTGCTAACCGATCCCTTCCTGTCTCAGCAACAATTGATAAATCATATGTCTAATCAAAGGACCTCTAGTTCTACAGAAGAAATCAGAGTGATGTCCTTAGACACCATTAATTTAAATACTCATAGTCATTCATATGACAAGCCAATAGAGAAGAAGGATAAAAATCCTTCTTTCGAGAAAGTTCATTCTACTAGTTCCCCTCCATATTCATCTAATGGCCCTCTTGTCATCGAGAAACCTAATCTCGATTTGATTTTACAATCACCTAAGAGTACCCTCAGGAATGTTGTTTTTAATCCTAATGCCTGAGCTACAAAATTCTACAATGTGGTTGAATATTTGGCCCAGGCACCTTGTGCGATGTCTACCCTTTAGGTACTCCAAAGCTGTCCAACACAGCGTAAAAACCTGTCAATGTTGATGTATTTGTAACTTCGGAATGTATTCATCTATGTATCTTATGTATTGTAACCCGATGTTTATTTCGAGATGTATCTATTATGTAATTGAGTCATGTTGTCATGCCCTGATGTTCCGATCGGGAGAATCAATAATGTAAACAAGTCATGTCAAGTCATAGTGGGTAACCCTCTGTTTGTCTAAGGGTTAAAGTCCCCGCAGTTCTAGGGCACTACGGTTATTAGACTCTCCAAGTAGAGGTCAGACCTAGTAGGGTCTTAGTCATGTTGGGATTAGTATAAATAGAGATTTGGACTCTCTATTTAACACACATCACTCACACACTCAAGTGTAGCACACAGTTGAGGAAGGAGAAGACACTGGGGCTAGGAAAGAAGAAGATTACTATTGTTGGGAGTGCATCTTACTATTTTGGGGTTTTACATCTTATGCTGATTCTATCTCTGAGGAAGTTGTGGGGTTTTCTCCATTTATGCTTTCCCTGATGAAAAACACTGTGTTCATTGTCTCTTGTGTTTGATTGTTGTACTTGTTTTTCTCTCAGTAAAGATCCTAACATAATGCTAGCTTGAATGTTGAAAAACTAAGATGGTATCAGAGCTAACCTGAGAAGAAGACACTGTGGAGATGTAGGAACTAGGGCTTCCTATTTTGTCGATCTTCCTCCACAAATTTTCAGCAAAAGTAAGGTGGAATAACTCTCCTCCTTAGGGTGCATCTTTCTATCAAAGCAGAATCCAATTTTGAGGTTTTTTAGTTTTGGACCTGTTACTGCTGCCAAAAATTAAGTATTTTCACAGAAGGGGAATTTTCCAGTGAGCCTAGGACTGGATTGATCTCCTCCCAAAAATCAAAGTTAGGGTCAAATTTCCAGAAATTTGGGTGGACAGAACTCCAGAAAATCAAAACCCTAATTTTCTCTTGAACCGGCTCTGCAAGATTTCAGTTCAAGTTTCAGATTCGACATCTTGACCCTGGTAAGATCTAAAATATTTTGTATTTCCATTTGAGGTTCTTATTTAAGATGTCTCATCATACCAAGCTTGATGAAAATCTTGAGGGTGCTGATAACTTTCGAGCCTAGAAGTATAGGATCTCCTTGGTCCTAGAAGAAAATGAGTTAGACTCCTACATCCATGAGGAGGTTCCAGTTCCAGAGGGAGATGAGGCAAAGGCCTTACATAAGAAGAAGATGGTTATGGTAAAGAGGATCATTGCTAATTCTATCAAGGACCACCTTATCCCACAGGTGTCATCTCTCAAGACACCTAAAGCTATGTTTGATGCCTAACCAAATTGTTTGAAGGGAAGAACATAAATCGGAAGATGACTCTGAGAAAGCAACTGAAGAATGTGAAGATTCAGAATGCAAAAACAATCCCGTCTTACTTCACAAGATTTTCTCATATCAAAGAAAAACTAGAAGCGGTTGATTAAGAAGTGGAGAATGTAGAGATTGTGATGACTACCTTGAATGCCTTCCTAGGTCATGGGATTCTTTCATCCAAGGAATCTGTGCTAGAATGAAGTTAGTCAAGTTTAGAAGACTATGGGAAGAGTGCTCTCAAGAAGAAGCTCGGATAGTAGCTCGAGAAGAGAAGAGGGGAAGTGAAGATCAAGCTCTCATGGTACACTCCAAATTTCACTCCAAGTCAACCAAAAGAAGATCTCATAGCTCCATAGGTAAGCACTCTCACAAAGATATCACTAGAAAATATTTATCTAGGATCATATGTTATACATGTGATGAAGCAGGACACTATGCAAGGAATTTTCCTAAGAAACAAAAACTAATGAAGAAGAGCAACAAAAGAATACATCATGCTCATGCTACAGAGGATGATGAACCATCCAGGAAGAGATCCAGATATGAAAGTGAAGATTCTTCAAGCGAGGATGAATATCTTCTGATCTCCATTCTCACAGGTAACATTACTCATGGAATTGATGATTGGGTTATAGACAGTGGGGCTTCCAAACATATGACTGGATTCAAGGAATCCTTTGTGATACTGTCAGAACATGAATCACCTCACAAGGTAAAGCTAGAAGATGACTACCAATATCCAATAAAAGGTAGTGGGGAATCTTCCTATAAACTAGACTCTGGAAAGTCTCTAACAATGAAAGAAGTATTGTTTGTGCCAGGACTCAAGAAGAAACTTCTCTCCATATCAGCATTAGATGCAAAAGGAATGCGGGTTGCATTAATAGATGGTCAATTCATCATGTGGCAAAAAGGAAAGACTATCGATGATGTGGTAGTGATTGGAGAACAAGAAGGAGGATTGTACAAACTGAAAAGCCATCCAGAACAAGCTTTGATCCATGACACAGTAGAGCCAAGTGAACTTTGGCATAGAAGGCTTGCACATGTGCATTACAGAGCACTACCTATTGCAAGCAAAGCTGTCGAAGGTCCTCTAGAAATCCAAGCAAAACATGATGGGGTATGCAAAGCATTAGAGAAAATTTCAACTCAAAGTGGGCCTCCTAAAATGAATTAATAGAATAATAGTTAAAATAATAAAATAATATTTATTAATTTTGGAGGAAGAAAAGAAAAAAACTACTTTTTTGTTTGTATTTTTGACATGTCTCCCCATTTTTTTACTCAAATTTTATCAGGAGAGCTTGTTGGATGTGGAATTTAATTCCGCATCCAACGAGTACCCACTTGGCATACTTTTGACGGACCCCGCTACCCCAAAAACAAGAAATACCTGAAAAAATGGAATGATGATGTCATCATTCCTTTTTTTTTCAGGTATTTCTTGTTTTTGGGGTAGCAGGGTCCGTTAAAAGTATGCCGAGTGGGTACTCGTTGGATGCGGAATTTAATTCCGCATCCAACGAGCTCTCCCGAATTTAATTTGAGTAAAACCACGGAGAGATATGTCAAAAATACAAACAAAAAAAGTAGTTTTTTTTTATGATACCTATCCCCAATTTTATATTAAAAAGGTGTTTAAGACCTATACGGTATTTCAAATTTAAAGCAATTTCATTGGCTAACACATGATGACATGGAATTTGAATAAAAGTTAAAAGGCCCATTTTGAGTTGAAATTTCCTGTAATGGATGTGTGAAAGGAAAGAATACAAAGAATAAATTTCCAAGCAGTGAATGCAAAGCAAAAGGAATCTTGGAAATCATCCACTCTGATGTATGAAATCCTATGTCATCAAACTCACTAAGCGGGTATGAATACTATGTTTCTTTTATTGATGATTTTTCTAGGAAGACATGGGTTTACTTCATGAAGAACAAAGACGAAGTATTCAGTAAGTTCAAGGAATTCAAAGCCTTGATCGAGAGCCATACTGAAAAGAAGATCAAAACCTTTTGATCTGATAATGGTAGAGAATTCACTTCAAATGAATTCAAATAGATATGCAAAGAATCAGGGATTAAGAGGGAGTTGTCCACTCCTTATAATCCACAACAGAATGGGATTGCAGAATGGAAGAATAGAACTAGCATGGAAGCTGCAAAAGCAATGCTTCATGATCAAGACCTTCATATGCATCTTTGGGAGGAAGTTGCCAGAACAGTTGTGTATGTACAGAACCGTACTCCACATAGAGTACTTGAGAATAAGACTCCTGAAGAAGTCTTCTCTGGAAAGAAACCAGAAGTCAGCCATCTCAAAATATTGAACTATCCTATTTACATCAACATTCCAAAAGAGAAGAGGACTAAATTAGATCCTTTAAGAAAGAAGGGTATATTTGTGGGATACTCTGAAAGCTCTAAGGCTTACAAAATATATTTCCTAGGATACAAGAATATTGACATTAGTAGGGATGTAACATTTGATGAAGACACAACTTACAACAAATCCAGAAAGAGACCTACTGAAGAACCTGAAGAAGCAAAAGCACCCAGAATTCATGATACAACCATGAATGAAGAAACTCAAGAAGAAGATAAAGAAGTTGAAGAACCACAAAGACCTGTAGATCCACCTTTGGAGAAGAATCCTCATAAGAGGAAACCTGCTTGGCTATGAGAACTTATCCAAGGTGCAAAAAGATATGGGGCTCCAGAAGAGAATCACAGAGAAAGAAAGAGAACCAGATCCTATTCGGGGTATGTAGCTTTACTATGTGATTTCATTGATAAAGAACCTTCCAGTTATGAAGAAGCGGCAGAACGAAAAGAATGGAAGGATTCTATGATCTAAGAGTACCAATCAATCATGAAGAATGATGTTTGGGATGTTGTCCCAAGACTAGATAGGAAGTCAGTTGTAACTTCCAAATGGATCTACAAGATCAAACATGCTGTAGACGGTAGCATTGACAAATATAAGGCAATAATTGTAGCTCGAGGTTTCTCTTAGAAGGAAGGAATAGACTATGAAGAAACCTTTGCACCTGTAGCCAGATACACTTCCATCAGATTAGTACTTGCTCTGGCAGTAGTGATGAAATGGAAGATACACCAGATGGATGTCAAGACTGCTTTCTTGAATGGTGTAGTGGAAGAGGAAGTGTATGTAGAACAAACACTCGATTTTGAGACACATGACAGGGATTCTAATGTGTGCAGATTGAAGAAAGCCCTGTACGGTTTGAAACAGGCACCCAGGACATGGTACGACAGAATTGATAGCTTTCTATCCAATTTGGGCTTTACCAAGAGTAAAGAAAATTCCAACCTTTACTAAAAGGTTGAAGATGGCAACCCAGTGATGCTTCTACTATATGTAGATGATCTATGTGTGATAGGTATCGATGGGTTGATTACTAATACGAAGAGAAAGCTTGATGCCAAGTTCGAGATGAAGGACTTGGGTATGATGCATTATTTTCTAGGTATGGAAGTGTGGTAGAGTGTGGATGGAATCTTCCTTGGACAAGGGAAGTATGCAGTAGAGATCCTAAATAGGTTTGGGATGATGGACTGCAAGACTATGGCCACACCTATGGCATCAAACATGAAGCTATTGAGTGATGCTTCATCAGAGTCAGTTGATGCTACGTTTTATCGTCAGATGATTGGGTCTTTGATGTACCTGATGAACAGGAGACTAGACATTTGCTTTGCTATGAACACCTTGAGCCAGTTCTTGACAAATCCAAGAAACATTCACTTGATTGCTACAAAGCATATTCTGAGGTACCTAAGGGGTATAGTTGATTATGGGCTCAAGTACGATGCGAATCAGAAGATTAACCTGGAGGGTTATGTTGATTTAGATTGGGCAGGCAGTACCATCGATACGAAGAGCACTTCAGGGTGTTGATTCAGTATGGGATCAGGTATGATCTCTTGGTTTAGTAGGAAGCAATCATGTGTGGCACTGAGTATAGCTGAAGCAGAGTATGTCGTATCTTATTCAGCTAGTTGTGAGGCAATATGGCTGCATAAGCTACTGTCTAACTTATTTGATCTCTAGATGGATGCTACTTGTATACATTGTGACAACTAGACTTGTGTGAAGTTGTCAGAGAATCTAGTGTTCCATGACAAGTCGAAGCACATCGAGATAAGGTATCACTATATCAAGTATACAGTGCAGAGAGGAGCAATGAGGCTCTAGTATGTTGGGACGGAGGAATAGATAGCTAATGTGTTGACAAAGCCATTGGCTAGAATGAAGTTCGAGTACTTCAGGGAGAAGCTTGGTGTTTTCTAGATTGAGGTTTCCTCCAAGGGAAAGTGATGAGTCCCAAAGCCATTTTGACGAGAAGGTCAGATGTAAGGGTTAAGCCATTCTGTCATGGTGAGAGGATTCAGTTCCTTCCATGTCAATTTGAGTGCTGAGATCAAAAGACATTCTGACGAGAAGGTCAAATGTAAGGGCTGAGCCATTCTGTCATGGTGAGAGGATTCAGTTCCTTCCATGTTAGATATGAGTGGTGATATTCATAGCCATTCTGATTAGCAGGTCATATATAAGGGCTGATCCATTCTGTCATGGTGAGAGGATTTAGTTCCTTCCATGTCAGATATGAGTGCTGGCCATTTTGTCGAGTAGGACATATGTAAGGGAAACTGTCACTCTTCGGGAGAGTGGAGGCACTTGGTCTGTTACTAGGTAGCTCAGTATGGGACTGGGGGCCTTTCTGACAAGGGTGGAGGATTTGGTTCCTTCCAGGTCAGATGTGAGTGTATGCCATTATGGAGAGGGTGTAGGACTTGTTTGCTACCAGGTCAGATATAAGGGCAACTGCCATTCTCCGAGAGAATGGAGGCACCTGGTCCATTACCAGGTAGCTCAGTCTAGGACTGGGGGCCTTTCTGGCGAGGGCGGAGAATTTAGTTCCTTCCAGGTCAGATGTGAGTGCAATCCTTTCTGGCGAGGGTGGAGGAATTGTTTCCTTCCAGGTCAGATATAAGTGCTAAAGCCTTTTCATAGATGATAGCGATGTCCTGTCATGCTAGTGAATGTGAGTGTTGGTCCTTTCTGATGTGATTGTAGGTTTCTACATGATCAGATGTGAGTGTTGGGCATGCCTTTCTGACGAGTAGGTCAGATGTAAGTGCTAGGTGAAGACCTACATGATGGCTAGGCATACGACCAACATGAAAGAAGGCTGGCTTTGTAGAAATTCCTATGATGAGATAGCACACATGATGATGACTAGATGAGATCCAGATCGAGCTATGATCCAGATCCAGTTATGATGACTCCAAGAGATATAGATCGAGTGATGATCCAGATCCAACAGTGATGATATAGATCAAGTGATGATCCAGATCCAACAGTGATGATCCAAATCAAGTGATGATCCAGATCCAATCCAGTGATGATGATCCAGATCGAGAGATGATCCAGATCCAATGATGATATCCCATGATGATTCAGATCAAGAGATGATCCAGATCCAGTGATGATGATCCAGATCGAGAGATGATCCAGATTTAAAGAATGAATATGAATTGAAGACTCAGAAGACTCGAGATGCAGATGATGAGATGATCCAATTGATACAGAGAAGAAGACCAGTGCTGAGAATTGTGTCGAAAGAATACCTTCTGTTGATGTATATGTAACTTAGGAATGTATTCTTCTATGTATTTTATATTATTGTAACCCGATGTTTATTCCGGGATGTTTCTATTATGTATTTGAGTC
>LPNX010401689.1:309326-347705 GCA_001517045.1 Pseudotsuga menziesii
ACTTTCAGCAAAAGTATGATAGGATGACTCTCCATTGAAGGGTGCATCTTTCTATCGATGCGGAATTCAATTTCAAGCATTTTCAGTTTCGATGCGGAAATTAGGGCTTTCTACAGAAGAGGAATTTTTGGGTGAGACCAGCATAGGATTCTTCTCCTCATAAAAACCGAAATTTATAGACCTGGATCAGTAAATTTGGTTGGGTAAATCTCTGGGAAAGTCAAACCCTAGTTTGACCCTGAGCTAGGAGAAACCCTAAATACTAAAACTGCTAAGTTTTGGTACAGTCGCTATATTCTGAGATTGGAGAAGTCTCAGAAGCTGAAAATTTCAGGGGCCGAAGATACCACCCTGATGCATACTGTGTCCAAAGGGCATCCTTGTATTCGCTATATTCTGGGAGATATGATCTCTCCAAGTTAGGGTTCCAGCCTCTTCCAGAAATCATCCATAAACAGGACACCTGGGAAGATCTGCAATATCTTGGGCTACAGAGGTCCAAATGGAATTCCTGAAGATGTTACAGAAAGGAAACAGGCTTTGTTTTCTTTGGTCCAAAGATCAGACTCAGAGGATGAACCAGTGACACGTGGCAGGCCGTACAACTTCGCTGTGCTGAATAGTTCTGTAACAGGTCACCTTGGGAAAAGGATCATAAATCCCAAATTATGAAACCAATTCTGATGAAACCTGTGGTGTTGGATCAAGGACATGAGAGGTTAGCTCAGTAAGAAATTTAAGATATATAGGATCAGTAATTTAGGAGATATGACAGAAACAGTAACAGGAATTTCTGTAAAAGAAACCAGTAAATTAGGGCTTCCTGTTCCGGGAGCTTCCCTCCACTGTTTTCAGAAAAGGAGTACATTGGACAGCTCCATTTGAAGAGATATATCTGTTTATCCAATTATATCTGAAAGATTCCAAGTTTTGAAAATTAGGGTTTCTGCGACAAACCCTAGATCAGCAAACTCCGGGACAAGGACGGACACCTCAAATCGGTAAGACCTAATCCTTTGCTATTTCCATTTGAGGTTCTCATTTCAATATGATATATCACATCAGCTTGGTGACAAGATTTGGGAAGTTGACAACTTCCAAGCATGGAAGTATATGATCTCTCTGAAGAAAATGGATTGGACACCTACATGAGTATAGAGGTTCCAGTTTCAGAGGGAGACAAGGTTAGAAGCCTTTCCCAAGAAGAACTTGGTCAAGGCCAAATAAGACATCATGCTCATGAGATCCAGATATGAAAGTGAAGATTCTTCAAGCGAGGATGAATATGTTCTGATATCAACTCTCACAGGTAACATTACTCATGGAAGTGATGATTGGCTTATATACAGTAGGGCTTACAAACATATAACGGGATTCAAGGAATCCTTTGTAAGACTGTCAGAACATGAATCACCTCACAAGGTGAAACTAGGAGATGACTACCAATGTCCAATAAAAGGTAGTGGGGAATCTTCATACAAGCTATACTCTGGTAAGTCTCTAACAATGAAAGAAGTATTGTTTGTTCTAGGACTCAAGAAGAACCTTCTCTCCATTTCAGCATTGATGCAAAAGGAATGCGGGTTGCATTCATAGATGGTCAAGTCATCATGTGGCCAAAAGAAAAGACTATCGATGATAGTGATTGAAGAACAAGAAGAAGGCTTGTACAAATTGAAGGGCTATCCAGAACAAGCCTTGATCCATGAAATAGTAGATCCAAATGAGCTTTGGAATAGAAGGCTTGCACATGTGCATTACAGAGCACTACTTATTGCAAGCAAAGTTGTTGAAGGTCTTTCAGAATTTCAAGCTATTTGAAGGGAAGAACAAAATCAGAATATGACCTAAAGAAACCAGTTCAAGAATGTGAAGATCCAGAATGCAGAGACCATGTAGTCATAAGAGTCTCTCAAATCAAGAACAACTTGAAGCGGTGAAGAATGTAGAAGTGGTGATGGCCACCTTGAATGGCCTCCCAGGATCGTGGAATTCATTCATTCAAGGAATGTGTTCCAGAAGGAAGTGATTACATTTCAGTAGACTCTAGAAGAAGAAGCTCAAGAAGAGAAGGTGGGAGCAACTGAAGATCAAGCTCTCTCCATCCAAAGAATATCCCTCAAGCAATGAGGAATATGAAGAACTCAACTCTTGAAGAACTTCTTATCCACCTCAGCATTTGGATAAGAAACGATGCGACTATGAATGAAGAAGACGATGAAGCTGAAGGCTCAAGAAGGAGTCTACCCTCGAAACAAATAAAGATAAGTATTCAATTGTCATTTCATTATATTATTTTGTTATGCATTTGTTTATATTCAGTTGTTGTATTATGCATGATAGGATGTTTGCATTAATGACAGCATACTACTAATATGCATGTGATGGGTAAGTAGCTCATGGTGCTATACAAATTCTCCATTGCTACTTATCTAGAATGAAACCTCTTTGCTGACATATTGGATTAGTGCACAATCCCAATGTTGTCTTGGTAGAGATGGAAGGCATCTAGAAAGTTCAGTGAGAAATGGATGAATGTTGTATTGGCTAGAGTAGTTTCATGATCATATATTTATGCATAAGTATCTGCCAATATGAATATTATTTATGAAATGTTCTAAACATACAAATGCATTTGACTTGTAGGAAATATCGCATACATAATCATCTACAAGCAAAGAAGAATGAAGACTTGTTCCGAAGAACAAGTGACGACAGTTCAAAGACAAAGAACAATATGACGAGTGCAGTGACATCATTGATGCAGAACCTTCCAGCCACCAAGAAGAAAGGGAAGATCAGTTCAAGAAGAATGATGTCTAGGTGCAGTATCGAGCCCTGAAGAGAATTTCATAGTTCCATCATGCAGTAGATGGAAACATTGTGGGATACAAAGCAAGATTCGTAGCATGAGGCTTCTCACAAAAAGAAGGCCTAGACTACGAAGAGACATTTACAGCCAGTAAAGAGTTGAAACACATACATGATGAGATTGATGAAGATCTAAACCTTTGCTACAAGGTTGAAGATGTAATTCTATACACTAGATGATCACATCGAAGATTAGTAGCATAGGAAGCTACTTGTCACTCTGGTACAGAATGTTTCAGTGCATCGAGCACAGAAGATAGAGGGAGTACGATGCTTTGCTTCAGAGGGAGTGACTACAGAAGATCATGAGGTTCGACATGATATGATAGGATGGACAGATTACTGATGACTTTAGGCTTTACTGAGAGTAAAGTGGATTCCAACCTTTGCTTCAAGGTTGAAGGCAGAATACCAGTGATGCTCCTGTTATGTGTCGAATTGTTCTAGGTATGGAGGTGTGGCAGAGTACAAATGGGATCTTCCTTGGACAAGGGAAGTATGCAGTAGAGATCCTGAAGAGATTTGGGATGATGGACTGCAAGGCTATGGCTACACCTATGGAATCGAACCTGAAGCTATTGAGTGATGCTTCTTCAGAGACGGTTGATGCTACGATATATTGTTAGATGATTGGGTCATTGATGTACCTGACGAACACGAGACCAGATATTTGCTTTGCTGTGAACACCTTGAGCCGGTACTTGACAGATCCGAGAAGTGTTCACTTGGTTGCTGCAAAGCATATTCTGAGGTACCTGAAGGGTACAAGTATGATGCAAATCAGAAGATTAACCTGGAGGGTTATGTTGATTCAGATTGGGCAGGCAGTGCCATCGACAGGAAGAGTACTTCGGGATGTTGTTTCAGTATGGGATCAGGTGTGATCTCTTGGTTTAGTAGGAAGCAATCCTGTGTGGCACTGAGTACAGCTGAAGCAGAGTATGTCGCAGCTTGTTCAGCTAGTTGTGAGGCAGTATGGCTACGGAAGCTACTGTCAGATATATTTGATCTCCAGTTAGATGCTACATGTATACATTGTGACAACCAGAGTTGCGTGAAGTTGTCTGAGAATCCAGTGTTCCATGACAGGTCGAAGCATATCGAGATAAAATATCACTATATCAGGGATATGGTGCAAAGAGGAGCAGTGAAGCTCCTGTATGTTGCGACAGAGGAACAGATAGCTGATGTATTGACGAAGCCATTGGCTAGGCTGAAGTTCGAGTACTTCAGAGAGAGACTTGGTGTTCTCCAGATCGAGGCTTCCTCCCAGAGAAAGTGATGAGATCCAGAGCCATTCTGACATGGTAAGAGGATTGGTTCCTTCCATGGTCAGATGTAAGGGCTGAGATATTCCGTCATGGTGAGAGGATTGGTTCCTTCCATGACTGATATGAGTACTGAGATCCATAGCCATTCTGACGAGCAGGTCAGATGTAAGGGCTGAGCCATTCTGTCATGGTGAGAGGATTCAGTTCCTTCCATGTCAGATATAAGTGCTGAGATTGAGAGCCATTCTGACGAGTAGGTCAGATGTAAGGGCAGGGCCATTCTGTGCATGGCTAAAGGATTTAGTTCCTTCCATGTCAGATGTAAGTGCAGAAATCTCTCTTCATTGTGGTTGAGAGTCTTCCATCATTGGATGGGATTGAGCCATTCTGACGAGCAGGTCAGATGTAAGGGCTGTGCCCTTCTGTTCATGGCTAAAGGATTTAGTTCCTTCCATGTCAGATGTAAGTGCAGAAATCTCTCTTCATTGTGGTTGAGAGTCTTCCATCATTGGATGGGATTGTGCCATTCTGACGAGCAGGTCAGATGTAAGGGCAGTGCCATTCTGTTCATGGCTAAAGGATTTAGTTCCTTCCATGTTAGATGTGAGTGCTGGCCATTCTGTCGAGTAGGACAGATGTAAGGGCAACTGCCATTCTAGGAATGGAGGCACCTGGTCAGTTACGAGGAACACTCAGTCAGGTTGTGCAGATGAGCATGTAATCAGTCCTAGGAGATTTGCAGATGGTCTTTCGAGGTTTTTCCTATGGCATGTAATTCGGTGCCCTGGGACATCTGGCAAATGATATTTCGAGGTTTTGCTCTGGGATGGCATGTAATCAGCCCTGGGAGATCCTATAGGTTGGGCTGTGTGCCCGTAATCAGTCCTGGGATGCTCTTGCGAGGTTTTTCCATGACCACATGTAATAAGCCCTGGGAGATCCTATAGGTTGGGCTGTGTGCCCGTAATCAGTCTCTTGCGAGGTTTTGTGGTGAGGTCACATGTAATCATCCCTGGGAGATCCTATAGGTTGGGCTGTGTGCCCGTAATCAGTCCTAGGATTCTCTTTCGAGGTTTTGTGACACACGTAATAAGTCCTGAGGATTCTCCAGTATGGCTAGTGATGATGAAGACCTACAGGTGGTGGGCCTACATCTAGCATGAAATAGGGATGGCTCTGTAGAACTTCCTATGACAAGATAGTACACACTTGATGATGACCAGTGGAGATCCAGATTGAGCTATGATCCAGATCTAGTTATGATGACTCCGAGAGATCCAGCAGTGATGATCCAGATCAAGTGATGATCCAGATCCGAAGATGAAGATGACATGAAGACAAACATGACTTGAAGACGAAGATGACTTGAAGACTAAGAAGACTTGAAGATGTAGATGATCCAAAGAAGAAGACCAGTGCTGAAAATTGTGTCGAAAGAATACCTTCCTAGTTAAGAGGGAGTGTTGATGTATTTGTAACTTCAGAATGTATTCACTTGTATATTTCATATATTGTATTTCATTGGTCCCCAATTTTCCTATCGGGAGAATCATTAATGTAATAAATTCATGTAAAGTCATAGTGATTAACCCTCCTTGTTGACTGGAGGGAAAAGTCCCCATAGTTGTGGAGAGCTAGGGTTATTAGACTCTCCTGGAGAAGTCTGCCCTAGTAAGTTATTGTCAAGTCAGAAACTAGTATAAATAGAGAGTGAGCCTCTCTTTTTTAGACACACTCACCCAACTATAGCACATAGGTGAGAGAGAAGAAGCTCTCTCAAGTGAGAGAGAGAACAATTGTTGGAGATCCTCTTTCTTTCTTTGGGATTTATTGCTGCCATTGGTGCTCATTCTATCTCTGAGGAAGTTGCAGGGTTTTCTCCTTTATGGTTTCCCCAAGGAAAACTCTTTGTGTCTCTTGTATCTTGTGATGTGATTATGTGATTGCTGTGCTTGTTATTCTCTCAGTGAAAAGATCTTATCATAATGCTAACTTAAATGTTGAAAAACTAACACCTTCCTAGTTAAGAGGGAGTGTTGATGTATTTGTAACTTCGGAATGTATTCATCTATGTATCTTATGTATTGTAACCTGATGGTTATTCTAGGATGTATCTATTATGTAATTGAGTCATGTTGTCATGCGTCGATGTTTTGATTGGGAGAATCAATAATGTAAAAAAGTCATGTCAAGTCATAGTGGGTAACCCTCCGTTTGTCTAAGGGTTAAAGTCCCCGCAGTTCCGGGGCACTAGGGTTATTAGAATCTCCAAGTAGAGGTCGGCCCTAGTAGGGTTTTAATCATGTCAAGATTATTATAAATAGAGAGATGGAATCTCTATTTAACACACATCACTCACACACTCAAGTGTAGTGCATAGTTGAGGAAGGAGAAGACACTGGGGCTAGAAAAGAAGAAGATTACTGCTGTCGAGAGTGCATCTTACTATTTTGGGGTTTTACATATTGTGTTGATTGTATCTCTAAGGAAGTTGCGGGGTTTTCTCCATTTATGGCTTCCCTGATGAAAAACACTGTGTTCGTTGTCTCTTGTGTCTGATTGTTGTACTTGTTGTTCTCTCAGTAAAGATCCTAACATAATGCTAGATTGAATGTTGAAAAACTAACGGTTAATGGATTTGGAGGAATTAGACCTAGATAATACCAACTTAATCCATTTTAATGTGGAGAACTATAAATCCAGATTACCCCACCAGCTTTCATTCCAAATTGAAACTAGAGTAGTTGGGAGAAAGTTCCATCAGACCGTTCTGGATGAGGGAGCTTCAATCGTAGTCTTGTCTGTATCCTGCTAAAGGGACATTGGTTCTCTTGGACTTACAAAGTCACCTACAACCTTAAATCTTTCGATGGACACATTTTCTAGGCTCATGGTATTTTACCATCCCTTTCAGTTGAGCTTGGGGGAAAGACTATTTCCATTCAAGTGGAAGTAGTTGATTTTCCATTAGACTACAACATTCTATTGGAGAGAAATTGGTTCGATGTTATGACTATCATTGATTCAAAAATATTTTGAACTCTCCAATTCCATGATTTGGGGAAGATTTTAACTATCGATTAACTTGAATTTTGTTCACTAGATGTTACTACTCCCACTGCGAAGAACATCCCTATGCTAGGTCAGTCTCCTCCTCCTTATCAATCGATTGGGGTAGGTAAGATGAAGGATTCAACACTCATGGGAGTGTTTCCTTTAGCCCCTCCTAGTACGAAAGTAGCGACCATGAACATGATTTCCATGACTGGCCATAGTCCTAAATGAAAACTAGTTGTTGATTCATCCTCTCTTGGCCCTTATTAAGCACTTTATGATGTTGTTCAATCTGCTTTCGATGTCCATTATGATGATGTTAATTTAGTGGCTTTGGATCCTTACCACCTGTCCTACTAGCTAGAACCATCCCTCCCTAATCTAGACTATGTCTCCTAGAATTTTCCTTTAAATGAGTCCATCATGGAGATTTTGAGTACAAACGAACACGTATGGGAAGATCACCATAACATATATTGTTTTCTTCCTAATTCTAATTCGCTAGATTTTGATCTCGTATCTCTTATCGGTACTGATATTGTCACCAATCTACAAACTCCTGTATTGTTGCAAGACACAAATTCTGAAGGAAACCTTTGCAACATCAATAAGACAACCTCGATTGACATATCAATCCAGCCTAGAAATGTTGAGCACGTTCATGTAGGCCAGAACTATTTGATAGAGGAAACTGAAAGCTATAGATCTCTTTTCAAATAATTCCATGATATTTTTTCCTTGACATATGAGGATATGCCGAGGATAGATCTGCCAATTGTTGTACACAAGATTAGAACCTATCCTGTAGAAAAACATGTCCTAAAAAAATTACATCAAGTCCATCCTAGGAAGGATGTGGCTATTAAAGCTGAAGTGGAAAAACTTCTTAAGGCACGGTTTATTTATCCTGTACCCCTAACTAAATGGGTATCTAATATTGTCCTTATGGCTAAGAAGCAGGGAACTATTAGAGTCTGTATATATTTTTGATATTTAAATAAGGCTTGTCCTAAGGACAATTTCCCTACTTCACACATCAATCAAATCATCGATAATTGTGCTGGCAGTATCATCTTTTCTCTTATGGACAGATTTTCTCGCTACAATCAAGTAGAGATTCTTCCCGCTGATCAGTATAAAACGACATTTATTTTCCCATGGGGAATCTTTGCATGTCAGAAGTTACATTTTGGCATAAATAACATCGTAGTTACATTCCAACGATCCATGTCCTATGCCTTTCACCATATCAAACACATCATGGAGTCATACCTTAACGATCTCCCTGCTCATTCACAGCAATGGGAGGACCATCCAAGGAACCTTAGAGACATTTTTCCTTAGGTTTTGTCATTATAATATCAATCTTAATACACACAAATGTGTATTTTGTGTTGAGACAGGGCGTCTTCTTGGCTTTGTGGTTTCCAAAGATGGCATCTGGATTGATCCATTGAAAATTCCTGCTATACTGGCCTTACCCACCCCAGCAAACATTACTGAGCTCCAAATTTTGCAAGGGAAGGAAAACTTTCTTCGTTGTTTTGTATGCAAATTCATAGATAAAACAAACTGTTATATGCATCTCCTGAAGAAGGACACTCTGTTCTTTTGGGACCACTAGGCCCAACAAGATTTTGATAATATGAAGCATGATTTGACCCATTCACCCATGATACATCCCCTGGATTATTCAAAATACTTTCAGTTGTACGTTGTTGCCTTCCCTACTACCATTGCAATGGTTCTAGCATTGGATAATCCCAATGGCCAAGAACATGTGATATATTACCCAAGTAAGAGTCTCATTGACTCTGAAACCCGTTACTCACATGTGGAGAAGTTAGCTTTGGCGATGGTCATTGTTGTACAAAAGTTTCGTCATTACATTCTACTTCATACCAAAAATGTACTCATGGATCAAAACACCATCTACTACATTCTGAATTGTCAGGTACTAAGGGGAAAATATTCCCATTGGATTGTTATCTTATAGGAATTTGATCTTGAGTTCGCTAAGGCTACTTTGAAGAAATCCTTTTTTGGTGGAGTTTATGTGTGACCTTCCCTGTGCTTTGATGGAAACTAAGCCCAATGATTCATTTCCAGATGAATTTTTGTTCTTGATAAGAAAAACGGATCCATGGTATGGATATTTGATTATCTATCTCTAGACTCAGATATTTTAGCCTGACATATACCATGACGATCGTTGTTGTATCCATCACAACGCAAAGTAATATGTCACTTTGAATGATACATTATACCGATGTGGTATTGATTCCATCCTTTGATGGTGCCTTACACATGAAGAGGTTGAACAGGTTTTGAATGAATGCCACTCTGGAGCATGTGGAGGTCATATTTTTGGAATGGCTACAACCCAGAAAATACTTCACGGTGGGTACTTCTGGCCTTCGATATCTAAATATTGTCACGAAGTGGTTAAGAAATTCCCACCCTATTAACACTTTTATCAAAAAAAGAGCACCCAGCCTGCACCTTTACACCCGTCATTGTCATTGACCCTTTTTCCAATTGGGGTATTTATTTTATGCATTGTAATCCTACCTCATCTAGGGGGCATGATTACATCATCGTAACCATTGATTACTAAACAAAATGGGTTGAGGTAATGCCTACATATCCAGAGGATGGTAAGATTACCACCCTATTCTTATTCAACCATGTGATAGCTAGGTTTGGAGTCTTGCAAGCTATATTCACTTACCACAGATCTCATTTCCGAAATCAGATGATGGTTGAGTTAAGAGCTAAGCTGGGTTTTCACCATGAAAAATCAAATCCATATTACCCATTAGCTAATGGTCAGGTCGAGGACATTAACAAAGTTTTGAAAACTATGCTACGTAGGATGGTTGGAGATAACAAATCCATCTGGAACTTGACTCTCTTTTCTGCACTTTGGGCTTATAGGACTTCAGTAAAAATAGCAATTGGTTTCACACCCTTTTAGTTGGTGTGTGGACTAGAAGCTATTCTCCCTGTCGAGTGTCAAATTCTGTCACTTAAACTTGCAGTAGAACTTCTCCCAAACACTTCTACCGAGGAAGAGAGATTTGTGTACTTGACCAACCTTGATGAAAGTAGAAGAGATGTTACCTTAGCTAACAAGGCACAAAAAAAACGTGTTAAGGCACAGTATGACAAGTCTGTTCAATGGCGTGTCTTCAATGAAGGTGACCTAGTACTGACTTATTATCATAGACATGATAAACTAGGGAAGGGAAAGTTTGAGTCCATGTGGTACAGTCCATTTGTCATTAGTAAGGTCTTAGAGAAAGATGATTATGAGCTCATAGACTATGACGGGATACCCTTCAGGAAACCTCGCAATGGGTTATACCTGAAGAGGTACTATGCTTAATACATTTATGTATGGTACCTTGTATATCTATATATTTGACTTTTAGTGTGTCTTGTCATTTTCAATATGGTTTTGAGTTTGATGTCCATACTGTTTATACCATTTTTTGGTTATGCAGAATGGATGGATTTCTATGGTTTCACTGATGGTGCATGTTGCCATACCTTAAACCTTATTTTATCTGCTTGGGTGTTGTATTCCTCAGCTCAGGATTTAGTCAATTCAGAAGCGGTTTGTATTGGTCTAGCTTCCAACAAAATCGTCGAGTATCGGGTAATGATAGGTTTACTCACTAAGGATTCTTCTCAAGACATCAATGATCTAGTAGTATTTATGGACTCTCAGCTAGTGGTTTGTCACCTAAACCACATCTACACTATCAGGAACCCTACACTTCTATACCTCTTTAAGAGAGTGTGTTTGTTAGAAATGTATTTTGATTCCATCACTTACAGGAATATCCCTAGGTTTGATTATATGATTTTTGATTCATTAGCAAATTAGATTCTAGACTAGTTTATTTCCCATTCGTAACTTTAAAAAATAAAACATGGTCCATTGTGAAATAAAATAAACTGTAGAAGACACATAAAAATCATGTAAATATAATTTATCCATTGAAGCACATATAAACACCAAAACTGAGTTTGTATATATATATATATATAAAGTGTTTTTACAAAAAATATGGTCATGAGACCTCATCTAAAGCACTCTGGATTTCAAGCATACAAAATGATACAAAAATCCTGAAGCTAGAAAACTTTCATGGATACATCATGCAGACCACCCTAATGGTGCTCATGGTAGCACATAGAATCCCTTGCTACCCTATGTAACAAGCAACTGAAGCGGCCCGACACTCTCGTAGTATGTCTCTGAAACCTCCTAGGGAGGTCATCTATAGCTGGCATCTGGGATATCCAGAGTTAACCGGCCCAATTTCTCCTCCAACTCGGTGAGCTCATCGTCACCTCTATGTACAAAGCAAGCTCTTGCTTTCCTATCCATTGGGGAGGATCCCCCATGACATGCATCACCAACATCTTCATGCAAAAACTAGGTCTTGTTGCCATCCATAAAAATCATAAAACATAAAAATAAAAAAACATAATCGACATCTTAAGTATTTTCTCTTAGCAGTGTCACCCCACTAAGCACCAAATGGTAGTGGTAGATTAGGATCCCCTCAGAATTCATTCCTTGCATAGGCATAGTCCTCAATCATGGGGATCTAATCATTTAGCAACTAAAAGAAGGGAACCTCAAATTTGAACTTGGCCCTGCCACCTCTAGTGTGGGCCATGATATCCACCCACCGTGGCATGTGGGGGTATCTAGCTCTAAGCTCTGTAAATACCACCTGGGGTCTCAAGACAGGTACCGTCTCAAAGAAGAAGCATGCGAGGATGATCCCATACCCAAACTATTTCAGCTCTCCTTATCGACACTTCGTGAATTGATCTTTGAACACAGGAAACAATGCCTTGAACTAGTTGAACACCGTGGGTGCCATGGCCACCAAGGAATACAACATATTATCTCTGGATTCTTGGTGGGGCCCTTATATCCCAACCGCCCTCTGCATAGTGAATAGAATAGTATGAAGATGCAGATCCATCACAGCCTTTATTGGCATCTTCTTACCTGAAATATTTGTTCTTGGATAGCAGTGGCGAATAATAAGTTTCTGTGTGGTTATGTCACTACCTCGGGAGCTAGTTAGAGAGATAGGTGCTCCACATCTAGACAACCCAGTTAGACAATAAATATCCTCCACCTCCACAGTAATAATATGGGTTCCCACCTCAAAATATTGTTGTTATGGATTCCACATCTATAGGATGTACTCCAATAATCGTACATGTGAAAGCATGCTAGGAACGTGGAAGAATTTTAATAGACCATGGTCTCATAAAGAAGCTATGAAAGCCGCATCTCTTACAACATAGGCATCATCATCATCATGTTTCCTCTCTTTCCAAGTCACCATTTTTTAGCAAAAAACCTGTCAAAAACAATTAATGAGGCATTTAGAAGCGTATCCAACTTTTAAAAAATCTTGAAACTTTTTATTTTGACTAGGGAATCTATTTTTTGGGAACCACGGATGGCACCGTTCTTGTACCCTTAGGATAGAGTGGTGCCACCTCCTGTGCAAGTCTAAAAAAGTGCAGTCCTTATCAAGCACCTCTCTTCCCATGAAGGCCAGAAGCGGTACCCAGGATGCATTTTTTTAGGATTGTCCCTAAGTCCCAAAAACTCAACAAAAATGAAAAATGGAAACCATATAAATGAAGATGAACCTTCTAGCTCTTACCTAGATCCGACGGCTCGAAAAATGGATGGGTGACGTCTCCGCAATCTCCAACTAAAATCTACACACCAATTCTCCCAAAATGCTCTGCAAGACTTGATAAATGGTAAATGAATTGATTTTTACTATTTAATTTGGTTTTTATAAAACATTTTTAGGATTTTATATTATCTTTAATGTTTTTAAAGTCATTTTCATTAAAAATGACCTTTATATAGTTTATAAAAGTCAATTTTAAATGTTTTTGGGAGACTAATGGCCTTTTTAAAAGTTTTGCAGGGATAAAAATGAACAGTATTCTCTATGGGGAAGTTCATTTTTTGACTTTTTTGTACTTCTAAAAAATGGAAAAGGTCCTTAAGCATTTATTTTGACACTTTGATCATGCTCCCTAAACCTAGTATCAAAGTTCCAAGTCTTTTTTCGATTCTTTTCAGGCTTGTAAAAACCATTCATCATGAAAAGAAACCTAATGGAGTCTTCTTCAAACTCTTTTTGGACTCCTTAAATGTGAAAAGATTGTCGAGCGAACTTGTCTTCTTCACGCTCATAAAAGTACCTAAAGCGTCATCTTTTCGATGGTAGTTTATCTATTTTTCAGTTCGGATTGACTAGTTACGAAAAAGGACCCTTTGGAGTCTTATTCTGTCTTCATTCAAACTCTCTAAACATGAACTATACCAAGTTAACTTTCATTGGACTCGTTAAACCAAACACTGAGAGACCCTCTTTTGGGAATGAACCCCTCCTTTCTCAAGTTCGTGAAATATATGAGAATAAACATGTCTTTGGATGAGCTACAATGAGTGGTTTTTACCCTCTTTGAACTCATATAAACGAAAAGAGGAACTCATTAGTCATGATGGGGAAATTAAGGGAAGGGAATCAATTCATTTTGAAGCATAAATGGCAGTTTGTAGTCACCTTTAAACATGGCACTTATCTGTATTTCATTCAGTCAATCGAGTATTCAGCTTATCTCCGAGTCGATCCAATTTCATGAGTTATGTCACTCCTTTGAGTCTTTCAAAGAATGCATTTTCCATTGTCGCATTGTGCTTCGCCTCGTCAAGTCAATGTTGCCAAGTATTTTTTCGTGCCACCTAATGTTCAAAGAGAAGTTGAAAGTTTACCTCTGTAATCAAAACAACATTTTGTGTCATTACCTTTTGATTCAATCATATGGTTACATCATCTACAACATTCCAGAACTTTGTTTTGAGTTTCATGTCGTCGATGTGGGATTCATCATGGCCCTCCTTTGATGAGACTATTCCAGTTGACATCAGCTCACCATCCAGGAATTAGTCTTAGAAACAATTTTAGTACCTTGAGGTCTGTATGCTTTAATGACAGATTCTTTCACTCTCAACATAGGTTCACATCATTGAACTTTGATCGATAGACTTGACGGAGTGTTCGACATCAACTCATATATTCACACTTAAGAGATTGTACTAGGGTACCTTGGGAATCATTGAAATCAATGATGATTTCCCTTGCACTTGTTAATGATTCACATCATTGACCAGTAATCAAGTGGTTTCTACCATGTTCAATGTCAAATCATTGTAATCACATGGATAGAATCGTACTTTTTGGAAGATGAGACGAAGACCGTAGGTATCTATTAAAACAACTCATTGCTTTCCCTAGGTTGCGATGGAGTATATTGGATGAGTCCCAACATGGATCCACATTTGTATGCTAGTGGTTGTGCTCAAATTTGTGTTCATTTGGCATAGATGTACAGTGTATGTCTAGTAGATATGTCCCAATTTTTAGTCCTCTATCACATGGATCTACGCTGTATTTTAGTAGCCATGTTTGTTAATCTCTCTCATGGATGTACCTTGTATTAGACTACAACCATGATGAAGAGACATTTGATCATGATTCAAAAGTATTGATGTATTGTAGATGCCTGACTGATGATGATCTCTGATCAAGATAATTCTTTCCTCAAAGTGATAACTCTCTCTTTCAAATCTATTCCCTATCGTATCCCTCTAGCCTCATGCTTTGGGGGGAATTATGTTACACATAAATCTCATCATCATCATGTGATGAGGTTCCAAACATCAGTTATTTCCTTGAATCCCCAGTTGTGAAGTGAAAATACTAGCCCGAACTTCAATCTTGCATATGAAAATCTAGCACCACTTCTTCCTTACCTTCTTCAGTAACGCCTAACGTCTCTTGACAGTAGGAGGTTCCACCTCATTTTCCTCTTTTTCAAGGCACGTTTCTTACCTGTCACCACTCTGTCATAATGGAGGAGAAGCTGTGACCTTGGTAAAAAGTGAAAAAGAGAGGTTTCCATGAAGCTTCTTGAAGGAAGACTCAATGGCACCCTTATCCTTACTCCTAAGGACCACTTGGACTCGAGATCCATCCTTTTGGGATATCCTATACACCTCACCCACCATTTACTCAACCATCCCTATCCTACCAAGGTCTATAAAAGCAGGCTCATACCCCATGGTTGAGAGAGAGAAAAGAAATGTTGTTGCATTGACATTCTGGCCAAATCAGTAGGGTGGGCATACAAGGAGCAAGTTGGAGCTTTTGGTGAAAATGAATTGGCAGGTGAAGGAACATCTGAACACTAAGGCAAAGGTTGTAAAATTCCTCTTAATATTTAATGAAAAGTTGGTTCCTTTCCCATATGGTATGTTATGTTATAATCATGTATATTATTGTTGGATTTTGTTGTAGCTGCAACTATTTTCCCCCCAAAAAAATTCAAATTTTGGACCCCCTCGTGATTTTAATGTTGCTTTGAATCATTTGGACCTAGGACCTGTTTTGGGTCATGCTTTAATTTTGGACTATTTTGAAGACTAACCCTCTTCCTGTTTTCAGAAATTGCTTATATTTGAAATTGTTGTGGGTCGCGGATCTTAGAGTTTGTTTTGCTAGTCGAAGATGAATCGGATCAATTGTTCTTTGTAAAGCCGCTATTTCGAAGGTGAAGCAGGTTTTTGACCATTGTTAATTTTTAAAGTTGCTTCGAACACTTAGTTTTTTTTTATTGATCTGGCATCAGAATGTGTTTTGATCGGAGGCTGTTGTCTATTCATCATCCGCCGTTGCGGCTCCCAAAGCAGCTAGGTACCCAAAATGTACGACCGCTCCACCCGCTGATGCTTTGTCAGGCCTTCATTGCTTTGTGTTTGATCGGAGGCCTTAGCCTTTCCTCCTCCACCCTTGCAGGTGTGTAGTGCACTTTTCTTCTGATGTCGATATCTTTCTGATTTTCGACTGGAAGCTTTTCCTCCCACAATTTAGGTCATAGCTTTTACGAATTCAATAGGATTAATGGTTTTGCGGTGCCTGTCGCCTATGAAGACCCGCTTATGTGGCTATAAATGAAACTACCCGACCGATGTTTAGTGTTTTAAGCCGCCGATGAGTTTTCTCTTTTCGTCATTGGTGAGTTTTTCAAACCTGTGTGTGGACGAGATAAGTGGTGCCGGCATTTGTTAAGGTTCTCTCATAACAGTACTGCAGTACATGGCCTCTCTTGATGATTAACCATTTTGTTTGGTGTAATTTGACGTTATTAATGCAGCCCCAATGAATGACATATGTCGTTTAATTGCAGGTGGACTCAAGAGACTGATTTCCACTACTGCGGCGCGAAGGCATAGCTGGGAGATAAGTGGCAAAAGGGAGCTAGGCAGTTTTGGAAAAGGTCAAACCAAAATTGGAAGGATCTCAAGGAGAGCCAGCGAAAGAGAAGGAAAAACCAATAGCGAAAAAGGCCCGGACCTGGAAAGATCTGTCAGTTACTTAGCGGATCATGAGTATTAAACGTTTTGGGGGGAACCGAAAGGTCACACGTTTAGGGGCAGTCCAAGCAGTTAACTGATTTAGTTTAAATAGAGGCAATTTAGAACCTACAGGGGCATTTTACCTAGAAAAAATTGTGAACTATTGTTTGTAAGAGGAAATAATTCGTTTTACAATAAGAAATTGCAAATTTTACCTGTTGGAGAAGGTGCTATGTGGAATGTCTCAATGCGATAAATTGAACGATGTTGAATGGGAACTATTTTGTTTTCGACTGTGTTTCATTAACTGTGAGAGCGTTCTAAATTTCTGAACCTATTTTCTCGCCTGAGTGTTCTCTAGTATATTTTGTGACATTTTCCACTATGAGTAAATGGGATTTTTAACTGTTGATGAGATATCTTGTCATGTATATTTTTTATTCATGTTTATATGTTTTGGTTATAAGAACAGCTATCTGTGATTTACCATAACACGTAGACAATATTGCTTTACTCATGAATTAATATCTAGCTCTCTAGAGATAGCCTAGTTACTATTTATTTTCTTACTTTTGTGTGATTTAGGTGCTTGTGATTTCTAAGACGAGAGGTAAGAACCTGCGCATCACATTGTGAATACTCCTAGCATCCTTTATCAAGTATGCATGGTAAATAGGCACTTGCACATCATACTTTAAGTCAAAAATTACAAAATATATATGGTGGACCGGACCACAACTGGTAAAACCTTTTAATTTTTATTACTTGACTTACGGTAACCAGACCGCAAACCAGACGGATTACCTACACCAAATAGTCATGCGCTAGTTGGGAACGTTGACTGGGGAGAATCCCTTGCTGTTGTTGCCTGCGAATTTCTAGGCCTCAACAGTTTCTGGTGCTAGAAGGAGGGTCGCCAGTGCATGGCTGGCCAAGGAAACCCATTTTCATGAGATTATTCCACCGATAATAGTTTAGAAAGCAGTGTGTTCCATAATCCAATTCTGAAAGAAGGGGGTAGATAACATTTGTATTCTGTCAACAACGAAGTTGTTAAGAATCTGAGAAGACACACTAGGGCATATGTAAAGAAGATTGGAGGATTGTCGATCATCCCTGAATTGCCCAGAAGAGAATATAATAGGAAATATCGCCCTATATTGGAAGACTTAGTGTTGGTTGGGGATTGGGAAGAACTTGTAGAAACAGCCTTGCAGGAAGTTGTACTTCCTTTGAATCAAGAAGGCCCCAATACTCCTCATAGTTCTCCTATTCATACTCCTATTTTCTCACCTCCTCACTCTCCACCTAGACTCATGGCAGGTGTAAACACAAATCAACCACCCAACCCACCGAATCCACCACCTGCATGGAAAGCTAGGTCACCTTTAAACCTAACACCTCCTTTGCATGATTTGCCTCACTCTTTTGAAAAGATGCTGCCCAAATTCGACCCAAGGGAGAAGATACTAGTAGACGACCACTTGCAAAGTTTCTATTTGGAAATAGAAGGGTTAAGGGTTGGGGAATATGAGGATGTAGTTTGCATAATTTTCCCGCACACCATTAAAGGAGCTGTGGCATCGTGGTACTTTGGTTTTCCTGTGAACTCTATCCCTGATTGGGATACCTTTGAGAGGATTTTTTAAATTAAGTATGCAACCCAGAAGACTCATGCAGATCTCATGAAAGGACTATGCACTTTGAAGAAAGAGAGAAAGGAAAAGGTGCACATTTTCACCCAAAGGTTTGCAGTATATCTCAAGAATTTTTCTGAAGCTGATAGACCTTCGAACAAAGTCCTGATTGAATATTATACCTCAGCTTTAGGACCCGAGTTGGCCATGTTTTCCAAAATAAAGGACAAGACTACTCTAGCAGAGACCTATGAGGAGGCGGAAATAGTAGAGGCTAAAAGGGAAAGCATCGAAGATTATCCTGAACGGTCAGGAGAGAAAATTGTGGGGAGGAAAGCTTTGTTGTATACTAAGCCTAAGGAAGAGCAATCACCAGATTTTGAAAGTATGGAAAAAATGATGCAAAAGCTTTCTAACAGAATCATAGACTTGGAAAAGGAAAAGGAAGCCCAAAAGTTCTACAAGCCCTATTACAAGAAACAGGAGGACAACAATCAATCCCAACCCCCTTCGCACAATTCGGCATCTATGAATTTAACAGAGGTAGGAATGGACATTTTTTGCACTTTCCACCAACAAACTCACTCTGAAAAGAATTGTCCTCAATGGATAAACTCAATGACGTTAGTGATGAATCAGCTGTTGGATTCCAAATTAATATAAGATGGAGATGAGGAAAGAAAAGACAGTAATACATCAATGAAAGAACAAGAGGATGAGACCATGGTTCTATGGGACTCTGTTTCATTATTCGATGCTGACGAAGAAAGGAGTTGGGGATACAAGGATGTCGTGGAAACGAATGTAATGACAAGAAGCCAAGGGTTGGCTAAAGAAAACAGTCTCATGCTCCTGAAGATTAAAAGGCTTCAGAAAAATGTTAAGAAATTTCAAAAGAATTCCTCAGCTGATAAAATTCCCAAATTCACCATCACCAGTCAAGATCCTAGACAAAATGATATGTTGACCAAGACCAATGAATAAAAGATGAATGCTGATAAATCGCATCCCACTAAACCGCAGATGGATTATGACATCGTGGAACATATAAAGAAGGTAAAGGCGAATATCTCATTATTTGAAATGTGTAAGGTGCCACAACAGAAAGAAAAACTATTGAAAGTTCTTGAAGCATCAGAGGAGAGGCTACCCACTGATAATCAACCCAAGGAAGAAGAAGAAATCAGGGAAGCAAGCATTGGGGGTAAGCCAAAGAAAAAGAATCCACCTTTCCTCCTCACTTTTGAAATTTTTAATCACAACGTACATAATTGCCTAGTAGACTCAGGGGCGTCAGTTAACGTCATGCCAATATCAGTCTGCAAAAGGATAAATGGGCAGCCTAAGCCATCCACTTGGAGGGTTGTTCAGTTGGATAGGATGAATGTGAAGGTAATTGGGGAAATGGAGGATGTCCTAGTTTTCCTGTCTTCAAATGATAAAGTGTGCCAAGTTATTGATATCGTGGTGGTCGACATACCAGACGCTTATGGGCTTGTTTTGAGTAGAGATTGGTCGAAAAATCTAAACTGCTATTTCGCCTCAGACTATTCACATCTGTGGCTGCTGTATAAAGGAATCCCAAATCAAATCAAAATTTCGAGGGAGCCCCATATGAAATACAACGTTACTCAGCTTGAGGAAAAAAACGAACTTATGGATTCTGTGTTGGGAAATTACTTTATTGAGTTAGAACCAGGAAACTACCGAGCAGAAGAAGCCAGCGACACATCAGATGCACAGCCTGATCTCCTTCGGTTTTCACAGGCTGATGAAATCGATTGTAAAATAGTAGACTTAGCAGTAGGAGTAGATGTAAATCCCCGCACAGTAGTTAGCGATTTCTAGACATTTTTTTTTATGGTTCTAAAACATTAGAAGGCTCAGGGGCTGGCTGTGTCCTGATTGACCCTAAGAAGAACAAACATTTTCTTTCATGTAGGTTAGAGTTTGAATGTACAAATAACACAGTGGAATATGAAGCTTTGGTGCAAGGTTTAAAGAAAGCAATTGAATTAAAGGTAAATAATCTGAAAGTTTTTGGAGATTTTGAAATAATTGTAAAACATATTCGGAATCAAATACATTGTATTTCTCCTCACTTAAAAGCTTATCAAAATGAGGTATGGGATTTACTCAAATGTTTTAACGCATTTAATATTATATCAATTCCAAGACTTAAAAATGCGGCTGCTGACTTGTTGACCACATCAGCTGTTAGGCTTGTGCCTACTAATAATTGGTGCTCCGTTGAATTGCTTTTCAGGCCCTTGGCTCCAGATATGATTACCAACCTACGAGTGTTCGATGATGATCAGCATATTATAGAATGCTTAAAAAATGACGAGGTATTTAAAGGGGCGATTATCGATGATGAAGAACATCAGGCCGAGCTAAGATAAAGCTTCAGTGCGGTACGATATCTGGTGAATTGCGGAGATATCTAGAATCGAGGTAAGGTTGTGACTCTGAAAGTCTAGTCCCCCGACTTGTCTAGTAATTCTGTTTCTACAGCTTAATACTCTAATGGACGAGACTCTCTTTAAAGGCTTGTTTCTCTGACTTTAACAAGGCTTTCACGCGATAATTTCATCCCTAAAGGAGTCCGAACCTTAGAACAGATGTTTTATTTAAATGAAAAATTTAGAAGACCAGGAAATGTTAAGACTCACAGCTCATCTCTACAGTTCGAATTGATAAATTTAGGGACTGAGACAAAGCCCAAATATGTGAATTTTGGAAAATGTTGTTCACCAGTAGAAAGAAATAAGTTCATCAGTATTTTTAATCAATATAAAGATGTTTTCTCCTGGACATACAAAGATTTGAAGACATATGACACCAGTATCATCCAGCATGTTATCCCCGTCAAATCTGGAGTCAAACCTTATCGGCAACCTTTAAGGAAAATGCACCCAAAATTGGAGCCTCTAATCCAGAGTGAAGTTAAGAAATTATTGGATGCTAGAATCATTTTTAAGGTTAGACACTCTAAATGGGTCTCAAATCTAGTACCAGTGAGAAAAAAATATGGAGAAATCAGGCTATGTGTGGATTTCAGTAATTTAAACCGTGCTTCAGATAAAGACAATTATCCTATTCCACCCATGAAGCAACTACTACAAATGGTCTCAGGTTCTAAAATATTTTCTTTATTAGACAGAATCTCAGGCTACAATCAAGTATTAGTAGCCGAAGAAGACAGATTGAAGACAACATTCAGAACTAGATGGGGGGCCTTCACTTACCGAAGAATTCCCTTTGGGATTATAAATGCTGGAGCTACATTCCAAAGGGCTATGGACATATATTTCCATGGTTTGATTGGCCGCAGTGCTGTAGTGTACCTCAATGACATCACGATATTCTCAAAGAGGAGAGAAGAGCACACATTTCATCTGAAGCAGATTTTTGAATGCTGCAGAAAATATGGTATCTCACTCAACCCCAAGAAGTGCATGTTCGCTGTTATGGAGGGAAAGTTGCTAGGTCATGTAGTCTCAAAGAGGGGAATCTCCATAGACGCAGAAAGGATCAGAGCCATTGAACAGATTCCCCTGCCCCATAATAAGAAGGGCATGCAATCGTTTATGGGGACGATAAACTTTGTGCGAAGGTGTGTACCAGATTTCACCCAAATTGTTAAACCTTTGCAGCAGATGGTAAAGAAAAATGTACACTTCAAGTGGACCGATGCTTAGAAGAATGCATTCGGCAAGGTTAAAACCTCTATTTCTCATGCATCCTCCCTCAAGAGCCCTGATTTTGATAAAGATTTTATTCTATACATGTTCGCATCTAATGATTCGCTATCAGCTGTGCTTACTCAGAAGCAAGATGGGGGAGATGAGTTCCCCATATCATTTATGAGCACTAGTCTACAAGGGGCCGAATTGAATTACCCAGCTATAGATAAACAAGCTTACGCAATGTTCAAAGTGGTGAAACAATTTAGGACCTACATATTAAAAAACCGTACCAAGGTAATCATCCCACACCCAGCTGTAAGGTCTCTTTTTGTACAGAAGGAGTTAGGAGAAAGAAGGGGTAATTGGGTAATAGCTATTCAAGAGTATGACCTCGAGTTCGAGCCAGCTTCTATAGTTAAAGGTCAAGGGTTGTGTAAACTAATGAATGAAAATGGAAACAATAAAGAACATGCCTGGGAAGACGAGGCTGAATTACATCTGATGGATGTATGTCCTCTGTTCACAGCCCCTGAATCTTGGTATCAAGACCTTGTGCATTATCTCTAGATTGGGTTGTTACCGGAACATTGGAATTCTAATCCAAGGAGAGCACTACGTCTTAAGTCAACCTCCTATCAAATTATTGAAGGAATATTATTCAGAAAAAATTACGATGGATTTCTTCTTAGATGCTTAGAAAAAGAAGATGCGAAGGAGGTAATGACAGATTTGCATGACGGGCCTGCTGGGGGACATTTTTCAGGAGACACTATAGCTCACAAAATTCTCAGAGCTGGATACTATTGGCCCACGCTTTTTAAATATGCACATGCCCATGTCAAGAAGTGTGACATTTGTCAGAGGTGTAGCAGAAGACAATCTAAAGCAGCTGCTCCACTGAAGCCGGTGATGATCATGGAGCCATTTGAGCAATGGGGGTTGAATATTATTGGGGAGATAAAGCCGAATTATTCCCTACAACACAAGTATATTCTAACTGCTACCAATTACTTCACTCGCTGGGTCGAAGCCATCCCGCTACACAAAATAAATCAGGATGCGGTCATAAACTCCCTGCAAGACCAGATTATGACCAGGTTTGGAGTTCCAATTTCTTTAGTCTTTGATAATGCTACTTACTTTTCATCAATTAAATTAACTGCTTTTGCTCACGAGAAAGGAATAAATTTACATTACTCTTCCAATTACTATCCACAGGGAAATGGCCTGGATGAATCTACTAACAAGAATCTGATTAGGATTTTAAAGAAGATTGTGATAGAAAACTAGAGGAGTTGGCACTCAACGCTACCAAACGCCCTTTGGGCCGATAGAGTCACCCCCAAGTCTTTGATAGGAGTGTCTCTGTTTACCCTCATGTATGGAAAAGAGGCTATTCTTCCTCCCAATATCATGTTACCCTCCTCCATAATAGCTCAAGAATCTAGAGGATCGGATAATGAAGTCTTACAAATGAGTATATATAATCTCCTGAAGATAGAAGAGTCTCGATCTAAATCCAGGGAGTGCTTTAAGCAACAACAGGAGGCAATAAAAATATGGTTTGATGAAAACAAGGTAGGAACAAAATCTTTTGAAGTGGTATATTTGGTTCTGAAGTGGGACCACCCCCATGATGAAAAATGAAAACACACTAAATTCCAACAGTTGTGGGTAGGTCCTTTCCATATTGAGGCAAAGCTTGGCCCTTCAACTTATAGGTTGCAAGATTTACAAGGGTGGAAAGAGAACTTACTAGTAAATGGTTTAGTTCTCAAACCTTATTTTTCCTGAGTTTGTTTGTGTTCTTCTATCTTGTATATAAATAATTTGGCCTGGCCATTGTCTTTGAGTCATGATGTTCAGTTTTATTTTAGTTTAAATTTGTACCGATTTCAATAAAGGAGGCAAAACCGCGGTTGCATGGGGAACATCAGAATTTTGTAATGATTGAAATTTCTTGGGTACAAGACTGTGTATTGCTGTTTATCTAAAAGAACTTCTTCCATTTTAGTAGTTTTCTTGAATAGCTATGTACGCATTGAATTCCTACCTAACCCTTGTGAAATAAACTAGAACCAAAGGGTCTGGAATACTATTTTGAGGCTCCATCGACCATGTCACATTTAAAATGTCCTAGGGAGTGACAGCAAAGGGCCCATGGAAAGAAGCAAGGTAAACAGTATATTAGATACAAATGATCCCATGTCAAGAAATGAATGCCAAAAGGCAGATAAGAGTCAAAAACTCCTATGAAAGAATTATATATCAAAACAAATGCGGAACCATATAAGTACTAAATCACCGAAAGTTCCTCTCCATCCGTGAGCTGAAACATGAATACACCTCTCACACAAAAGGACACTTGGGATAGAGGAGATTAAATTAAAATTCAGAAAGAAAGGTAAACAGGAGGACTCACATGAAAAGGACAAAAGTTCAAAAGCACGAAAAGTGCTAAAATGGCATGGGAATGAGGAACAAATGAATATTTCTGTTACCATATGCTACAATATTGTGGTGTCCAAGCTTGTAGCTACCTAAAGACAAAGGTAACAATGAAATTCATCTTTCGGCCTCAAAAGAGATATCTTGACTTGAAAATCCTGGTTTCCACTCTCCTAAATCGGACTATCATCAATGATTAAAGGTACATCTCTTTGCTATTTGAGAGATCCAGATAGCTGGAAGAATTCAATAAGTTCATTTGTTGTTAAACAATCTATCACTCAAGGAATAATCATCTAGAGATCTAGGTTCACCAGGTAATCGCCAATTGTTGCAACTGCAACTGTTTTCCCCAAAAAAAATTTCAAATTTTGGACCCCCTCATGATTTTAATGTTGCTTTGAATCGTTTGGACCCAGGACCTATTTTTGGTCATGCTTTAATTTCATACTATTTTGAAGATTAACTCTCTTCCTGTTTTCAGAAATTGCTGTGGGTCACGGATCTTAGAGTTTGTTTTGCTAGTCGAAGATGAATCGGATCAATTGTTCTTTGTAAAGCCGCTATTTCGAAGGTGAAGCAAGTTTTTGACCGTTGTTAATTTTTAAAGTCACTCTGAACACTTAGTTTTTTTATTGATATGGCACCATAATGTGTTTTTATCGGAGGCTATTGTCTATTCGTTGTCCGCCATTGCGGCTCCCAAAGCAGCTAGGTACCTTAAATGTACGACCGCTTCGCCCCCCAACGCTTTGTCGGGCCTTCATCGTTTTATGTTGGATCGGAGGCCTTAGCCTTTCCTCCTCCACCCTTGCGGGTGTGTAGTGCACTTGTCTTCCCGACTTCAATGTCTTTCCTATTGCCGACTGGAATCTTTTCTGCCCACAATTTAGGTCATAGCTTTTCCGAATCCGATAGGCTTAATGGTTTCGTGGTTCCCGTCGCCTATGAAAAAATGCTTATGTGGCTGTAAATGAAACTACCCGGCTGATGTTTAGTGTTTTAAGCCGCCGATGAGTTTTCTATTTTCGTCATTGGTGAGTTTTCCAAACCCGTGTGTGGACAACATAAGTGGTTTCGGCATTTGTTAAGGTTCTCTCATAACAATAATGCAGTACATGGCCTCTCTTGATGATTAACCATTTTGGTTGGTGTAATTTGATGTTATTAATGCAGCCCCAATGAATGACATATGTCGTTTAATTGCAGGTGGAATCAAGAGACTGATTCACACTACCGCGACGCGAAGGCATACCTGGGAGATAAGTGGCAGAAGGGAGCTGGGCAGTTTTGGCAAAGGTCGAACCGATACCGGTAGGATCTCAAGGAGAGCCAGCTAAAGAGAAGGAAAAACCAATAGCGACAAAGGCCCAGACCTGGAAAGATCTGTCAGTTACTTAGTGGATCATGAGTATTAAACGTTTTGGGGGGAACCGAAAGGTCACACGTTTAGGGGCAGCCCAAGCGGTTAACTGATTTAGTTTAAATAAAGGCAATTTAGAACCTACAGGGGCTTTTTCCCTGGAAAAACTTGTGAACTATTGTTTGTAAGAGGAACTACTTCGTTTTACAATAAGAAATTGCAAATTTCACCTGTTGGAGAAGGTGCTATGTGGAATGTCTCAATGCAATAAAATGAACGATGTTGAAGGGGAACTATTTCATTTTCAACTATGTTTCATTAACTATGAGAGTGTTCTAACTTTCTGAACGTATGTTCTCGCCTAAGTGTTCTCTAGTATATTCTGTGACATTTTCCACTATGAGTAAATGGGATTTTTAACTGTTGATGAGCTATCTTGTCATGTATATTTTTTATTCATGTTTATATGTTTTGGTTATAAGAACAACTATCTATGATTTACCATAACACGTAGACAATATTGCTTTACTCATGAATTAATATCTAGCTCTCTAGAGATACCCTAGTTACTATTTATTTTCTTACTTTTGTGTGATTTAGGTGCTTGTGAGTTCTAAGATGAGAGGTAAGAACCTACGCATCACGTTGTGAACACACCTGGCATCCTTTATCAAGTCTGCATGGTAAATAGGCACTTGCATATCATACTTTAAGTCAAAAATTAAAAAATATATACGGTGGACCAGACTGCAACTAGTAAAACCTTTTAATTTTTATTACTTGACTTATGGTAGCCAAACCGCAAACTGGATGGATTCCCTACACCAAACAGTCATGGGCTAGTTGGGAACATTGACTGGGGAGAATCCCTTCCTGTTGTTGCCTGCGAATTTCCAGGCCTTAACAGATTCCTTAGTCACTGACATAGAATAGTGGATTATATTTTGGTGCTTTTTTATCTTGTTTTCTTGTTTCATATGATTGTGCAAGTACAACCATGAAATTCCATCACCATAGGAAATAGCTACACCACTCCATCAAAGAGCCTCATTCCAGATCTCCATAACTTCTAGGGGAAGTCTTCCAACTTTGTTGTAACTCATTTGTTCTAGATCTGAACCATTCAAACTAAAGGAACAACTCTTGTCCACAAGAGGTGCATTTTTCCTAGAAACTCTATCAGAGCCTTTGTAGATCAATTTCTCTCCTTCCATATTTCTATTGCAGGTTCGGCATCACTGACTGGGAGCGCATTCTGCGGACTAGAGGGAACACTTGCTTATATATAGAACAAGCTCAAAGGATCATCTTGACTCCATTTAATTTCTTCGAATGGAAAGCTAAGATGGAGATATTGTTGAGAGAGAAAGGTATCTATAGGGTTACCATGGAAAATGAGGCAAATCCCAATGCAGCTACAGAGAAAATTAAATGGCACAACATGAGAGTTGCATCCTATTTTCTTTTATGCTTGAGCATTTCAAGAGACCTCCTCTTTCATCTTGATGCATTAACATCACCTAATGAGGTTTCGGAGAAGCTTGAAGAGATTTTTGGAAAGACAGATGAGATGAGAGGACATCAACTCCAGAATGAATTGATCTCCTTAAGTCCCAGTAGCTTCAAATAATTGTAACTCTACTTTTCCAAGTTTAAGGCCCTCATTTTGTAGCTAAAATAGTATGGGATCGAAAAGAAGGAAGATAAATTAGTCTTAACCATACTCTAGAAACTTGGTCCTCACTACTCATTGTTTGTTTTGACCTTCCATACCACTAAATTGATAGCTTGAATGTGGAAGATGCCTAAGCTTTCTCAGTTCATGGAATCCCTCACCCAGGAGCAAGATAAATTGGTAATGATGGGCACCATCAAAACTTCCAAAGAACAAGCTTTGGTTGCTGTAGATTCAAGGGTGGATTCAAAGGGAAAGAAAAAATCCAAAAAATACACCTTAGCAAAAGAGAGACAAGTCAAAGTTTCAAGAGGAGCCCTTAGGCTCCAAGAAGAACTTCTAGAAGAAGAAGAACAAAGGAGAAATGAGTAAGTGCTCATACTGGAGTAAGGGCTATCATCCTGAGAGCTCTTGTAAGAAAAAATAAATTGACATGTTGAACCAAATCCTGGATAAGAACAACATCTCCCTTCCTGATTTCTCAAAGAAGAGGGAAGGAGGATCAAATTGATAAGACAAGGAGAGACTGCATGCCTTAGTTGCTGGAACCTCAAGCTCACCTAGCTTCATCATTGAATTTGGAGCTTCCAGACATATGGTTATGATAAGGGAGGCCTTCTCCTCTCTTGAAATTTTTAAAAGACCAAAAATTGTTTTGGGAGATGACTCTCTCAGTGACAGTAAGGGGAAGGGAAGGATTGATCTTGACCATGATTCTTTCAAATATGTGTTATATGTTCCAATTATTTCCTCTAATATCTTGTCAGTGTATCATATGACTCACACTGAGTCTCCAAAGAAATTCATATTCTCCCCTAGTGAAGTTGAAATCTCATATATTGCGAATGGTAAAGTCATAGCAAAAGGTGTTGTGGATCACACTTCGAAGGTATACAATTTTTCCCATTTTCTACCATACTCAAACCCCTTTTCTCTTCTCACCCATGCTAATGAGGAAAGAAATATTTGGCATGAGACATTTTTCCATATTAACTATAAGTATATTTCTGATTTGATTGACAAAGATATGGCCATAGGGTTACCAAATATTGAGTTTTCTAAGGGAGTCTGGCAAGGTTGCATCCTAGGAAAACACCCAAAGCACAAATATGAGAGAGCTAGTCATGAGAGAAACTCTACACCCCTTAAGTTAATCCACTATGAAATTGTTGGTCCATTCCCTCATATGTCCATGATTCAAGCCAAATATGCACTCACCTTCATAGATGACTTTTCTAGGTATTGTTCGGTCTACTTCCTAAAGCACAAGTCTGAAGTTTTTTATCTCTTCAAGGTCTTTCGATCCTTGGTTGAGAACCAGTCTAGGACGAAACTCAAGATCATTAGATATGAAAATGATTGCAAGTATTTCAATTCTATGTTAATCCATTATTGTAAAGTTGTAGGTATCCATATGCAACATTCTATTCCTTACACACCACAAAAAAATGGTGTTGCCGAGAGAAAGAACAGATCACTCAAGGAGATGGCAACTTGCATGATGGAGGATAAAGGAGATGACCAATCTAGAACATGGTGCCACATAAGCAGCTTGATGGTATTACTCCTTTCGAAGCTTGGATTAGGCACAAGCCAGATGTGACCCATTTCAGGAATTTTAACTCAAAGGCTTCGGCTAGAACTCCAACTGGAAAGAGAAAGGCTTTGCAACCCCAAAGACAAGAGTGACTATTTGTTGGGTATTCTGAATATTCAAAAGGTTACAAGCTAATCAACTTGAGCACTAACATATATTTCATTGAAATAAGTGTTTAGTTCGAAGAAGAGCCTTTAGCAGCACTTGAAGTTGGAGAGTCCTCTTCATCACCACAACCACTGATTGTAAGTGAAGAGACTAATGAGATTGTTGGTTCCGATATGTCTGATAATGATGATTGAATTGTAGATCCTAACAGTCATACAAGACCAAAATGGGAATGAAGGGCCATTCATGTAGGTGGAGAACTAACTGGGAATCCTAGTGACACTAGGAGGACTATATCTCAATTTGAGAGTGCCCTTTGTGTGAAATATCCACTCTTTGTTGAGAAGTGATATTTGTTGGGGCGCGCACCTAAAGGGTCTTTAGTTTTGGTAACTCTGCAGGTTTTGTGAAATTTTGTAAGCAGAGTTATGACTCAAATTAGTCTTAGGGGTGTTGGGGTTGAGTAAAAGTCTTTTTTTTGTAATAAACCCATGGTTTAAATCCAGGGTTAGGGTTTTTGGGTGCCCATGGTTTAAGTTCATGGTTTTGTAATAGTGCATTGTATAAATAGGCACTTATGTAAAGAAGTAGGGTTAGGGCCTTTAACAATTATCTTATGATGCTAATGTAATGTGAAGCTAAGAGCTGTCTAAGGGTTTTGTAAGAAGGTTAAGTCCCAGCTATGTGCACGGGCGACCTCTGCAGCTGTGTGCATAGAGGGTTTTTGTGCTAAGAAAGATTTGCAGCTGTGTGCGCAGAGGTTTGCTGCTATGTGCGTGGCTTTGAGTACTTGAAGAGATCTGCAGCTGAGTGCACAGATCAAAACTGTGGTTTTTGTAAAGAGTTGAATAAAACATAGTTCTGTGGACGTAGCCCCTACACTGGGGGTGAACCACATTATATCTTGTGTTGTGGTTCTTTTGTGTTGTTTCTGTTCAGTTCTTTTATGCATTGATAAATAAATAGCTGATAAATAAGATCATTGCTAAATACTAACTTCGCTACGAATTCCCAGTAAAGGGTTAATCAAGTCACTGTTTGTTTATCTAACTGTGAAGTTATATAAGTAATTGTTGAAGCTCTGTGTTGTTTGATTATAAGTTATTAAAGGCTAAAGGTATAGTAATATCCCTCTTCTGCTTGCAAAAACCTAATTATGTGGCATGCCATAGTTGTTTTGGGTGAGACTGCAGCCTGTTCACAGGCTGTTGCCAAAAGGGCCAACACTGTGGGTCTTTTGTTGGTGCGAAGTGAAAGGTATAAAACTCAGGTCTACCCTGCAGCCCAACAAATTGGTTCTGTTGCCAGTTGAACTCAGTATCTGTTGAAGAGGGATATACGTCGTACCTCGAGGGCTATGTTCTGGAGACCCTCCGTGAAAGAGATTGGTGACTAGCTTGAAGAGACCTATTTGAAGTTTGCGGAGCAAGAAAATAAGGATCGTCGTCATAGCTCGAACGACTTTTTACAAAGGTATGTTTTTTCTGATGTTTATGAAATTTTCTTTGGTAGTATCCACATAGAGTTGCACCAGTGGTTATCCAGGTTGAAAGAGAGAAGGACGAACTTCGAAGAACTTCAGTTTCCTGATTGGACCCCCGCATGAGTTAATATATTGAAACGGGTGAACAACGCGATCTCGCAAGCTATTGATTTTTGGACTGCGTGAACTCTCAAAGAATTTTTTACGGAGTTCGCCATCGACACAAGTACCTCCTTTAGTGAAGCCGAACGACTATTCTTCAGAGGACTAAGGGGTAAGTACTTGAAATCATTTAGTTTGAATATTAAAATGCTATTGGCTGAAAAAGGTATATTACTTATAGAATCAGATTGTTAGATATATTATTGCTAACCTATGTTTGCAAGTGAAAGTGACTTCGACGAGCAAAGTGGTTTGTTGTGAAGTGGCAAAAGGTACAAGCAAGATCTTGGGTCCTTTATCCTCGGCCAGAATACTGAGTATACCCCTCTAAGCCTAGAAGACTCCGAGTCCACAGAAATCCCCTCTATTAGAAACTCGCCTATAAACCCGCAGCAAATATCTATTATCCCCGAGAACCTATCGCAATCTGAAAGTAACCCTAGCCCGAGTATCCCTGTCGCAGGTCAGTCTACCCCAGCAAGTTCTCCCTCTCCTCCCCCTCCCTCCCCCCCTAGATCCAAGATGGCCCATGTGAACGATGAAATCAAACTACCAATTTTTAAAGGAACTGGATCAGAGGATCCATAACAGTTCTATTTTTTATGCGAAGCTGTGTGGACCGCGAAGAACATTACGGACCAAGATGTAAGAAGAGCGCAGTTGATTACTTCCTTCAGAGACCAAGCTTTGACTTGGTTTATGAAGTTCTATAGCACTCAGAATCCTGCCTTGGCTGACATTAAAGCATCACTAATCAGAGAGTTCAAGAAGCCTAAATCAGAGTCATAGTGCATCACTGAATTAAAGGAGATTCAACAGTGACGAGGTGAATCTGTTTGGGACTTTGATCAGAGATTCAAAGTTCTGCTCGACCAAGTTAGCTTTACGATTGGACCGGAACAACATAAGGAGTGGTTCATTGTGGCATTATTACCTCACATCAGGACTCCACTCATGCAACAGAAGGTTGTTGATTAGCAAGAGGCTTTGGAGATTGCCATGAAGCTTGAAACAGCCCCTGTCGGAGATAACTCTGGCATAGCTCAAATACAAGTGCAACTGAAAGAAATGGCTTTAGAGCTTCACGACATGAAGAAGGGGAAATCCATTTGTGAAGACGTGTGGTGTACGCGCTGTCGGATAGAAGGCCATGACAAAGAACAGTGTTCGGCATTGAGAAACTATCTGAATACTGGTGCACCAAACCCGCTGAACCCTACTGTTCTATATTGTGAGATTTGTCGAATGACCGGCCAGCACCGACCCGAAGACTGTTATCTATTACAGAGGTATGTCCAAGTGCCTAAAAATCCATACTGCAAGTTTTGTAAGTTAGTTGGCCACAATGAAGATGAATTTCACAGCTTCGACCTCGTGAGAGAGCGAACCTATGACAGTTATAGGGTCCACCTTGATGCACAACGAAATGATGTGTATGGTTACCGTGGTGGTCGAGGTAGTTTCAGAGGCCATGGTTGTGGTATTCCTGGAGGAGGTCGAGGCCAGGTTATCTTCTATAACTGCAATCAGGCAGGACATCTAGCTCGAGACTGTCAGAACCCCACTACGACATGCAGATATTGCAGAGCAGTTGATCATGTCATTGAGCAGTGCCCGCAGTTGATAGCTAATATCCAAGAAAGAAGCAGCAAACCTAGTCAGAATGTTCAGCTGATTTTTGTCAAACAAATATCAGCCCTAGCCATTAATGTTGTTACAAGGAGTGGAGTTATGACAGACATGCCGAGTAAATAGAAACAACCTGACGAATCTTTGGTTCGCAAGGCCCCAACGAAGGTTCCAACATTCGATGTCTGATGAGAAAAAGAAACTTTTCTGGAAGCTAGACAAGACTTTGTTGATCCAGAAACATCAGTAGCAACCAAGCAGCAGCAGCGACAGCAGTCACAACTCCCAAAATTTTCACAAGGGCAAGTAAGTACTCTACCATTATTCCTACAGAGTTGCATCAAATTATTAATAAATTAGAATGCCCTGAATGAATTATAGAAATTTATCTAGTCTTGTGAACCTCAGCGAAGCTCTGGTAAGGAAAAAACTGTTAGTAGAGTTAGAAGAACTGGAAGAGAGATGAGATTGCATGCTCAAGTAGGAGAGTATGACATGAAGGATATCATTTTAGATCTGGGATCAGAAGTCAATATTTTAACTAAGTAGACATGGGAACAAATGGGAAAACCTACCCTTGATTGGTCCCCTATACAGTTGAGATTAGCCAATCAGCAGAGGATTATGCTCCTAGGAAGATTCCCTAGTGTACCAGTGGATATAGATGGAGTCAATACCTTAGCAGACTTCAAAGTTATCGAGATAATTGATGATATCAACCCCTATCCAACATTTCTAGGAATTGAGTGGGTAATTAGCAATGATGCAGTTATCAATCTTAAAAAGAGATAGGTGACTTTCGAAGGGAAAGGTTTGAGATTCATAGTGCCACTGGACTCTTCGCAAGGAGAAATGTACACAAAGCCAATCAAATACGAATATCAGGATGTTTTGGATCACATCTACAACATCACAGCTAAGGAAGAAGATTATGTCGAACCTACTGTTGAAGGCGTAATGGACTGGTAGTGTGATAGTTCCTGCATTTCTAATTCAGACGGAGGTCTAGAGAATTGGCAGAATCGACTGTATGAGTTACATGGACATCGGTGTGCAAGAATTACTAAGTCTCTCAGATGGCTTAGCACATAGACAAGAGCTTTGCCTACCTATGATGCTTTGATAGATCCAGGAGAATTTATTGAATAGTTCTCAGAACAAGTGTGGAATTCACAGAAAATGCAGGCCCTAGATTCAGCATTTAGAGCCACAGTAGCTAGATGGTGGAATGGACATAAGAAGTATATTAACAGTTGGGAAGCTTGTCATAAATCTCTTCGTCTGATATTTATGGATCAACCTTAGTAAGTGCGAAGCAGGTTTAATGGTCACTATAGCCCTCAGGAACATTTGGAGCAATGTTACGAAGCATGGAAGCAGGTACCTCATGAAGAATGGGTCCATAGGTTTGTGAACACCCTGGAACCCATAACAAAGAATTGGTATGCGGGGGTCGAGCTTCACCATGGTACTGTAAGTTGGGATACTCTTGTTGATAGTTTTATGCTTACATTTTCTATTAATGAGGTTTGTCCTGCTTTGGTCGCACCTAATGTGTTTAGTGACAAATAAATATTCGAGTACCAACCTGGTTGGAAGGAACAAAAAGCCACGGGATCGAAGCTCACAGCTTCATCGCAGAGTTTGCCAGGATGTGTCGAAGGTCAATATGGTGTCGATGGTCCTTATTGTGACGAAGCTGCAGTACTAGGTGCGCCGAAGAACAAAAATGTAGCGAATACTAAAAGACGATCGTTGGAAAACTGCTGATTTGGCAGCGTCGGTACTTTAATTACCTTAATTTCCTGTACTAATGAGATCCAAGGAAATCTAGCGCTGTGGGAACAGGACCTCTATCAGAGTTGGTGCCTTCAATGCACAGTTATGGGAGATTTGGTTGATGGATTGTATAAGAAGACACCCAAGTTTGGGGAAATCACATTACGCATTTCCTTGAGGTTTACAATTGAGCCCATGACAGCTGATCACGAGCTTCAGGATTTAGTGAGAGAATTTGAACAGAAGGGTCTGTCGGATCTTTTCAGTCAACCACCTACCCCTGCACCCCACAAAGAAACTCCCCCAGTACTAACTCAGCCGATGCAGACACGGTCTGTCAGGAAAAAGTTTAAACCTAAAGTTCGTTCTAAGCAGAACGAGGACTGACACAAGCAATCAGGGAAAACACCAGAAGATCCCGAGATGAATCCATCTAGTTCAGCTACAAAACCTGACAGAGTGCGAAAGGAGATCATAAGGAAGGAGAAAGAAGTCGATGACAACATGTATGGCCTTAGCAGGTAGTGCATTGAATTTGCTAACAAGATTCTACCTCCAGAAGAGCAGCAGAGTGTCCCAGGACGGGCCACTGGTGAGTCTTAGGGGCATGTTGGGGCATGCACCTAAAGGGTCTTTAGTTTTGGTAACTCCGCGGGTTTTGTGGAAGTTTGTAAGTGGAATTATGACTCAAAATATTCTTAGGGGTGTTGGGGTTCATTAAAAGTCTTCTTTTTGTAATAAACCCATGGTTTAAATCTAGGGTTAGGGTTTTTGGGTGCCTATGGTTTAAGTCCATGGTTTTGCAATAGTGCGCTGTATAAATAGTCACTTATGTAAAGAAGTACGGTTAGGGCCTTTAACAATTATCTTATGATGCTAATGTACTGTGAAGCTAAGAGTTGTCTAAGGGTTTTGTAAGAAGGTTAAGTCCCAGCTGTGTGCATGGACGACCTCTACAGCTATGTGCGTAGAGGGTTTTTGTGCTAAGAAAGATCTACAGCTGTGTGTGCAAAGGCCTGCTGCTATGCGCACGGCTTTGAGGACTTGAAGAGATCTGTAGTTGAGTACGTAGATCATAACTGTGGTTTTTGTAAAGAGTTGAATAAAACACAGTTCTGTGGACGTAGCCCCTACACTGGGGGTGAACCACGTTATATCTTGTGTTGTGGTTCTTTTGTGTTGTTTCTATTCAGTTCTTTTATGCATTGATAAATAAATATCTGATAAATAAGATCACTGCTAAATACTAACTTCGCTGCGAATTCCTAGTAAAGGGTTAAGAAAGTCACTGTTTGTTTATCTAACTACGAAGTTGTATAAGTAATTGTCGAAGCTCTGTGTTGTTTGATTATAAGTTATTAAAGGCTAAAGGTACAATGATATCCCTCTTCTTCTTGTAGAAACCTGATTCTGTGGCACCCCATAGCTTTTTCGGGTGAGACTGCAGCGTGTTCGCAGTTTGTTGCCAAAAGGGCCAACACTGTGGGTCTTTTGTTGGTGCGAAGTTAAAGGTATAAAACCTGGGTCTGCCCTATAGCCCAACAATATTTGATGGTTGAATATGATCCTTAGAAATATGAATATGCATCACATGATCCAAGATGGAAAACAACCATGAAGGAACAATTCAACTCGCTCGAGAAGAACAACACAAGGGAAATAGTTGATCTCCCCCCAGGGATAAAGCTAGTAAAGTGTAAGTAGGTCTTTAAAACTAAGTTTGTTTCTGATGGTTAACCTTTGAAATATAAGGAAATATTGGTAGCCAAGGGATACTCACAAGTACATGGTATTTATTACAATGAGACATTTTCACCAGTGGAAAAGATGGACTCCATAAGGCTATCTCTAGCCATTGCAGCTTCAAGGAAATGGGAAGTACATCACATGGATGTGAAGTGTGCCTTTTTAAATGGAGATCTGAATGAAGATATTTATATGCAGCAACCAGAATATTTGTATCTAATCCATATTTAGTGTCCAGGTTAAAGAAATCATTGTATGGCCTCAAGCAAGCCCCTAAGGCTTGGTATGCCAAGATTGATGGATTTCTGTTGTCACTGAGTTTTGTTCAATGCAAATCTGATCCTAATGTATATTTGAATTTGATTCATGGTTTTTTAATGAATATTATTTTATATGTGGATGACCTATTGATTACAGGAAGTTCAAAGAAACATATTTCCTCCTTGAAGGATGCAATGAACCATGCATTTTCCATGACATATTTGGGAGTGTTGAGCCAATTCTTGGTTCTTGAAGTTCCTCAATCCCAACATGGAATAAAATTTCATCAGTCCAAGTATTCTTCATATCTTGTCAATAAGTTCAGAATGAAATATTGCAAGCCAAGCAAGACTCCTTTTTTCTCAGGAGTTAAGCTTGAGGAAGCAGGTTCTTCTCCTTTGGTAAATAACACACTGTATAGGCAGTTGATTGGGTATTTTCTTTATATTACACATACTCGACCTAAATAACCTTATGTAGTTAGTGTGGCTTCAAGATACATGGAACAGCCTCATGAGATCCATTGGAGAGAAGCCGAGAGGATCCTAAACTTTGTTTAGGGAACAAGAACTCATGGGATTTTCTATAAAGCAAAATCTGACTTAGAGCTAGTTGGATTTACTGACAGTGATTGGGTAGGTGAAAACATAGATCCAAAGTCTACTTCAGAATATGTGTTCATGCTTGTAGATGGTCAAGTAAGAAGCAGAGTGCCATAGCACTCTCATCTAGAGAGGCAGAGTATAGAGGAGTTGTGAATGCATCTACTCAATGTTTGTGGTTGCAGGGGATACTTGGAGAACGGGGGTTCGAATCAGAGTTTTCCACTGTCATCTATTCTGAAAATCAAAGAACCATTTGAATATCCACCGATCTTGTTCAAATACAGTGAACCAAGCAAATTGATATCCATATGCACTATATCAGGGAGCTTGTGCATAATGGTACCATTGCTCTACTCTATTGTGCATCTTCAGAGAAAGTAGTAGACATCTTCACCAAGGTGTTTTGTGAGAATACCTTCAGTAATCTCAAATCACTACTGGGGATTTCTGATCATGTGGTCAAGTATGATTGATAATAATATTTCCAAAATTTCATTTCATGTCCATGTTTAACGGAGGATTTTCCCACTGGGTTTTTCCCTCTTTCCTTGGTTGTATGGACATGTAGTATGTAAAGGGTGACTAAGCCTTCTTGCTAGGCCATATAGTTTTCTAATATTTAATCATAAAGTTAGGATTAAGGAGGGGGGGGGTAGGGGTTTTTTAATAATTAACCCATAGCTACCCATATTTGACATTAATTAATTATTTTTTCCTTATTCCTAGATTCCTAGATTCCTCACAATGCTAGTTGGCTTCCACTTGCACCTAGAAGCAGCACATGCTAAAAATGAGTCATGGAGTGCTTTGGAATCATCCTGGAAACATTTTTAGCAACTCTTATTTTATTCCTATATTGGAAAAGAGTAATTCTTCTTTTTCTGAAAGCTTCCTTGCTATACAATAGTTTTAAGGAAAAGAGGAAAAGCTAGTCTAGGAGTAACTGCCTTGTTTTTTTTCCCACATAATCCTCCTTCCTTTTATCCAAAAACAATGATGGATATAATCTATTTCCATCACTTATTAACTGACCTATCTTATTTATCCAATTCATGAGCATCTTCTTAGATTTGGAAAGTGTTTTATGCACCTATGGGGGATTTGACTAGTTTTAGTGAGCCTACTTTTTGACCAATTATAATAGAACCCTTATGCTTTCAAATATATGATGTAATTATATATTTTGACAGCCAATTACTTGATGAGGTTGGCCAATGTACAATTATTCAATACATGATTGTGTTATGCCTCGATTTCAGTCTCCTTTTGTGTTAATTTTGCATGTTTGATTAGCAATTTTGTGAGTGTAATTGTTCTATAACTTGGGTTCAATTTCCACAAAAGAGAGAGATAGAGTGGAGGAATGTGTGTGTGTGTGTGTGTGTGAGAGAGAGAGAGAGAGATATGGGGCTGGGGAATATATAGGGGGTGTGGGTTAGGTGTAGTTGGATGGGTTGGGGAGTGAGAGAGAGTCAAGGAGGGGGGTGTTAGTGGTAGGGGGAGACAAAGGGATGTGTGTG
>LPNX010401689.1:349919-366155 GCA_001517045.1 Pseudotsuga menziesii
ACATAGGTGTGCGAGAGAGAGCGAGAACGAATGGGGTGGTGGGTTGTTAGGGAGAGAGAGGAGAGGGGTTAAAGGTAGGGACATGAGGAGGGGGGCTTAGAGGTAGGGAAAGGAGGAGGGGGATTTAGTAGGGGTTTGGGGGGGGCATAAAATAATAAAAGTATTGGTATAATTGAAAAAACAAGCACTCATTGTAATTTTTGAAAATGCGCGTGCATTGTACTTCAATAAAACATGCATCTATTTTGCATCAATAAAGTGTGCACTCATGATCCTTTAATATAACAAGCATGCATTATGTTTAAATTCAAAAATGTATTCCCTCCAAATGATAAGGCTGAGCCTCCACCCATGCTTGCATGGGATTCTTATGCCTATGTGTCTGCTTCAGACTTTGCTTCGGATTCAACATGCCTATGCCTTGGAGTATCATAAACCATGGCTAATTGAGCATTATGTCCAAATTTTCAATATGCATGTGTTTAGCCATTGGTTACAATATGCTGCACAGCTCCATTTTTTTATGAAATCTTAGAAAAACATATTTTTTTTTATATTCCAAATATGTAATTTTTGAAAGGAATACATCATTTTTTCTATTTTTTTCTTATTTATCTTTTGTCATCACTCCTCAACTAAAAAAACACACTGTTAGTGTTTCGTCCATATCTCTTTCGTTTCTCAACCATTCGAAAACAAATTGTATGGTGCACTAAAGAACACTGACCTCTACATGCTATAAAAAAACCATTTCCAAATAATTGCATTAAGGAATTCAAAGGCTGCACCCACAATTGACATACCGTTTTTGAAGTTTGATCACTTAGATAATTAAAAAATAAATAAAATATTAGTTTTATTATTGGAAAAATAGTCATGCACTAGTACTATCTGTTCTCTATATGTCTACCAGTTTTTGTAAGTTTATTCCATCATTTAGTCACTCAAAGGTTGCACCCACAAAAACATATACCTTATAATTTGTCCCAAAAATAAAATGTTCCCATTAAAAAATATCTAACTTTAGATAGTTAACAATATTTTCAATAGAAAAAATTTATATATTTGAAAACGTCATTCAATTTCCTACATTTCTTGTTTTTCGCTCTGCAAGATTCATTGCATAAGTGTCTCAAAGTATCCATGTAATTTGATGGATGGTTGTTTTTTCAATTTTCTATTGGATCTAATGTGTCAAAAGAGACCCTCATCAGCTTGCACACACCCTTAGTCTCTTGATATACCCTGCGAAAATTTTCATCGAGTTATGGTTTAAAACTTGAAAATAAATATTACCCTCCCTTCTACTAAACCCTTGTGAGCTTAAGAATCTTCTCTATCAGTAATAGAAGGAAAGTGCACCAGGAGTTTACACCTTGCCACACTGGAAATGTAATTAGTTAAAATTGTGCAAAGAAGGAAAAGAGGCCAAACTGATTGATAAAAAACAATAAGAACAACATAAGATGTTCATTAAATCGAGCAAAACATTGCATTCATGCCAGAAGGAAAGTAAAGGTGCAAGAAAGCACCATCGTGCGACAAGGAGGTTCCGAACGAAACCACAAGAAACCACGACAGTAAGCAAGAAAAAAAACCTCCATGACCAAGTAGCAACATTGATTTCAATAATAAAACCCTTAAGTTTCTTTTCAATGTTGAGGATCGAGTAAAGTATAGATGGAGGGCCATGATACCTCTCCTTCTAATAAAATCATGAGAGTCTGCCAACCTCATTAATTTTTCCTTAATCCACTATTAACTCGCACACCATGGATTAGGAAAAATATAAACTTCATTTAAAACCTTGATTACCTCATGGATTTGTCATCCATCATCTCCTTCAAGTTTTACAAAACCCTTGTAACTTCCTTTGGACACATGTCATAACATGGGCATGGGTTTTAAAACATAAGTTATGCCTTGTATACTTTCCCACATTGCATGTAAATCTTGTGAGGTTTCTACACCCCCTTGTGCAATCACTTGACCATATGTAAGTGGGGTAAACACTAAGAGAAAACCACTTCATTATAACCTTATCACATAATCAATACATATGTCTAGCAATGCATGGCCTAGGACTAAAATCTAAAACTTAGGATTAAATCTTCATTAAATGAAATGAAATATTTATTTTCCTTAAAAATAACTTATCACCTTGTTGAAAGCTACATTTCTCTCTTTTTTTCATAGCTGGAGTCAATGTCGAATGAACAACAAACCCTGTTTTCATAGAGACAAGAAGTTCCATTAAAATTATTCATGCAGAAAGGTTAAAAATGATATTACCGCTAAAAAAAAACTTTACGACATTTAAGTGTATAAATTATATATATATATATATATATCTATATATATATATATATATATATAATTTTTGTGTTAGTCACATTTGACCCATCTAGGTTCTTGATAGGTTTCTAGTTAAAATGGATCTATATTGGTTTAAACCAAAAGGACATTGCTTCTAAGAGAAAATATGTATGTATAAACAACATATAGTTTTTAGATTCATGAAAATCACATTAAGAATATGTGAGTGAAACAACATGATGCCATTGCATAAATATTAGTTTCAAACACCATTAAAAAATGACTACATTGCATGCTAAAAACATGTTTGAGGTTAATGATGTGTATGGGATGTTATATTATCTTATGTATGGGAAGTAAGAATGACACACTCAATTAGACATAAAGATTTGTTAGTCCACACAACTTATTGAATTTAAAAACAAAAACAAAATAAAGAAATCCTAAATAAAAAATATTTAACATACAAAAAAAATACTACTTTATAAATTAAAACATCTTTAAAATAAATAAAATTAAAATTCTTAATGTAATTATGATTTTTAATATTCATTATAATATGATATAAAAATTTTAATATTCTTAGTATCTTCCCTAAATTCGTAATATAAAATTTAGACCATATTATTATGAAATTAAGTCAAATCATTTATATTAAATAAGCCTAAACTTTAGACCATTTACACTTGAAATGTGACTTATTTTTGGGTCAAAATCTACTAAAATTGTTTAAATTATTTAAATGAAAATTAAAATTACCTAATTAAAACAATCTTTAAGGTAATTGAAAATATTGAATCCATCTCTACAATTAAAAATTGCAATTTCAATGATAAAAATTTATTTGTTACCTATTCCACATTCTAACACACACACGCAAAAATTGAATATAATACCCTCAATATTGATCTTAACTAGTTAAGATTGTTGGATTAATTGGTTGAATTTTAAAAACATGGTACCCAGACTGTTACATCCTTCATGTCCATCCCAGACTATTACACCGTTCTCGGTATCCACGTCATTTGTGTCTATATATAACTGCCCTCCTTGACTTTACGTCTCTGGATTTTCATCGTAGACTTTTATATGCAACAAGCAGTGTTGCAATTTCTGTCTTAAATTCTTCTGGATAATTCAACTGCACTAATACCACTGCCTCAGCGGGATACTAAGCCTAATACCACTATCGATCTACAGGATTTTCCAAAAGACCTTATATGTGAGATCCTCTGCCTCACTGCACGCCACGTTTGCAGACTTTCAACCCTCTCCAAACATTTTGCGTCTGCTGCTATATCCCATACCCCTGACTAAATGCGTATCTAATAATGTCCCTATGTCTAAGAAGCAGGGCACTATTAGAGTCTGTATCAATTTAAATAAGTCTTGTCCTAAGGAGAATTTCCCTACTTCACACACTGATCAGATCATCGATAACTGTGCTGGGAGCATCATCTTTTGTTTTATGGATGGTTTTTCTGGCTACAATCAAATAGAGATTCTGCCCGCTGATCAGCATAAATTTACATTCATTTTCCCATGGGGAACCTTTTCCTGTTAGAAGTTACATTTTTGCATAAAGAACGTCATAGCTACATTCTAATGATCCATGTCCTATGCCTTTCACCATATCAAACACATCATGGAGCTGTACCTTGATGATCTCGCTGCTCATTCACAGCAACGGGAGGACCATCCAGGGAACCTTAGAGAAATTTTCCTTCGGTTTTGTCATTATAATATCCATCTTAATCCACACAAATGTGTATTTTTTATTCATACAAGATGTCTTCCTAGATTTGTGGTTTCCAAAGATGGCATCCGGATTGATCCATTGAAAATTGCTGCTATCCTGGCCTTACCCGCCCCGACAAACATTATTGAGCTCCAAAGTTTGCAAGGGAACGAAAAATTTATTCATCATTTCGTATGCAAATTCGTAGATAAAATGCACAGTTATATGCATATCCTAAAGAAGGACACTCCGTTCTTCTGGGATCACCATGCCCAATAATATTTTGATAATATGAAGCGTGCTCTGACCCATTATACCCATGATACACCCCCCGGATTATTCAAAATACTTTCAGTTGTACCATTAGAGGAAATTTCAACTCAAAATGGGTCTTTTAACTCTAATTCAAATTCCATGACATCATGTGGTAGCCAATGAAATTGCTTTAAATTTGAAATACTGTATAGGTCTTAAACACTTTTTTAATATAAATTTGGGGATAGGTATCATAAAAAACTATTTTTTTGTTTGTATTTTTGACATATCTCCTCATTTTTTTAATCAAATTTCAATCCAGAGAGCTCTTTGGATGTGGAATTAAATTCCGCATGCAATGAGTACCCACTTGGAATACTTTTGACAGGCCCCACTACCCCAAAAACAAGAAATACCTAAAAAAATGTGATGATGACATCATCATGACATTTTTTTAGGTGTTTTTTGTTTTTGGAGTAGCAGGATCTGTCAAAAGTATGTCGAATGGGTACTCGTTGGATTCAAAATTTAATTCCACATCCAATGAGCACTCCCAATTGAAATTTGAGTAAAAACACGAGAGATATGTCAAAAATACAAACAAAAAAGTAGTTTTTTTCTTTTCTTCCTCCAAAATTAATAAATATTGTTTTATTATTTTAACTATTCTTTTATTAAAAATTTTTAGGAGGCCCATTTTGAGTTGAAATTTCCTTTAATGGTTGTTGCCTCCCCATAATACCATTGCAATGGTTCTAACATAGGATAATCCCAATGGCGAAGAACACATGATATATTACCCAAGTAAGAGTCTCATTGACTCTGAAACTTGTTACTTGCATGTGGAGAAGTTATCTTTGACGATGGTCATTGTTGTACAAAAGTTTCGTCATTACATTCTACTTCATACCACAAATGTACTCGTGGATCAAAACCCCATGTACTACATTTTGACTTGTCAGGTACTAGGGGGAAAATATTCCCATTGGATTGTTATCTTACAGGAATTTGATCTTGAGTTTGCCAAGGCTAATTCGAAGAAATCCTTGTTTTTTGCAGAGTTTATGTGTGACCTTCCTTGTGCTTTGATGGAAGCTGAGACCAATGATTCATTGCTAGATGAATTTTTGTTCTTGATAAGCACAATTGATCCATGGTATGGATATTTGATTATCTATCTCCAAACTCAGATATTTTAGCCTGACATATCCCATGACGATCATTGTTGTATCTGTCACCATGCAAAGTACTATGTCATTTTGAATGATACATTGTACCGACGTGGTATCAATTCCATGAAGGTGACCTAGTACTAACTTATTATCAGAGACATGATAAAATAGGGAAGGGAAAGTTTGAATCCATGTGGTATAGTCCATTTGTCATTAGTAAGGTCTTTGAGAAAGGGTCTCATGAGCTCATAGACTATGATGGGATACCCTTCAAGAAACCTCACAATGGGTTATACCTGAAGAGGTACTATGCTTAAGACATTTATGTATGGTACCTTGTATATATGTATATTTGACTTTTAGTGTGTCTTGTCATTTTCAATATGGTTTTGATTTTGATGTCCATACTGTTTAAACCATGTTTTGGTTATGTAGATTGGATGGCTTTCTATGGTTTCACTGATGATGCATGATGTCATACCTTAAACCTTGTTTCATCTGCTTGGGTGTTGTATTCCCCAGCTAAGGATTTATTCAGTTTAGGAGTGGTTTCTATTGGTCCAGCTACCAACAAAATCACCGAGTATCGGGAAATGATAGCTTTACTAACCGAGGCTGCTTCTCAAAACATTCATGATCTAGTAGTATTTATGGACTCTCAGCTAGTGGTTTGTCACCTAAACCACATCTACACTATCAGAAACCCTACACTTCTCTACCTCTTTCGGAGAGTGTGTTTGTTAGAAAGGTATTTTCATTCCATCACTTACAGGAATATCCCTAGGTTTGATAATATGATTGTTTATCCTTTAACACATTAGATTCTAGTCTAGTTTATTTCCCATTAATAACTTTAAAAAATAAATCATTGTCCATTGTGAAATAAAATAAACTGTAGAAGACACATAAAACTCATGTAAATATAATTTATCCATTTGAAGCACATATAAACACCAAAACTGAGTTTGTATATATATATATATATAAAGTGTTTTTACAAAAATATGGTCATGATACCTCATCTGAAGCACTCTAGCTTTCAGGCATACAAAAATCCTAAAGCTAACAATATTTCAGGGATACATCATGAAGACCACCCTAATGGTGCTCATGGTAGCACATAACAGCCCTTGCTACCCTATGTAACAAGCGACTGAAGTGGCCCAACACTCCCGTAGTATGTCTATGAAACCTCCTAGGGAGGTCATCTATAGCAGCATCTGGGATATCCAGATTTAACCAGCCCAAGTTCTCCTCCAACTCGGTGAGCTCATCGTCACCTCTATGTACAAAGTGAGCTCTTGATCACTTGTCCATTGGGGAGGATCCCCCATGCCATGCATCACCAACATCTTCATGCAAAAATTAGGTCTTGTTACCATCGATAAAAATCATAAAACATAAAAATATAAAAACATAATCAACATATTAAGTATTTTATCTGACCAATGTCACCCCACTGAGCACCGAGTGGTAGTGGTAGATTAGGATACCATAGGAATTCGGTCCCTACAAAGGCATAGTCCTCAATCATGAGGATCTAATCATTTAGCCAATGGAAGAAGAGAATGTTGACTTTGAACTTGGCCCCACCACCTCTAATGCGGGACATGATCTCCACCCACCACAGCATGTGGGGGTATCTAGCTCTAAGCTCTATAAATACCATCCGGGGTCTCAATATAGGTACCGTCTCAAAGAAAAAGCATGCTAGGATGGTCCCATACCCAAACTGTTTTAGATCTACTTGTCGACACTTCATTAGCTGATCTTTGAACATAGGAAACAATGCCTTGGCCCAGTTGAACACTGTGGGTACCATGGCCTCCAGGTAATACAACATATTATCTCAAGATTCTTGGTGGGGCCCTTAGATCTCAACCACCCTCTACATAGTGAATAAAACAGTGTGAACATGCAGATCCCTCATAGCCTTTATTGGGATCTTCTTACCTGGCATATTTGTTCCTGAATAGCAGTGGCGAATAATAAGTTTCTGTGTGGTTATGTCCCTACCTCGGGAGCCAGTCAGAGAGATAGGTGCTCCACGTTTAGAAAAAATAATTAGAAAATAAATATCCTCCACCTCCATAGTAACAATATGGGTTCCCACCTCAAAATATTGTTGTTATGGATTCCACATCCACAAGATGTACTCTAGTAATCGTACATGTGAAAGCATGCTAGGAACGTGCAATAATTTTAACAAACAACAGTCTCATAAAGAATCTATGAAATCCACCTCTCTTGCAGCATAGGCATCATCATCATCATGTATCCTCTCTTTCCAAGTCACTATTTTTGAGAAAATGACCTGTCAAAAACAATTAATGAAGCATTTAGAAGCGTATCAAACTTTTAAAAATTCTTGGAACTTTTTATTTTTACTAGGGAAACTATTTTTTGGGAACCATGGATGGCACCGTGCCTATCCCCTTAGGACAAAGTGGTACCACCACCTGTGCAAGCCTAAAAAAGTGCAGTCCTTATCGGGCACCACTCTTCCCGTGAAGGCAAGAAGCAGTACCCAGGATACATTTTTTTAGGATTGGACCTAAGTCCCCAAAACTCAACAAAAATGTAAAATGGAAACCATAGAAATGAAGATGAACCTTATAGCTCTTACCTGGATCTGACAGCTCGAAAAATGGATGGGTGATGTCTCCGCAATCTCCATCTGAAATCTGCACACCAATTCTCCCAAAATGCTCTGCAAGACTTGGTAAATGGTAAATGAATTGATTTTTACTATTTAATTTGGTTTTATAAAATATTTTTAGGTTTTTATATTATTTTTAATGTTTTTTAAGTCATTTTCATTAAAATTCCTTTTATATAGTTTATAAAAGTCAATTTTAAATGTTTTGGGAGACTAATGGCCTTTTTAAAAGTTTTGCAAGGATAAACATGAATAGTATTCTCTATGGGGAAGTTCATTTTTTGACTTTTTTATACTTCTGAAAAATGGAAAAGGTCCTTAAGCATTTATTTTGACACTTTAATAATGTTCCCTAAACCTAGTATCAAAATTCCAAGTCTTTTTTCGATTCTCTTTAGGCTCATAAAAAACGTTCATCGTGAAAAGAAACCTAATGGATTCTTCTTTAAACTCTTTTTGGACTCCTTAAATGTGAAAATATCATCGAGTGAACTTGTCTTCTTCATGCTCATAAAATTACTTGAAGAGTCATCTTTTCGATGGTAGTTTATCTCTTTTTCGATTTGGATTGACTAGTTACGAAAAAGGTCCCTTTGGGGTCTTCTTCCATCTTCATTTAGACTCTCTAAACATGAATGATACCAAGTTAACTTTCATTGGACTCTTTAAACCAAACACTGAGAGACCCTCTTTTGGGAATGAACCCCTCCTTTCTAAAGTTCATGAAATATATGAGAATAAACTTGTCTTCGGACGAGATACAATGAGTGTTTGTTACCCTCTTTGAACTCATAAAAACGAAAAGAGGCACTCATCAATCGTGATGGGGAAATTAAGGGAAGGGAATCAATTTATTTTGAAGCATAAAATGATAGTTTGTAGTCACCTTTGAACATGGCACTTGTCTGCATTTCATTCAGTCAATCAAGTATTCAACTTGTCTCCGATTCGATCTAATTTCATGAGTTATGTCACTCCTTTGAGTCTTTCAAAGAATGCATTATCCATTGCCACATTGTGGTCTGCCTCATCAAGTCAATGCTACCAAGTCTTTTTTCATGCCACCCGATGTTCAAAGGGAATTTGAAAGTTTACCTCTATAATCAAAACAACTTTTTTTGTCATTACCTTTTGATTCAATCCTATGGTTACATCATCTAAAACATTCCAGAACTTTGTTCTGAGTTTCGTGTCGTCGATGTGGGATTCATCATGGCCCTCCTTTGACGAGACTATTCCAATCGACTTCAGTTCATCATCCAAGAATTAGTCTTAGAAACAAGTTTAGTACCTTAAGTTCTGTATGCCTTAATGAAATATTCTCTTGCTCTTGACATAGGTTCACATCATTGACCTTTGATCAATAGACTCGACTGAGTGTTTGACATCAACTCATATATTCACACTTAGGAGATTGTACTAGGGTACCTTGGGAATCATGAAATCATTGGTGATTTCCCTCATGCTTGTTAATGATTCACATCATTAACCGGTAATCAAGTGGTTTCTACCATGTTCGATGTCAAATCATTGTAATCACATGGATATAATCATACTTTTTGGAATATGAGACAAAGACCCTGGGTATCTGTTAAAAGTGCTCAATGCTTTCCCTAGGTTACGATGGATTATATTGGATGAGTCCCAGCATGGATCCACATTTGTATGTTAGTGGTTGTGCTCAAATTTGTGTTCATTTGACATAGATCTACAGTGTATTTCTGGTATATATGTCCCAAGTTTGAGTCCTCTATCACATGGATCTACGCTGTATTTTAGAAGCCATGCTTGTTAATCTCTCTCATGGATATGCCTTGTATTGGATTGCAACCATGATGAAGAGACATTTGATCATGATTCAAAAGTATTGATGTATTGCAGATGCATGGTTGATGATGATCTCTGATCAAGCTAATTCTTTCCAAAGTGATAACTTTCTCTTTCAAATCTCTCACCTATCATATCCCTCTAGCCTCATGCTTTGGGGGGGATTATGTTACACATATATATCATCATGATCATGTGATGAGGTTCCAAACATCAGTTATTGCCTTGAATCCCAAGTTGTGAAGTGAAAATACTGGCTTGGACTTCAATCTTGCATATGAAAATCCAGCACTGCTTCTTCCTTACCTTCTTCAGTAACGCCTACCGTCTTTTGGTAGTAGGAGGTTCCACCTCATTTTCCTCTTTTTCAAGGCATAGTTCTTCCCTGTCACCACTCTATCATAATGGAGGAGAAGCAGTGACCTTGGTAAAAAGTGAAAAATAGAGGTTTCCATGAAGCTTATCAACGGAAGGCTTCATGGCACCCTTATCCCTACTCTTGAGGACCATTTGGACTCAAGATCCATCCTTTTGAGATATCCTATACACCTCATCCACCATTTACTCAACCATCCCTATCCTCCTAAGGCCTATAAAAGAAGGGTCATACCCCATGGTTGAGATAGAGAAAAGTTATGTTGTTGCATTGACATTTTGTCCAAATCAATAGGGTGAGCATAGATGGAGCAAGTTGGATATTTTGTCAACAAGGAATTCGCATGTGAAGGAGCATTTGAACACTAAGGTGAATGTTGTAAACTTCTTCTTAATATTTAATGCAAAGTTAGTTCCTTTCCCATATCGTATGTTATGTTATAATCATGTATTTTATTGTTGGATTCCTTAGTCACTGACATAGAATAGTGGATTATATTCTGGTGCTTTTTTATCTTGTTTTATTGTTTCATATGATTGTGCAGGTACGACCATGAAGTTCCATCACCATAGGAAATAGCTACACCACTCCATCAAAGAGACTCATTCCAGATCTCCACAACTTCTAGGGGAAGTCTTCCAACTTTGTTGTAACTCATTTGTTCTAGATCTGAACCATTCAAACTAAAGGAACAACTCTTGTACACAAGAGGTTCATTTTTCCTAGAAACAGTATCATAGCCTTTGTAGATCAATTTCTATCCTTCCATATTTATATTGCAAGTTTGACATCACTGACTGGGAACACATTCTGCTCACTGGAGGGAACAATTGCTGAGATATGGAACAAGCTCAAAGGATCGTCTTGACTCCATTTAATTTATTCGAATGGAAAGTTGAGATGGACATATTGTTGAGAGAGAAAGGTCTCTATATGGTTACCATGGAAAATGAGGCAAATCACAATGTAGCTGCAAATAAAATTAAATGGCACAACATGAGAGATGAGGCATATGTTCTTTTGTGCTTGAGAATTTCAAGATACCTCCTCTTTCATCTCGATGCATTGGCATCACCTAATTAGGTTTGGGAGAAGACTGAAGAGATTTTTGGAAAGACAGATGATATGAGAGGACATCAACTCCAAAATGAATTCATCTCCTGAAGTCCCAATAGCTTCAAATCACTACAACTCTACTTTTCAAAGTTTAAGGCCCTTGTTTTGCAGCTAAAATAGTGTGGGATCAAGAAGAAGGAAGAGAAATTAGTCTTGACGATGGTCTTGAAGCTTGTTCCTCACTACTGAGTGTTTGTTTCATCCTTCCATGCCACCAAATTGACGGCTCGAATGTGGAAGATGCCTAAGCTTTCTGAGTTCATGGAACCCCTCACCCAAGAGCAAGATAAATTGGTAATGATGGGCACCATCAAAACTTTCGAATACCAAGATTTGGTTGCTGTAGATTCAACGGTGGATTCAAAGGGAAAGAAAAAATCCAAAAATCCACCTGAGCAAAAGAAAGACAAGTAAAAGTTTCAAGAGGAGCCCTCAGGATCCAAGAAGAACTTCTAAAAGAAGAGGATCAAAGGAGAAACGAGCAAGTGTGCATACTAGAGTAAGGGCTATCATCCTGAGAGATCTTGTATGAAAAAACAAATTGACATGTTGACCCAAATATTGGATAAGAACAACATCTCCCTTCCTAATTTCTCAAAGAAGAGGGAAGGAGGATCAAATTCATAAGACAAGGAGATACTGCATGCCTTGGTTGCTGGGACCTTAAGCTTATCTAGCTTCATCATTGATTTTGGAGCTTCTGGACATATGGTTTTGATAAGGGAGGCCTTCTCCTCCCTTGAAATTTTTAAAGGACCAAAAATTGTTTTGGGATATGGCTCTCTTAGTGACAGTAAGGGGAAGGGAAGGATTGATATTGACGTTGGTTCTTTCAAAGATGTGTTGTATGTTCCAAGTCTTTCCTATAATATCTTTTCAGTGTATCATATACTCACACTAGGTCTCCAAATAAAGTCATCTTCTCCCCCAATGAAGTTGAAATCTCATATATTGCGAATGGTAAATTCATAGCAAAAGGTGTTGTGGATCACACTTCGAAGGTATACAATTTTTCCCATTTTCTACCATACTCAAACCCCTTTTCTCTTCTCACCCACGCTAATGAGGAAAGAAATATTTGGAATGAGACATTTGGCCATATTAACTATAAGTATATTTCTAATTTGAGTGACAAAGATATGGTCATAGTGTTACCAAATATTGAGTTTTCTAAGGGAGTCTGGCAAGGTTGCATCCTAGGAAAACACCCAGAGCACAAATATGAGAGTGCAGTCATGAGAGAACCTTTGCACCCCTAGAGTTAATCCACAGTGAAATTACTGGTCCATTCCCTCATATGTCCATGATTCAATCCAAAAATTCACTCACCTTCATAGATGACTTTTCTAGGTATTGTTGGGTCTACTTCCTAAAGCACAAGTCTGAAGTTTTTGACCTCTTCAAGGTCTTTCGAGCCTTGGTTGAGAACTAGTATAGGAGGAAACTCAAGATCATCGGATATGAAAATGGTTGTGAGTATTTCAATTATATGTTCATCCATTATTGTAAATTTGTAGGTTTCCAGATGCAGCATTCTATTCCTTACACACCACAGCAAAATGGTGTTGCCGAGAGAAAGAACAGATCACTCAAGGAGATGGAAACTTGCATGATGGAGGCTAAAAATTTGCCACCAAATTTTTGGTCCGGGGCTATAAAATATGCATCCTACATATATAATAGGGTTCCAAATAAGAAACTTGATGGTATTACTCCTTTCAAATCTTGGATTGGACACAATCCAGATGTGACCCATTTCAGGATTTTTAACTCAAAGGCTTGGGCTAAAATTCCAACTAAAAAGTGGAAGGCTTTACAAAACCAAAGACAAGAGTGCCTATTTGTTGGGTATTCTGAAGATTAAAAAGGTTACAAGCTGATAAACTTTATCAATAACAAATATTTCATTGAAAGAAGTGTTCAGTTCGAAGAAGAGCCTTTAGCAGCAGTTGAAGTTGGAGAGTCCTCTTCATCACCACAACCACTGATTGTAAGTGAAGTGACTAATAATATTGTTGATTATGATATGTTTGTAATGATGATTCAATTGCAGATCATAAAAGTCATACAATACCAAAATGGGAATCAAGGGCCATTCATGCAGTTGGGGAACTAACTGGGAATCCTAGTGACACTAGGAGGACTAGATCTCAATTTGAGAGTGCCCTTTGTGTGAAAGATCCACTCTTTGTTGAGAAGTGATATTTTATGGTTGAATATGATCCTCATACATATTAATATGCATCAAATGATCCAATATGGAAAACAACCATGAAGGAACAATTCAGCTCGCTCCAGAAGAACAACACATGGGAAATAGTTGATCTCCCCCCAGGGATAAAGCTAGTAGAGTGTAACTGGGTCTTTAAAACTAAGTTTGTTTCTGATGGTTCAACTTTGAAATAAAAGAAAATATTTGAAGCCAAGGGATACTCACAAGTACATGGTATTCATTACAATGAGACCTTTTCACTAGTGGCAAAGATGGACTCCATAAGGATAGATCTAGCCATTGCAGCTTCAAGGAAATGGGAAGTACATCACATGGATGTGAAGTGTGCCTTTTCAAATGGAGATTTGAATGAAGAGATTTATATGCAGCAACCAGATGTTTTGTTTCTAATCCATATTTATTATCCAGGTTAAAGAAATCATTGTATGGCCTCAAGCAAGCCAAGCCCCCAGGGCTTGGTATGCCACGATTGATGGATTTTTGTTGTCACTGAGTTTTGTTCGATGCAAATATGATCCTAATGTATATTTAAATTTGATTCATGGTTTTTTAATGAATTTTTTTTATATGTGGATGACCTATTGATTATAGGAAGTTCAAAGAAAGAGATTTCCTCCTTGAAGGATGCAATGAACCATGCATTTTCCATGACATATTTGGGATTGTTGAGCCAATTTTTGGGTCTCGAAGTTGCTCAATCCCAACATGAAATCAAAGTTCATCAGTCCAAGTATGCTTCATATCTAGTCAACAAGTTTAGAATGAAATATTGCAAGCCAAGCAAGACTCCTTTTCTCTCAGGAGTTAAGCTTGAGGAAGCAGGTTCTTATCCTTTGGTAAATAACACACTGTATAGGTAGTTGATTGGGTGTTTTCTTTATCTTACACATAATTGACCTTAATTACCTTATGTAGTTAGTGTGGCTTCAAGATACATGGATCAGCCTCCTGAGATCCATTGGAGAGAAGCCAAGAGGATCCTAAACTTTGTTTAGGGAACAAGAACTCATGGGATTTTCTATAAAGCAAAATCTAACTTTGATCTAGTTGGATTTATTGATAGTGATTGGGAAGATAAAAACACAAATCCAAAGTCTACTTCAAAATATGCGTTCATGCTTGTATATGGACCAATAAGTTGGTCAAGTAAGAAGGAGAGCGCCATAGCACTCTCATCTACAGAGGCAGAGTATAGAGGAGTTGTGAATGAAGCTACTCAATGCTTGTGGTTGTAGGGGATACTTGGAGAATCTAGGTTAGAAACAGGTTTTTCGACTATCATATATTTTGAAAATCAAAGAGCCATTCAAATATCCATTGATCTTGTTCAAATACAGCGAACCGAGCAAATTGAGATCCATATGCACTATATCAGGGAGCTTGTGCATGATGGTACCATTTCTCTACTCTACTACACATCTTCAGAGCAAGTAATCTCAAATCACTATTGGGGATTGCTGATCATGTGCTGAAGTATGATTGATAACAATATTTCCAAAATTTTGTTTCATGTCCATGTTTAACAGACGATTTTCCCACTAGGTTTTTCCCTCTTTCCTTGGTTGTATGGACATGCAGTATGTAAAGGCTGATAATCCTTCTTGCTAGGCCCTATAGTTTTTCGATATTTACTCATAAATTCGGGATTAATGGGGGGGTTTTATAATAATTAACCCATATTTACCCATATTTGATATTAATTAATTATTTTTTCCTTATTCCTAGATTCCTAGATTCCTCACTATGCTAGTTGGCTTCCACTGCCACCTAGAAGTCAGCACATGCTAAAACTGAGTCATGGAGCACTTTGGAATCATCCTAGAAACATTTTTAACAACTCTTCTTTTATTCCTATATTAGAAAAGAGCAATTCGTCTTTTTCTAAAAGCTTCCTTGCTTTACAGTAGTTTTAAGGAAAAAAGGAAAAGCTAGTCTAGAAGTAACCGCCTTATTTTTTTCCCACATAATCCTCCTTCCTTTTATCCAAAAAAAATCATCAATATAATATATTTCCATCACTTATTAACTGGCCTATCTAATTTATCCAATTAGTAAGCATCTTCTTAGATTTGGAAAGTGGTTTATGCACCTATGGGGGATTTGACTAGTTTTAGTAAGACTACATTTTGACCAATTCAAATAGCACCCTTATGCTTTCAAATATATGATGTAATTATATATTTTGATAGACAATTGCTTGATGAGGTTGGACAATGTACAATTATTCAATACAGGCTTGTGTTATGCTCCAATTTTAGTTTCCTTTTGTGTGAATTTTGCATGTTTGATTAGCAAATTTGTGAGTGTAATTGTTCTATAACGTGGGTTCAATTTCCACAAAAGAGAGAGATAGAGTGGAGGGATGTCTGTGTGTGCAAGAGAGAGACAGAGAGGGTTGGGGAACCGATAGGGGGTGTGGGTTAGGTGTCGTTGGACGAGTTGGGGAGTGAGAGAGAGTCAAGGAGGTGGGGTGTTAGTGGTGGGGGGAGAAAAAGGGGTGTGTGTGTGTGTGTGTGTGTGTGTGTGTGTGTGTGTGTGTGTGTG
>LPNX010401730.1:0-11088 GCA_001517045.1 Pseudotsuga menziesii
GTTGATAACTCATCTCAGTTAGCTTTAACTTGCTTTTGAAATTTTCAAGTGAATTAAAAATTTGAATCAGTATAGTTCAGAATTCAACTTCACTATATAAGTTATGTAAGCATAGGTAGTTTTAGGTTGTTATAATTTTTATGTGAATTAAAATTTGATATCATAGTTGAGAACGCAACTTGTAGCTTTGAATTGGTGTTGAAATATTTTAAATAACACTTCACAGCATGTACTATTTTGTGTTTGAAATATTTTAAATAACACTTCACAGCAAGTTTACTATTTTGTGTTTGAAACTACTCGAGTTGTGTTGTTTACTTAAATATTTTCATAACTTCAGGTAGATTTGAATTGGTGTCGAAATACTTTAAATAAATAACAGTTCACAGCATGTACTATTTGGTGGTTGAAATTACTCTAGTTATGTTGTTTACTTATACTACATTTGCTTTGGAACACGCTTTTCAGGCTTAAGCAGGAGTCAGGATGAAGTATTTGAGGATAAGACTCAGGCTGGAAATGGGATGGAATGAAGTTGAGTGTTGTCTCCGAGGCTTGACAAAGGTAAGGTTAGTGATCACCAGCATTTTATGAAACTGTTCTTCTAAGTTAAGAAACATCTATTTATTTGGAGGCCTTGGATGATAGCCAAAACCTAGCCGACTAAACTTGGGTTTAGGGCTCAGTCGAAATTAAATTTTAAATTTTCACTTTTCACGCCAACCACTTTACCTTTTTTCTAGTCGGGTGAAACTTGTCTATGTCCGACTAGACAAGTTTATAAATTTTAGTCGGTCCTACACTCGACCAAAATTACTCCGACTTACTTGTTCGACCGGTTTTTACCTCGACCACTTTTACTTCGACCAAGTCGGCTCTCCGACCAAGTCGGCTGCTCCGACCGAGTCGGCTCTTCGACCAATTCTGTTGCTTCGACCACTCTAGTCGGCTCACTTTGGTCGAAATCTACAGAGTATGTTTCTTAGTCTAAAGACTTAAGAAATTACAAATACTTTTCACGTGTGAATAAGATGAAGTAAAATAGACACATTTACAAATCCAAATAACTTATGAAAAACATATGTGCCCAAATATGTAGGAAGACTTGAGTCGACCAATGTGCCGTAAAACGTGGAACTTTCACGCGGTGAGATTTTTATGGGTTCTTGTTCTTTCACTTAACGGTAATTGTAAAAGACTTTTATAGAAGTAAATCTGGAAATATGTGTGGCCAAATAATCATGCATTCAACCACAAACTATTTCATATATTAACTATGCTGAAATAACAAAGTACTACAAACTTGTCGGTTACAAAATGGTCGGTCCAGACTGGTCGGTCCACAGAGCTTCAGCTCTCCGACTAAATCACATGCACAGAAGCTTGAGCTTCGACTTCTGTTTCTCGCCCGGAGTTCCTTCAGTGTATATTGTTTCTCTTGTGTCTGTGTAAAACGATTTACAAAATGCTTCTTCCATTTATAGGCAACCTGAAGATTGCTACAGCATGGGCTGACTGACTTGCCATTAAAGACTGTAATAACTATCTACCTAACAACTTAGCTTCTGAAATAAATTCGACTGGTTTACAGAGTCGAATTGTGGACTTTTCCTTCTTGTGAGACTGACAGACAAGATCTTGACTCGTACAGACTCTGACAGAGTCGGCTGGAATTCAAGTACATATCTGCGAGTAATTATGTTTTCCAACACTCCCCCTTAATTATGAGCAGATGGGGTTTTTTAAAACAAAAATCTACAAAATGTCTCAGAGCTTAGACATGCTCTGTTTATGACAGAGTTCACTGTGCAGAACTTGTCATTCCAAGATAGCTACTCAGATACTGGAATGTGTCCTTTGCCAATGGCTTTGTGAAGATGTCGGCCAGTTGGTCTTCAGACCTGCAAAATTCCAAACAAATTTCCTTGTCGTTCACCAACTCTCTTATAAAATGAAACCTTGTGTCGATGTGCTTGGTTCTCTTGTGAAACACATGATTCTTTGATAATGCTATGGCTGAATTGTTGTCACAGAAGATTGTTTCGATTCTTGATGGTTCTGTGACAAGTCTTTTAAGACTCTTCTCATCCAGACAGCTTGACATGCAGCACTTGTTGCTGCAACATACTCTGCTTCAGCTGAAGATAGAGTTACTATGGTTGTTTCTTTGAAGCCCATGAAACAACACGTGTACCAAAATGAAATGTGTACCCAGATGTGCTCTTCCTGTCATCTATGCTGCCTCCATTGTCACTGTCAGTGTAACCAATGAGTTTAAAATTTTCTGAGGTTGAGTACATAATACCAAGGTCTTTTGTGCCACTTACATACTTGAGAATTATTTTACCTGCTTGCCAATGTGAGTCTTTTGGTGACTCCATGAACCTTGAGATCAGACTTACACCATACATAATGTCTGGTCTTGTTGCTGTCAAATACATAAGGCTTCCAACAAGCCTTTTGAACAGCGTAGGATCTACAGTGGATCCTTCATCATCCTTGCTCAATTTTAAACCTGTTATCACTGGTGTTGGGGCTGTCTTACAGTTAGACATGTTAAACCTATTTAAAAATTCACTTGCATACTTAGACTATGATATAAAGATACCACTTTCAGACTGTTCAACTTCAATGCCCAGAAAAAACTTCATAAGCCCCATATCAGTCATTTCAAATTCACTTTCCATGACTGTTTTAAAATCTGCTATGCCATAATCACCAGTAAATATTAAATCATCTACATACAGGCAGACAATTAACATCTTACCTTGCTCATCGACTTTGGTGTACAAAGTCGGTTCACTTTCACTTCTGTGAAATCCATCTTCAATGAGATAAGAATCAATTCGACTGTACCAAGCTCTAGGAGCTTGCTTCAAACCATAGAGTGCCTTTTTCAGCCTGTACACTTTGTGCTCTTGACCTGGAACTTCATACCCTTGTGGTTGTTCCACATATACTTGCTCTTCTAGATAACCATTTAAGAATGCCAACTTGACATCCATTTGATGAATTGGCCATTTGTTTTGTGCAGCAATGGCCAAGACTGTTCTGACTGTATCCATGCGTGCAACAGGTGCAAACGTTTCATTGAAGTCGATGCCGGGTTGCTGTGTGAACCCTCTTGCTACCATTCTTGCCTTGTGCTTTTGCACATTCCCATTAGCATCTTGCTTTGTGTTGTAAATCCATTTGACACTGATTACATCCTTGTGTGTTGGTACATCGTCCAGTTCCCATCTTTGGTTTTTCTCAATGCATTCTATTTCTTCATCCATGGCTTGTGCCCATACTTCTTCTTCGACAGCTTCTTCCAATGTTAGTGGATCATATATAGGGGAAAATAATGCAAACAGAGAAAATGAATTAGGTGTACTAGCTTCATATATCTCTCGTAGACTTCTTGTCTTCACCGGTTCTGTCGGTGTCGACCTCGACAAAATGCTTGATGGAGTCTACTGTCCTCTTGGAGTACTTGTCGGTGTAGCTTGAGATGCTACTTGTGTCGATGGTCCTTGTGCTAAACCATGTCTTGGTGTCATGGGAGTCGTCAGTGCTCCGACCGGTTGACCTACATGTGGTATTTGAACCACTTCTTCTTCCATATCATCATTGTTGATGTTTGACACAATCTTGACATTTATGTCGACGGTTCCATCCCATGATTCATTCTCGACAAATTGAACATCCCGACTGATTATCACTTTCCTTGTGACAGGGTCATATAGCTTGTATGCTTTTGTGTCTTCTGAATAGCTGACAAAAATACATTTTTGTCCCTTCTTGTCTAGCTTCCTTCTCAGCTCATCTGGAACATGAGCATATGCAACACAACCAAAAACTTTTAAATGGGAAACACTATGATTCATACCTGTCCATGCTTCTTGGGGAACTTTGTTCTTCACACTCTTTGTCGGACATCGGTTCATAATGTAAACGGCAGTTGCAACTGCTTCACCCCAATAATCATGTGGCAAATTCTTGGCTACCAACATGTTGCGTGCCATCTCCATGATGGTTCTGTTCTTCCTTTCAGCAATACCGTTCTGTTGAGGTGTATACCGTGCTGTGAATTGTTTCTGTATGCCATGGGTCTTGCAAAAATTTAGAAATTCATTTGAAACATATTCACCTCCTCTGTCGGTCCTTAAGATCTTGATGCGGTGACCACTCTGGTTCTCCACGAGTGCCTTGAACTGCTGAAAATAACCAAATGCATCAGATTTGTGTTTCAAGAAATATACCCATGTCTTTCTTGAGTAGTCATCAATAAAGGTTAGAAAATACTTGCAGCCACCAATGGATGATGTCTGCATTGGACCGCAGATGTCAGAGTGCACAATTTCAAGTGGTGTGTGTGCTCTATAGGACTTTCCGACTGGAAATGTCTCTCTATGCTGCTTGCCAAAAATGCAGCCTTCACAAACCCTCTCTGGTTTGTCGATCAATGGTAATCCCTTCACCATATTCTTTGTGTGCAGTAGCTTTAGCCCACCAAAATTCAGATGTCCAAATCTGAAATGCCACAACCAGGATTCATCCTGAATTTCTATCTGAAATGCAGCTTGCAAATTAGTGCTGCAATTGTCTCTCTTGTCGAGGAGCTCGACTGTTTCTTCACTTTCTGCCTTGAATGCAACTCCTGTCTTTGTCAACCCTTTTATGTCAGGAACTATCCTCAATGGAAACAAGCGGTTGCTTGTCATTGGCACTTTTTCTATCAGCTGGTCACTTGGACGCTTGTCTTTGATCACACAGTGTTCATATTCCATGTAGACTCTATATCCTTTTTGTAACAACTGTCCAATGCTTAACAAATTATGTTTCAGACCTTCGACATGATATATATCAAGGATATACTTACTCTCCCCCTGTTTGGTTAGAATATCAACAGGGCCTTTTCCTAAAACAGTGACTTGGACATTGTTTCCAAGTGTAACATCAGTTTTAACTGAAGTGTCTAGACTGGACAATAGATTTAAATTACCAGTCATATGGTTGCTGCATCCTGATTCTAGGTACCATATGTCATGTGGACTTTTTTGAACAACATTGCATTCAAGTGGAGATGTCGATGCCATTAACATTGCACCTGTCAAAGTGTTGGTGCTGGTCGACTAACTTGGGCTTTGTCTTCCTTGGTCATATTGCTTCTTCCTGCATTCATATTCATAATGACCAAACTTATTACAGTAATGACATTGAATTTTTTATTTATCAAACCTCTGGCCACTTGGTTGACTTGGGTTCTAGTTATCTCCTCTGCCACCGACATTTGTAGGACTTCTGCCTCGTCCTCCTCTTGAAGAACTTCTTCCTCTACCTCTGAAGTTGTTTCTTCCCCTGCCTCTACCATGGATTATGGATGACTGTGTTGCAAATGCACCTTCCAGTGATGTCTGTGATCTGCTGATTCTGTGTTCATGATTGATGAGTGAAGCTTGCAGCTCATCAATGGAGAATGTCGACATGTCTGTGTGTTCCTCTAAGGTCACAACCAAATTTTCAAATCTTGGGGGAAGACTTCTGAGAATTTTTTCAACAACCCTTTGGTCTGATACGGGTTCTCCATGAGATTTCAGTTGGTTTATCAACCCAACAACTCTGGTGTAGAATGTGTCTACATTCTCTGAATCTTTCATGCACAGAGATTCAAAATCTTTTCTCAGAATCTGCAGCTTGGATGTCTTTACCTTAGTCAAACCTTGATAGGAAGTCTCCAATGTATCTCGTGCTTCCTTGGCATTAGTCGTTGCTGCTATCCTTGGGAGTATGCTCTTATGCATAGCTTGATGTATGAAAAACAAAGCTTTTCCATCTTTCTTCCTCTGTTCTCTCAAGACATATTTCTCAGCCTGTGTGAGATTGTTATATGCTGCAATGTCTGCTGGTTCTGCATAACCATGCTGGACTATCTCCCAGACATCTTGACCTCTGAATAAAGCCTTCATTGTTAAAGACCAATATTCATAATTCTTTCCTGTAAAACTTGGAGGTTGCAATGAACCAGAAGTGGAAGCCATTTTTAATTTTTTAATTAACTTTCCTTAGAAAAATTAATTTCCACTTTTTAAGACAAGATTTCTTTCCTAAAATCTCGGGCTGATATAAACTTTGCTCTAATATAACCTTGCTCTGATACCAGATAGCCAAAACCGAGCCGACTAAACTTGGGTTTAGGGCTCAGTCGAAATTAAATTTTAAATTTTCACTTTTCACGCCGACCACTTTACCTTTTTTCTAGTCGGGTGAAACTTGTCTATGTCCGACTAGACAAGTTTATAAATTTTAGTTAGTCCTACACTCGACCAAAATTACTCCGACTTACTTGTTCGACCGGTTTTTACCTCGACCACTTTTACTCCGACCAAGTCAGCAACTCCGACCAAGTTGGCTCTTCGACCAAGTCGGCTGCTTCGACCAAGTCGGCTCTTCGACCAAGTCGGTTGCTTCGACCACTCTAGTCGGCTCACTTTGGTCGAAATCTACAAAGTATGTTTCTTAGTCTAAAGACTTAAGAAATTACAAATACTTTTCACCTGTGAGTAAGATGAAGTAAAATAGACACATTTACAAATCCAAAAACTTATGAAAAACATATGTGCCCAAATATGTAGGAAGACTTGAGTCGACCAATGTTCCGTAAAACATGGAACTTTCACGCGGTGAGATTTTTATGGGTTCTTGTTCTTTCACTTAACAGTAATTGTAAAAGAATTTTATAGAAGTAAATCTGGAGATATGTGCGGCCAAATAATCATGCATTCAACCACAAACTATTTCATATATTAACTATGCTGAAATAACAAAGTACTACAAACTTGTCGGTTACAAAATGGTCGGTCCACAGAGCTTCAGCTCTCCGACTAAATCACATGCACAGAAGCTTGAGCTTCGACTTCTCTTTCTCACTCGGAGTTCCTTCAATGTATATTGTTTTTCTTGTGTCTGTGTAAAACGATTTACAAAATGCTTCTTCTATTTATAGGAAACCTGAAGATTGCTACAGCATGGGCCGACTGACTTGCCATTAAAGACTGTAATAACTATCTACCTAACAAATTAGCTTCTGAAATAAATTCGACTGGTTTACAGAGCCGAATTGTGGACTTTTCCTTCTTGTCACACTGACAGACAAGATCTTGACTCGTACAGACTCTGACAGAGTTGGCTAGAAGTCAAGTACAGATCTGCGAGTAATTACGTTTTTCCAACATTGGACAGGTGCTAATAGCAGTGAATATATGAATATTTTTTCTTAAATAACATTTGCAGTTTTAGGCATCCGTTAAGAATTTCATTTTGATACAGAGAAAAACAAATTAGCGGTGAATAGTTTTTCGTGATAGATCTGATGGTAGTCTCAACATTTAACAAAGAGATATCAAGGAGAGATAACTCAGCTTCTAACACCAGGTAACTTCAGGTAGCTCTAAAATGGTGTTGAAATCTGTTAGTGAACTCAGCTTCTACAACATTTAGGTAGCTTTGAGATGCTTTTGTAAGTTTTATGTGAACTAAAATTTGAAATCATAGGTCAAAAGTCAGCTTCTAACACTAAATAACAACTTTAAGGATTAGGTAGTTTAAAGCTCAGCTTCTAACACTAAATAACTTTAAGAGTTAGGTAGCTATCACACTTGAGGAAATGTATTATTTTGTGGTTGAAAATTATCTAAGAAACTTATGTTTAAAGTTACAATTATAAATTCTAATTTTTTTTAGATTAGATAGTTGAGTTTAATATTGCTTACAAAGTGGTGTTAAATATTGCTTTTATACTAGTTCACAGAGAAAGAGAAGCGTAGAAACCATTTAAAAACAAAGGTACACAATATTAAAAAAAAAAAAAACTGTAACACTCGAAGTCATAGTATGTGGTTTAATTTTACTGGTTTAATTTTTTATTTCTTTTATAGAGGAATTTGCTACTAGTTAGAAGTAATAGTAGTCACCATTTAGTAATTAGTAATAAATAGAGGTTTCAATTTGTGAATTTTTTTACAATGTTATATTTGGCCAATAATTTAAATGCAAAAATTATTTTATTGGAACTTTTCTAAAATACAAATAATTCATAAATAAATATAAAAGTCAATAAATATGATATGATATTTTACAAGATAGAATTGCTAGTATAAATAATTATTTAAAGGGTGTCTAATACAACTCTTCATAAATAGCTACACTTTTTTTACTAATTAATATTATATTATTATATTATAATTGTTTGTTGTTATTATATATATATTGTTATATTTTTTTATATAACATTGTCTTCTCCTTAAAGGGAAGCTTTGTCCTCAGAGCTTATTGAAGACAAGGCTTACACTTGATTTCTTTATTGTAATGTCATCTTTCGATCTTTTGTGTTAGTAACTGCAACACTTGATGAAACAAAACTATACGAGGTGTGAATTTCCAAGAAAAAATGTCGCATCGTTTGTGAAGTGGTCCATCCGAGATCTATCTTCATTGTAGTTGTTTGTTCATGAGTTTGTTGGATGGAACTTCTTGTTTTCTGCTTAGTTTGTTGATTTTGTGTTCTTTCTGTTATGAAATTGGAACTCCTCTGTTTATTTTCATTTTGACCCCGTTGTTGGTCAAAATTGAGTATTATAATTTGGGTGTCGATAATAATTTCTTCTTGTTTGTTTTTTTAATAGATTTGCTTCTTTTGAACTATGACAAGGACTAGATTTGTATTTGCTTAGCTTTTTCCAACGAATATTTATCATTCTTAAGGTTCCTGATCATTTCATCTTGCAATTTCTCATCATCTTTAAGCTTCTGAATATGATATATTAGATCTTGTTTACGCTTCTTAGGGTGACTATATACTCTTCAATATTTTATAATAGTTTCTTCTGAAGATCTTGATCCTCCTCTTCTAGCCTTTGGTTGTCTTGTGCCTTATCCTTGTCCTTCTTGATTTGAAGAAGCAACTTCTGATTATGATATCTTAGACAAGAGATCTATTCTTCTTTGTCCATTATGACTTTATCAAATTCTTTATGTATTCTCTGTATTGATTTCTAATCTTCTTGTGAAAGCACCTTTGAGATGTCTTTGAAGTCTTTAGAAGACACAACTTCTGAACTAGACTTCTGTGTAACATCCTGGAATGTGACATTCTTCTTTTTGTAAAGAAATGTCAAAAAAAAATTCTCTGTTGAACATGAAGGTACCCAATGTATTTAACCAAGGTGACCATATAATTATATCAACCTTGTCTTGCTCCAATGATACCACTGAAACAAGAATGAATTGAGTTAGGAACTTGTAATCACCAAGAAATAGTTGTAGGTTCTTAAGTTCATATTTCTCATAAAAAAGAATCACGTTATTGTCAATTATATATGATTCTAAAATCATTAATTGGTTTGTTGGGCCAACATTTATACAATTCTTCTTAGTTGCTGAGCAAATAGCGATGTAGACAAACTTCTCTAGAATAAGCTCATAAGTTTTTAATATGGGGTATCCATGTTTTTTAAAAGTTTGTGGGAATCTTTCTTGTTTTTTGTTACGAGACTCCATTTTAATATGCTTCTTATCCCAAGATATATAAAAGAAAGACATTATTTATTTTGTATAGTATACTATAGTCTTCAATAATTATTTCCCCCCCCTGAAGACTTTATGTAGATTAAATGGTTGGGAGGAATGATTGTTACCTTCCCCACCCAAGTTTAAATCTCACTTTCTCCTTAGTAGCCTTAAGAATTCTTATGCACTTATAGATCCCCCCCTCCTTAAGACTTCTTGTAGATTGGGTGGTCTCAAGGAATGATTATTACCTGAACCCCACCCAAGTACAAATCTCACTCGCTCCTTAGTAGCTTTAAGAATTCTTATGCACTTCTAGATTTTGAATATATTAATTTATGTTCTAACTTTATTATTATCTTTCACAAATGCTTTCAATAAACCACTTGTTGGAAAAAAAAACAATGTGTTGTTTTTAAGTGTGGTTTCTATTGCTTTTACTTTTACCCCCCACCCCCCTCCTTTTTTTTAAACTTTCTCAACTATGAAATAGATGAGACAATGTCCAAAATTCTAGCCAAAGGCCGGCGTAAAATCCCAAGAAGAGGCTCTGATACCATTGTCATGGTAAACATCCAACTTCTCGAACTTCCACTTTCGAAAATACAAATAATCGATGAATCGATATATACGTTGATAAATAAAATATGATATTTTACACAATAGAATTTCCCGTATATATAATTATTTAAAGGACGTCTAATGCGACTCTTCATAAAGAGTTACACATTTTCACTAATTAATATTATATTATTATTGTTTGTAGGTTACTCTTTTTGTCATTTTACTATGTGTCTTATTTAAGAAAGAAACCAATTCTTGAAACTTTCATCCAAGTTGGATTCACCCCAAGTGGAACCAATATGGTAAATCTCCACATACTAAAAACCAAACATTTTTGCTGAAAACACATAGAACTAAATGATTCTGCACAAAAAACAAATCTCGGGGCCATTCCATCTCCTCTTCAACAAAATTTTCCAAGTAAAGAATCTATTTTCCAAAAGCAACCAAAAAAACATTTCATTTTTTGTGGAAGATACCAATTCCAAAGCTTGACGTGCCACCATTTCTTATCATATTGTTTCTAAAATGTAGCTATAGCTTCATGTACATCCTTATTGTAATCTGCCCAGAAGATTTATTCCTCATCCATTACTATAGCTTTATTTTAAACTTGGATTTATTATACTTTACTTTTTCTAATTGTAAATATATAAAAATAATTCAAAGAAAATGTATAATTATAAATTTATTTTAGTGTTATACTTAAAATAAAATATAACATTATAATAGATTTTTCGGATTTTTTTATTAAAATGTTATTATTATTCAAGTACATTAAATTTAAATAATGTTTTTTTTTAATATTTTTATAAAAAATGTATATTGAAAACACAAATTATATTTTAATTATTTTTAAAACAAATGTTAGAAAGCCCATGGGTTTAAATAATTGTGTGCATTCTTAAGTTACTGCTTGCAAGATTCAAGTTCAAACATACTAGTTTTGTAAAGTAACTTTATAAGATGAATAAT
>LPNX010401730.1:37346-167921 GCA_001517045.1 Pseudotsuga menziesii
CAACTAGTTGTGTATTAGTTCTCCCACATAGCAGTCAATTATCTTATCATCTTCTTTCTTCTTGTGATGTGATCTGATGCTATGAGCATTTTCATTTATTTTAACATTATATTTCATTTATATTATCATGTCCTTGGTATTTTAATGAGTCGTAGCATTTCCTCCTACCAATCCTACCATAATATATATGTAAACTCCACTTGTGGACTACCGTGGTATCTCCCCTCTATTTTTTCCTACGCCATCTATGTGTTTAATAACGACCCCCTCCCGTGTTTCATTAATTCTTTTATTACCTTTTCCTAGCATTTCAATGATGAAAGTTTCGAGAGAGACGCGTATAACAGTTATCCTCACACACATGTTTGTCATAATACATGAAAATTACTTTTTATATCAATCCTTCTACTTTGGGAAGAGACTTTGTAATATTAAGAGAAAATAAAGACCCTATTGTGGTAGGAAAATAAAAAGGAAATGGAGGGTTATTGCGAAAAGGAGGAAATCATTTTTAGGATGCACATAGGAACAAATGACACCATACATAGGGTGCTTTTACCCAAAAGGGGGCAATGGTTTATGCTTTTTTTAAAATGGATATGCCTTTTTTATTTTCATGATGGTATACCAATGGGGAAAGTAGGCAAGGTTCATAATAATGAATAGGAGGGGGTAAATGGACTTTGGGAAAAATATGAGGGGAAAGGGGAATTATGAAGGGTTAAGGAGTTTGTCTTATTTTTTATTTAAAAAGGTGAAATTGGAGAATGAGGGTTTGGATAAAGGTCTTTTTATATGGAGGATATAGGCACGCTTATGACAATGACATATGAATGCATATGGCAATTTATTGAAGGATGCAAAATTGGAGGATTTCATTGTCAAGACATGGAAGACATCGACTTGCCGAAACTTCAATTGAGTGTCGAAAGGGTAAAACAAACAAAGAATTTGGAAAAAAAAATAGTCAAAATGAGTGCTTTGACCCGGACACGATGGCATAAAAATGATAGCATGACGATGCATTTTACGAAAAAATGACCTAACTATAAAATGCGACTCACCATGACAAGGCTTCGCATGTATGGTCATCTAGACCAATAACAATGAAAATGATGAAACTAGGCACGAATGGGAAGAGGACATCATTTTGGACATGATAGCGAAGATGAAATGGCAAAGTGACAAAGTTTAATTTGATCATCCTAATTGTTATGTTCCGACACTTTGGAGTATATTGATGTTGAGAATCAACATGTGGTGTACGGTTGTAATTATTTTTCAATTATAAGAAGTCTTTGCATTGTGGTTCTAGTTTCATCATATATATATATATATATATATATATATGTTTTTCTAAGTGTTTTAGAAAACAAACTCTGAAAAATTTATCAATGACACACATATATAAAAGAAAGAAAAAACATAAATATCTATGAAATCTAAAAAAATATATTTGAAACATTTAATTATTAAAAAACAAATATTATTTAAAAAGTTTATTAAATGTTTTGAATTTTTTAGAGTTTGTTTTTTTAAACACTTAGAAAAACATATATATATATATATATATAACAAAAAAATTTTTGTTTCTCATTTAATTTTTCTAACTTAAACTATGTTTAATTCTAAATATTTTAACAATGTTAAAAAAAATTATAAAATTATAAAATAAATCTGAATTTCAAGTATTTTAGGGAACTTTTGTTTCTATTTTTTTTTTAACAGAAACTAAAAAGGTTTTTTTTATAAAACAGGCTATGCACAGCCATTCATTACAGAGAATATAGCGGGAACAGAGAGTTCTTGCAGTTCAAAAATGCTGCATACAAAACTGATCCAAAGAGATGTCCAAAAAACTTCACATAGAGAATTTGCAAAACAACTAGTGCCTGCGGTGGTGTATACCCTTATAAACTGACTACAAAGCAAAAGATAGTAAAACATATTAACATATTTAAAAGAAAACCGATTAAGGATTGCCTCTCGGCTTCATGGGCTGAACCACTGATTACTCCTCCATGGGGTGCGCTGCAGCTGCAGGGGTTTCGTTCACCTTACTACCCTGGTTCATGTTGATCAGGCGCTGGATATCTTCCTGAATTCTATCAACCTTACCCATTATCTCCCTGAGATTGCTCTCGTTGTCATCAATCCTTGCATCATGATTGCTAATTTGTAGAGAGGTATAACTTACCACTTCCCCCATGCTCTTGACTTCCTGTGCTATTTCCTTATTGTCCATTATTCCTATCGCCATCATCTCGAAAAGACGCCTGAGATTCTTCTTCATGTCCATAATGCCATCGTTTTCGTTAGCCTGAGACATGCTGCTGTTTCCTAGAGAGAGATCGATACGAGTGAAGTTACTATGCAGAGCATGGACTGAGCCTGCTAACACGCAAACCTGATTCTCGGCAGAGAGGCCACTAAGGATATACTTTAGCACTTTAAGCTCCTGCTGAAGGGAGGCACCCTCCTTACTTCGACAGGATAAAGTGCCCACTGCACCTTCCTTCCACCCTGAATAGTGACAACCCAATATCGTGTTTTTCTCAGCAGTGAGAGGTTGAGCTTCAGACAGGAGACTGGAGCCAGAATCAGTGCTTGCAAACCACAACGAAGATCCTATGAGGGTGCTATAAGAGCAAGAGGGGAAGGCTGCGAGGGAAATCCTTTCCTTCACAAAAGTCCTGGTGAGAGGGAGAGCTTCCCACGGGATTTCCTACATCCACCCTTCGCCTACGCCTGCAATGACATCCAAGAGAATGCACTCCGGAGGAATCACATGATGGACAGAGCCGAGAGATGGAGAGAAATGAGCTTGCAGGCTGCTTCAAGGAGAAGACATAATGAGGTGATCGAAAAGACTTGGAGTGTGCAAGGAGGAGGGGCAATTAACTCGAGGGAGGTGAGCCATAAATCCGATGTTGCCCAAGAAAGGATGCAGGCTGAGAAAGTTCCACGCGGCAGGGGTAACTGTAATGGCAGGACAACTCATTGAATGAGAAGACCCTTCGGGAAGGAGCACAAGATGGGAGCCACCTGTGGGAGGATGATGCAAGGTGGTGTGAGGAAGGGTGAGGGGAGGGATAAGGGAGGGGCGTAAGAGAATAGCTAGGGAAAGAAATAAGGTGAAGATGGAGGGATAAGGGGAGGGGGAGAAGGAAGGAAAAGGGGTGGAGGGATAAGGTGAATGGAGGGAAAGTTCCTCTAGAAAGCCTTTAGGAGTAATAAGAGACACTTCCACGAGTGGAGAGAGGGAACGCCACTTGCCTTGAGAGAGGAGAGAGTAAGCTCGGCAAACCATTAGGGAATGAATTTGGTGTAAGGGGCTTTTTCGTTAAGACTGAAAGGACCTTGAGGTAGGGAGGCCCCCATGTTTTCCAAGGCGTTTGCTACAGAGTTATTGTGGCGAAGAATGTGGAATATCTCATAGGATTTAGACATGAGTGACTTTGCTTTGTCATACAGACGACGACAATTAATTGAGCCGGAGGTGTAACCATTAATCAGCTTGAAGATAACATGCCGAGAGTCTCCAAAGATCGTTACCTTGTGAAGGTCTTTGCTGACTAAGGATTGTAGTCCCTGTAGGAGAGCTAGCCACTCGGCCTCATTGTTGGTCCTATGCCCAAGGCCCCAAGCGAAGGTTTGTTCAACATGTCCTCTGGAATCGAAGAAGATCCCCGCACCTGCCACCCTTGGGAACTTTTGTTTCTATTATATAAAATATGATTACCACATTAAAAAATAATAAAAACAAATAAAACAATTAAATAAACCATAATTTTTTTAAAAATCAAAATATTGTTTTAAAATTTTCAATTCAAAATAACCTAATTTAAAAAACTTTAAACAATATCAAAATACATAAGAAAACAAAAATCAAAAGTTATCTATTAAAAATTAATAAAAACAAATAAAACAATTAAATAAACCCTAATTTTATTTAAAATTCAAAATATTTTAATATGTTAAAATCAATTAAAATATTATTTTAAAATTTTCAATTCAAAATAAGCTAATTTAAAAAAGTTTAAACAAATTCAAAATACTTACGAAAACAAAAACAAAAAATTATCTTTATACATTATTTAATTGAAAAAAATAATATATCTTAATTTAATCCATTTTTATAAAATAAAAACACTATATTATCATCCAAGTTGCAAACCAAATGGTCAAGGGCTTCTAGCCAGATCTCTTGGGCTTAGAGATCCTCCTCATGACATCTCTCCATACTTCTATGAGCAATGAACAATAACTTTATCTCTCGCTCTCCTACGAAGAAACTCAAAAATATTGTAATAATAACAATTAAATAAATTTCTGCAGCCACCACACATTATCTTGCAGAACCAGAACCAACAACTTTCTTGTCCAGCCTGGAAGCTTGTTGTATGCATTAGTCGAGTGAACAACGGCCAAATGAAAAGGGTATCGGCTAAAGAGCCTATCAAAAGGTCGGTCATGAAGCGGGAATTTTCAAAATTCAAATTGTGTCCTTTGGAGGCGATGGCATATGCATGTTATGCCAATGCATGATAAGTGAGGATCTGTTCGGATAACTGTTCCGATGGGTAACCCATATATTGATTAGACTGCTCCGCGGTGTATATTTATTGCCACCTCCATGTAGCAGAAGACAGTCACTGGTATGACATGACAAGTGAGCGGTTTTATAAAAAATAGGCGTTAGCTTTCCACCCGACCATTTGCACCGATCGGACGACCAGCAATGCGTGATGTGAAAGCTCACGCGAGCCAGGTCGTCTGATCGGTGCAAATGGTCAGGTGGAAAGGTAACTCCGAAGAGAAAAAGCGTTAGCTTTTCACCCGACCATTTGCACCGATTGGACAACCAGCAATGCGTGATGTGAAAGCTCACGCGAACCAAGTCGTCCGATTGATGCAAAATGGAGCGTTTTAGTTTGCCCATATCCCACTCTGGACAGTCAAGCGAATGGAGCCCCGTTTAAAGTTGTAAAGTGGCCATTCCATCAGAATATGAACGATTCCAGACTAGTTCGGATTGTGCGATGTGTGCCGATGAAAACGTGGAAATTGTGCAATATAGTAGGCTCTATCGTTTTCTGTGGATAGTACCATTATTATGAAGTTTAAGTATTTATAGATTTTTTTAAAGTGAGTATTTATAGAGTTTTGAACTAATGGCTTTATATAAGAAGTGCATTATACCTATTCATAGTTTATTTACACCCTAAGTGGCTAACTTTTAATAAGATATCATAGTTATACTATGACCAATATTTTAATATTAAATAAAATATTGTTGATGAAATACGAGCAAGAATCAAAAGTGGATACTCCAATGTTGCAATCCTGGAATTTCAAATCGGGTCTGCTTGTCAAATAAAAATTCATGATGGATTTTGGTTTTATATGTTTATGATTTTTTGTTTTTATTATTTTTCTATTGTCCTATTTCAATGACTTCATTATTATTATGTTTTTCTTTGGTTGGTCAACCATTATTACGAGTAAACAAATACATCCAAAAGAAAAAAAATGAAAAAGTTCTTCCCCTTAAGAAGTGACATATGATGGATCTAAAGACCAAATCGATTTGAGTGTTTAATGATTTTCATACCCATCACATTTAGGTATGAAAATCCAACTGTTTAAATTGAAAAAACGTTGAAATTACCAATGAATTTTCAATGTTAATTTTGCAATATCAAACATGAGCATCATTTCCATCCTTTACATATTTCACTATTTTTAAGTGGAGATACTTATTGGTGGAATTCAAAATTCAAGATGTGACTCAAAATAATTCAGCATGTGAATATTTCTATTTGTTACGGAGGTGTTACAAAGGTATTTATGAGTAGAATTCAAAATTTAATTTCTAAACTTTAAAATAATTTAGTATGTGAATATTCTTATTTGTTAAAGCAATTTATTAATATATTTGTATTATTTGAGAAAGAACAATATTGATATGAATTATTCAATTGGATATATAACTAACATAGCTATAAGTAAAGTGGTCTAGATAGGCACATCTAGCTACTTAGTTTGGTGGAGATAGTTGGTTGTTAAATAAAGACTAAACATTAAACTAATTACCAAATAAACATTAAATTGATTAAAATAAACATAAAACAAATACTATTTAATAAACATAAAACAAATACTATTGTACACTTGTTATACTTGGGTTAATCTTATTGATCCACTCAAATAATAATCATGCGAATAAACAAAAAAATTCTTTTATACAACAATAATCTTATAAATAATAATCATGCGAATAAACAAAAAAATTCTTTTATACAACAAACATTTTGGCACAACAATATCATATTATAATCTTTATAAAAATAATATTTAATCATAATAAAAACATATATTTGTATAAAAATGCCAATTTTTTTCATTTAAAAAAGTACAGGTTTTATTAGCTTTAAAAATGAATCTAGAGTCAACAAACATCCTCACTATTTTCACTAGTGGGCTATTTTTGATAGAATAATCTCACAAATTCACTTAGTAAATATTAACATAAATAAATTATCAGCATGCCTAAAGCTATGCTTAGGGTCACATAAATAATTTTTTTTAGCATAACACATGTTGAGCTTGGCCACATTGAATTTAAAGTTTATTCTTACCAATACACTAAAAGATTTTTAAAGAAATGACGAATTGACAATTATTTAAAACTTATGATTGGACTTCAAATCCCTATAACTATCAAGATGATGCAGCCATGGTGATACTCTTCTTTCATAAGAATGTAGGATGGGTATGATACTCTTCTTTCATAAGAATGTAGGATGGGTATCCAATATAAGGCCCATAGCCACTGGCATTCACATAATACATATCAGTTGCCCAGCATCCTTTTTGTAATGTGAGGTCTTTTACCCCATTGAAATAATTGAGATTTATTAAAAAAATTGTTTAATGTGAGGTCTTTTATTCAATTGATATTTTTCATTGTTTAGAATCTACTTTCATTATAAATAGATTCAATATTTTTAAATATTTTGCATTTTCTCAAAAGTTTATATATATATATTTCCAACCATTTTTCTGCTAAATTTTTATTTAATGCTTTTTAAATATTTTGCATTTTAACTGTACAATCTCAAAACTTTATAGATATATATGAGTCCAACAATTTTTCTGCCAAATTTCCATGTGTTTCATGGCAAGGAGGTTTGACTATTGTTTGATTGCTTCCACATTCTTTTATTTGGTTGTATTTTAGACATTTTAAAATTGCAATTTTAATTCATGGTTTGGTTAGGTATGGATTGTTTCAATTACATAAATAGACATATTAGGTATGGATTGTTCCAATTACATAAACCGACATATTAGGCATGGAGAATTTTAAGGATTGGGAAGGAGAATTTTAAAGATTTATAAGTGGATTCATAATTTTTAAATATTAGTATATCAAATATTAGTGCACTTTTTCAAGGTATTGATATAAAATAATGGATTGGATTTTCTAAAGCATGTAGAGGTCAATGTCTTATAATACAGCATATCTTTTTTTTATGAAATGGTTGAGAAAAGAAAAAGTTATAACATGATTAGTTTTCTAAAAATCTAGTTACAATCTATATGATTCACCAACTTCATACACTCACCCTTAACACAATTACTTATAAAAGAATTACACCTTTTACTTAAAAAAAAATCCACCAAAACTTTTAAGATTTTAAATCAAAGAATTTTATATAAAAGTTACTTTAAATAACTTATTAAATTAATTAAGAAACCTCTTAAATAAAAAGATTTTCAACTTAAATAAAGAATAGTTTTTGGAGTTACCTTTCCACCCGATCATTTGCACCGATGAGACGACCTGGCTCGCATGAGCTTTCACATCACGCATTGCTGGTCGTCCGATCGGTGCAAATGGTCGGGTGGAAAGCTAAGGAGTTACCTTTCCACCCGACCATTTTTTATAAAACCGCTCACTTGTCGTGTCATACCAATGACTGTCTTCTGCTACATGGCGGTGGCAATAAATATACATCGCGGAGTAGTCTAATCAATATATGGGTTACCCATCGGAACACTTATCCGAACAGATCCTCGCTTATCATGCATTGGCATAACATGCATATGCCATCGCCTCCAAAGGACACAATTTCAATTTTGAAAATTCCCGCTTCATGACCGACCTTTTGATAGGCTCTTTAGCCGATACCCTTTTCATTTGGCCGTTTTTCGCTCGACTAATGCATACAACAAGCTTCCAGGCTGGACAAGAAAGTTGTTGGTTCTAGTTCTGCAAGATAATGTGTGGTGGCTGCAGAAATTTAGTCCCGCACTTATTTGTTTGAACCAAATTTATTATTACAATATTTTTGAGTTTCTTCGTAGGAGAGCGAGAGATAAAGTTATTGTTCATTGCTCATAGAAGTATGGAGAGATGTCATGAGGAGGATCTCTAAGCCCAACAGATCTGGCTAGAAGCCCTTGACCATTTGGTTTGCAACTTGGATGATAATATAGTGTTTTTATTTTATAAAAATGGATTAAATTAAGATATATTATTTTTTTCAATTAAATAATGTATAAAGATAATTTTTTGTTTTTGTTTTCGTAAGTATTTTGAATTTGTTTAAACTTTTTTAAATTAGCTTATTTTGAATTGAAAATTTTAAAATAATATTTTAATTGATTTTAACATATTAAAATATTTTGAATTTTAAATAAAGTTAGGGTTTATTTAATTGTCTTATTTGTTTTTATTAATTTTTAATAGATAACTTTTGATTTTTGTTTTCTTATGTATTTTGATATTGTTTAAAGTTTTTTAAATTATGTTATTTTGAATTGAAAATTTTAAAATAGTATTTTAATTTTAAATAAAATTATGGTTTATTTAATTGTTTTATTTGTTTTTAATATTTTTTAATGTGGTAATCATATTTTATATAATAGAAACAAAAGTTCCAAGGGGTGGCAGGTGCGGGGATCCTCTTGGATTCCAGAGGACATGTTGAACAAACCTTCGCTTGGGGCCTTGGGCATAGGACCAACAATGAGGTCGAGTGGCTGGCTCTCCTACAGGGACTACAATCCTTAGTCAGCAAAGACCTTCACAAGGTAACGATCTTTGGAGACTCTCGGCATTTTATCTTCAAGCTGATTAATGGTTACACCTCCGGCTCAATTAATTGTCGTCGTCTATATGACAAAGCAAAGCCACTCATGTCTAAATCCTATGAGCTATTCCACATTCTTCGCCACAATAACTCTGTAGCGGACGCCTTGGTAAACATGGGGGACTCCCTACCTCAAGGTCATTTCAGTGTTAACAGAAAATCCCCTTACACCAAATTCATTCCCTAATGGTTTGCCGAGCTTACTCTCTCCTCTCTCAAGGAAAGTGGTCTTCCCTCTCTCCACTCGTGGAAATGTCTCTTATTACTCCTAAAGGCTTTCTAGAGGAACTCCCCCTCCATTCACCTTATCCCTCCACCCCTTTTCCTTCCTTCTCCCCCTCCCCTTATTCCTCCATCTTCACCTTATTTATGTCCCTAGCTATTCTCTTATCCCCCTCCCTTATCCCTCCCCTCACCCTTCCTCACACCGCCTCGCATCATCCTCCCACAGCTGGCTCCCATCTCGTGCTCCTTCCCGAAGGGTCTTCTCATTCAATGAGTTGTCCTGCCATTAAAGTTACCCCCACTGCGTGGAACTTTCTCAGCCTACATCCTCTCTTGGGAAACATCAGATTTATGGCTCACCTCCCCCGGGTTAATTGCCCCTCCTCCTTGCATGCTCCAAGTCTTTTCGATCACCTCATTATGTCTTCTCCTTGAAGTAGCCTACAAGCTCATTTCTCTCCATCTCTCGGCTCTGTCCATCATGTGATTCCTCCGGAGCGCATTCTCTTGGATGTCATTGTAGGCGTAGGCGAAGGGTGGCTGTAGGAAATCCCGTGGGAAGCTCTCCCTCTCACAGGGACTTTTGTGAAGGAAAGGATTGCCCTCGCAGCCTTCCCCTCTTGCTCTTGTAGCACCCTCACAGGCTCTTCGTTGTGGTTCGCAAGCACTGATTCTGGCTCCAGTCTCTCGTCTGAAGCTTAGTCTCTCACTGCTGAGAAAAACACGATATTGGGCTGTCACTGTTCAGGGTGGAAGGAAGGTGCAGTGGGAACTTTAGCCTGTCGAAGTAAGGAGGGTGCCTCCCTCCAGTAGGAGCTTAAAGTGATAAAGTATATCCTTAGTGGCCTCTCTGCCGAGAATCAGGTTTGTGTGTTAGCAGGCTCAGTCCATGCTCTGCATAGTAACTTTGCCCGTATCGATCTCTCTCCAGGAAAAGACATCATGTCTCAGGCTAACGAAAACGCTGGCATTATGGGCGTGAAGAAGAATCTCAGGCGTCTTTACGAGATGATGGCGATAGGCATAATGGACAATAAGGAAATAGCACAGGAAGTCAAGAGCATGGGGGAAGTGGTAAGTTATACCTCTCTGCAAATTAGCAATCATGATGCAAGGATTGATGACAACGAGAGCAATCTCAGGGAGATAATGGGTAAGGTTGATAGAATTTAGGAAGATCTCCAGCGCCTGATCAACATGAACCAGGGTAGCAAGGTGAACAAAACTCCTGCAGCTGCAGCGCACCCCATGGAGGAGTAATCAGTGGTTCAGCCCATGAAGCCCAGAGGCAATCCTTAATCGGTTTTCTTTTAAATATGTTAATATGTTTTACTGTCTTTTGCTTTGTAGTCAGTTTATAAGGGTATACACTACCCCAGGCACTAGTTGTTTTGCAAATTCGCTATGTGAAGTTTTTTGGAGATCTCTTTGGATCAGTTTTGCATGCAGCATTTTTGAACTGCAAGAACTCTCCGTTCCCACTATATTCTCTGTAATGAATGGCTGTGCACAGCCTGTTTTATAAAAAAACATTTTTTAGTTTCTGTTAAAAAAAAAATAGAAACAAAAGTTCCCTAAAATACTTGAAATTCAGATTTATTTTATAATTTTATAATTTTTTTTAACATTGTTAAAATATTTAGAATTAAACATAGTTTAAGTTAGAAAAATTAAATGAGAAACAAAAAAAAGTTTGTTATATATATATATATATATATATATATATGTTTTTCTAAGTGTTTAAAAAAACAAACTCTAAAAAATTCAAAACATCTAATAAACTTTTTAAATAATATTTGTTTTTTAATAATTAAATGTTTCAAATATATATTTTTAGATTTCATAGATATTTATGTTTTTTCTTTCTTTTATATATGTGTGTCATTGATAAATTTTTCAGAGTTTGTTTTTTAAAACACTTAGAAAAACATATATATATATATATGATGAAACTAGAACCACAATGCAAAGACTTCTTATAACTGAAAAATAATTACAATCGTACACCACAAGTTGATTCTCAACATCAATATACTCCAAAGTGTCGGAACATAACAATTAGGATGATCAAATTAAACTTTGTCACTTTGTCATTTCATCTTCGCTATCATGTCCAAAATGATGTCCTCTTCCCATTCATGCCTAGTTTCATCATTTTCATTGTTATTGGTCTAGATGACCATACATGCGAAGCCTTGTCATGGTGAGTCGTGTTTTATAGTTAGGTCATTTTTTCGTAAAATGCATCGTCATGCTATCATTTTTATGCCATCGTGTTCGGGTCAAAGCATTGATTTTGACTATATTTTTTTTCCAAATTCTATGTTTGTTTTACCCTTTCGACACTCAATTGAAGTTTCGGCAAGTCGATGTCTTCCATGTCTTGACAATGAAATCCTCCAATTTTGCATCCTTCAATAAATTGCCATATGCATTCATATATCATTGTCATAAGCGTGCCTATATCCTCCATATTAAAAAGACCTTTATCCAAACCCTCATTCTCCAATTTCACCTTTTTAAATAAAAAATAAGACAAACTCCTTAACCCTTCATAATTTCCCTTTCCCCTCATATTTTTCGCAAAGTCCATTTACCCCCTCCTATTCATTATTATGAACCTTTCCTACTTTCCCCATTGGTATACCATCATGAAAATAAAAAAGGCATATCCATTTAAAAAAAGGATAAACCATTGCCCCCTTTTGGGTAAAAGCACCCTATGTATTGTGTCATTTGTTCCTATGTGCATCCTAAAAATGATTTCCTCCTTTTCGCAATAACCCTCCATTTCCTTTTTATTTTCCTACCACAAAAGGGTCTTTATTTTCTCTTAATATTACAAAGTCTCTTCCCAAAGTAGAAGGATTGATATAAAAAGTAATTTTCATGTATTATGACAAACATGTGTGTGAGGATAACTGTTATATGTGTCTCTCTCGAAACTTTCATCATTTAAATGCTAGGAGAAGGTAATAAAAGAATTAATGAAACACGGGAGGGGGTCGTTATTAAACACATAAATGGCATAGGAAAAAATAGAGGGGAGATACCAGGGTAGTCCACAAGTGGAGTTTACATATATATTATGGTAGGATTGGTAGGAGGAAATGCTACGACTCATTAAAATACCAAGGACATGATAATATAAATGAAATATAATGTTAAAATAAACGAAAATGCTCATAGCATCAAATCACATCACAAGAAGAAAGAAGATGATAAGATAATTGACTGCTATGTGGGAGAACTAATACACAACCAGTTGGTGAAGACCTCAATGGAAGGATGGAAGTTTGACGACATTATTTTTGTGAACCATAATTATCAATAAAAGGAAGAATGTGATGTTGAAGGTCTTATGCTGGCTCAAAAACATACTGATGAGGAACAAAGCGTATTGTCAGTGTTAACGTTACTTTAGGCCCTTAACAACATGTTATTTAAGCAATTTCAGAACTATGCCATATTTCCAAATGTGTTTTCTTTCCCCACCAAAAGCATCATTCACTGGTATGTTGTAAAGTTGAAGAGATTGAATGCAAAGTGCCTATTTATATTAAGAAGTTTCCCTGTCATACTTCTCAACCCACTATATAATTTCTCTAAAGTGTAGCTGTAACATATCCAAAGATTGAAGGAAGGATGTTTAGGCCAAAGATTTGGTAAGGCCATCATTACATGGTCTTATGTTTTAGACAAAGAATGACCTTTTAATTTTGTATCAAGCAATCAACAAGATGAAAGAAAAAAAAATCATTTTTTGAGAATATTATCAACAAGTTAAAAGTTCCGCAAACACCCAGAGAATCCTCGAAAGATTCTGTGTTGAGAGTTGTGTAGGGTCACGTAAACCTCCTGTTCTCAAGTGTTTACCAATCGTGATCTATTGTACTGGATAGCTGTCAAAACAAGAATATCTCACTTTTAGAATTCAATCTTGTCGTATGCAGGAAATTCAATTTTCCTTTTCTTCTTTGATTCCTCCAACATTTTACTTCCCAATGTCTACTAAACTTGTAGTGGCAGAAAATTTGATGGTGCTAGAAATAAATTATTGTATTTTGATTTAGTGATCACGTGTTCTCTGAGATCTACAAGTCATGCCTTCCTACTTGCCACAATGGAGTGCATTACTCTCTTGGCGAGCGCCTCTACGAATATCTCTTTTTAGCTCAATGGTCTCCTTCCATTGTGGTTTTCCTTAATGTGTCATTCGTTTTTCAACCTTACTAATTTGCATGAGGTATTCACGAACTGGTCGTGTATTAGTTCTCTTGCTCTGAAGTCAATTATCCTATCACCTTCTATCTACTTGTGATGTGATCCGCAACTCTGGTCATTTTTGTTTATTTTAACGTTATAATTCATTCCTATCATTATGTCTTTGGTATTTTCCCGAGTCATGGTATTTCCTCCTACCAATCCTACCATAATATATGTGTAATCTCCACCTATGTACTACCCTGGTATCTCCATTCTATTTTTCCTATGTTGTCTCTACATTTAATAACGACCCCCCTCCTATGTTTCATTAATTCTTGCATTACCTTTTCCCAACATTTAAATGATGAAAGATTCAAGAAATACCTGTTGAAATTATTTTTTATATCAAGCCTTCGACTTTGGGACTTGAGACTTTGTAATATTAAGAGAAAATGAAAACCATTTTCTCAAAGTAGGAAAATTAAAAGGTGATGGAGGGTTAATGCGAAAATGGGGAAATAATTTCTATGATGCACATAGGAACAAATGAGGCCATACATAGGTTGCTTTTACCCAAAAGGGGACAATGGTCTATCCTTCTTTTTTAAATGGTAGTGCCTTTTTTCATTTTTCATGATGGTATAACAATAGGGAAAGTAGGGATGGTTGATAATAATGAATAGTAGGAGGTAAATGGACTTTTGAAAAAAATGAGGGGAAAGGAGAATTAGGAAGGTTTAAGGAGTTTGTCTTATTTTTTATTTAAAAGGTGAAAGGGGAGAATGAGTGTTAGATAAAGGTCTTTTTAATATGGAGGACATACGCATGCTTATGGCAATGGCATATGAATGCACTTGACAATTTATTGAATGATGTAAAATTGGAGGATTTCATTTCCAAGACGTGGAAGACATCGACTTGCCGAAACATCAATTGAGTGCCAAAAGGGTCAAAACATACATAGAATTTGGAAAACAAAATATGGACAGGATCAGTGCTTCGACCTAGACGTGATGGTAGAAAAATAATAGCATGACGATGCATTTTATGAAAAAGGACTAAACTACAAGATGCGACTGAGTTGCACTATGACAAAAACCATGACAACGCTTTGCATGTATGGACATCTAGACCAAATAATGATGAAAATGGTGGAACTAAGCACGAATGGGAAGAGCACATCGTTTTCGACATGATAACAAAGAGGAAATGGTGAAGAAACAAAGCTTAATTAGCTCATCCTAATCATTATGTTCCAACATTTTGGAACATGTTGATGTTGAGAATCAACATATGATGTATGCTTATAATTATTTTTTAATTATAAAAAATCTTTGCAGATGGCATGGTGACTCTAGTTTCATATATATAATTTATTTTTTGGTTTTCATTTAATATTTCAAGTTCAAATTAAAACCTGTTTAATTCTAAATATTTTAACAATATTAAAAAAATTATAAATTTTTTAAAATAAATCTCATTTTCAAGTATTAAGACTATTCTCAATTTCAAGTTTTTATGAGCTTTTGTTTTTATTTTATAAAATATTATTAACTTATTAAAAATTAATAAAAGGAAATGAAAAAAATAAATAAACCATCATTTTATTTAAAAATCCAAAATATTTTAATATGTTAAAATCAATAAAATATTATTTAAAAATTTTCCATTTAAAATAATCTAATTTTTTTAATTCAAAATACTTCCAAAAAAAATGCAAAAGTTATCTTTATACATTTATTAAACGAAAATAAATTTTTATATGTCACTTTTCACTTTCATATAAGTTTAAGTTTTTTAATCCATAAACTTTACTTTGAGTTTCACTCTGAATTTTATTTTCCTTATTACAACCATAACTATCATACCATTTAGAATGGAACCCAAACCCAATATCCAGTTTTTAAAGCTTTACAAGATGAGATGGGTATGCATTTTTTATTAAAATACTAAGAATGAGAAAGAAACAATATTCTAGACCAAGATATCAAACAAATTTCGGATAGCTTGATTTGAAGATAAGTTAACACAAGTAAATAGAGATTAAAAAGAAAACCAAGGCTGTTATTTTTTAATATAATGTGTGGAGTTCAATCGAGATTAAATCACATCCCCCGCTTTCTAGTGGGCAAACCAAAACGCCCCGTTTTCCACTGGCCTATAATAGTGTTTATACAGGTCTAGCTTAATAGTGTTTATACTGGTCTAGTTTGATCAACTTAATCCAAACATTATGGAACATTATGTAGTCAGCATATAAGCAATGCATATATTAATATGTAAATAAATTTCTAAGTGTATGAAAATACAAATACTAATAAAATCACAAATACCGATAAGTCTCACAGAGAGTAATGGAGTAAGCTATTCAAGCTATCTACTCGACAACGTAAAATGAGTACCAATGCAAATCTTTAAGTAGATAGCTTACTCCATTTTTGTGGACTACATATAGATCATCACCTCACAACATGCAACCAATAAATTGAATATAAACAAAGCTTCATGTCATAGAAAAGGTTCCAGATGTTAATTGTTAGCATTTCATCATCATATCATCACAACATCTTTGACCGTCAACAAATTTTCTTTCGATAGGTAACATCAGGTTGAAATTCGAGGCGTTTCATCCCGGAGTTACCTTTCCACCCGGCCATTTGCATCGATCGGACGACCTGGCTCGCGTAAGCTTTCACATCACGCATTGCTGGTGGTCCGATCAATGCAAATGGTCAAGTGGAAAGCTAACGCCGTTTCATCCCTTCACCTATTCCAAGTCCAAGAACCTCCTGCCAACTGTCCTCCTCTGCATTAATTGTTATTATGTTTCGATGAGCTTCGCCATGTTTCTTCTGCCAAGTGAATGCTCTGTTGTAGGTTCAGCCCTGCACCTATCCCAAGTAAAATAGATTCTGCCAATTGTCCCACTTATGCGTTATTTGTTATTGTGTTTGGATTAGCTTCAGCCTTCCTACGCCATGTTTCTTCTCCCTTGTCAGTGCTGTGTTGTGTTGCAGGTTGAGCGCTGACTAAACTGGATCCCAAACCGATATACTCCTGCCAATTGTCCGTTTCTGCACTAATGGTTAATTGTTATAGGCTTGGATTATCTTCGTGCTGATGTTTATTCACTGAAGTTTGTTTATTGTTTTTTATGGAATTTGTTCATAAAATCTGGGTTGAAATCATTATTTTTATTATGGTTTAGATTGCAGTTTGATTGATTGATTGAAATTAGTGATCTATATTTTCAAAAATCTATATATAATTTTAACAATGTTAACCAAAATTTCTACCAACAAAAATTAGAAAAAAACCAAAATACAGAACGTTTAACTTATACCATGTTGTGTTACACCTTCAAACCTGCTTCTATCCAAACTGTTTTCTTTCTATTTTCTATAGAAACAACTCACTCTTGTTTTCATTCCATCTTCCATTGAGACAGCTCACTCTTAGGCTTCTGGCATGGAGCAAAGAGGGGCAACCCTATGCTCAAATTTCGCTTCTGCCCCATGTGCGCACATGCAATTATAGCTTGGAGCCGAAGTCTATATATAATGACACAATCAATGTGGACAATAATAAAATAAAATAGAAAATTTTAACAGCAATTTGAGAAATCATGGTGTAATTAAAGGTGATTATATCTCCATGAGACTGAATGACCAAATCACAATACAATAGAGCGATCAAATCACAGTATAGCTTGTCAGGCACCATGGTTACGCGACTGTTGCGACCTGGATAAATAGTAACTAAAACGCCTAGTTGTTTTGGGTGTCTAAAAATTGCATTTTCTTTTCACTGTCATCTTTTTTTAAACTAAATGTTTTGATGTGAGCATCAACTTTTTAAAAACTAAATGACTGATTTTGAAACTATCTAAATTATCAAAATTGGTCATGAACGAATTAAATTATGGATTTTGAAACTATCTAAATTATCAAAATTGGTCAAGTTCATTTAAAAAATAAAATAAAAGCATTGTATTATTGCAGAAAAACCACTTTACATGAAAAACAAAAAAGTGGGCTGCTACTTCCCATGCCTTCCTCCGCCTTGCCCCTACTACATTTCATCAGACCTTAAACCTTCCCAACCCAAAAGAGGGAGATCCCCGATTGTGCAGGCTTCAATCCCGAAGTTACAAATATAGCTGCGGAAGTTCAACCTAACTAGACCTATTTGAAATTGACATCCAAACATATTAACAGAGGAGTTAGAGCCTGAAAACAAACACCCACGAAAAAATAAGGCATGGTCTGCAGCCCGAGGCCAGAGCAGTGGTCGTGATGTGGGCACCCCATATGCTGCACCGAAGGGTCTCCCCTCTGTGGGGGCATGATGCTTACACAGTCCTGGTGACGACCTTCTGCCCGACGATTAAGGCCTCCATCTGCTCGCTGCTATGAATCAGGGCTATACAGGGATATGTCTGCACGCGAAGCAATCTAGTCCACTTTGAGGTGCATCGGCTTGCAATCCGCATTGAGGGACTAAATATTTTTGCTCATGGACTGGCACTCTTCGTTGTGTTCCTTCCATGCTCTAGATGGCTCCAAGGCCCCCTCCTTTTTTGTCATCATCTCCTCCACTTTTGCTTCAATGTTCATGGCAGCATGGGTTACCAGGTTCATTAAAATCCAATAAAGCATGACAAGGCGATCATGGGACGAGGCCCTCCTTGCCGTTGAGCCTGGATCTGTGATCCATCCTTCAACCTCCTCCCGCACCATCTCAATGGGCATCGATGAGACTTGCTCCCACAAAACCTTCTCAATCCCCTCCGTGGCTTGACGTGCCATTAGCGGAATTCGGTCCTTTAAGAATTTTGTCGCTGCCTGAGCATGCAGCTGAGCCCGAGTGACTGCTCCCGTGCCACCACGGGTCTTGAGATTCCCCTTATCCCGATGCTTGGTTTCCATGCTGATCGCACTCATCCTCCCAAGACCAACCCTCGGCGAAGCCATTTTCCTCCTCACTCTCCCCCTCCTTACACACTTGTTATTCAAGTTTCTCAAGCAACCAACCTTCCGCAAGCTGCTCAGCCTAATTCTCTGTACCCTAAGTGTGCAGAAGAGGAGCCAAGCACTGACCCTGAGACTAATAAACTGGAGGAGAATGGCCATGATAATGGTTATGTACGGGATATCGATCTCCCATATCCTGCAATAACTTGCTTCTGTACTTGGCACTATTTGCATCATCATTCCCATTGTCACTCTTGGATCACCATCCTGCGAAAAAACAGTCCCTTCACTCCTATCAAGCCTACCGACGTACTCCGGGTTAATGTTTGAAGGGACATCCCGGATTACCATAATCTTGAGTTGCATGTCTACACGTGTTGCTCGGCCGAATCCTCGGTCGATTCACTATGCCTTCTGTCCCTGTCTCGATCTTCCATCATAGCCTCCGTCGCTTGTCCTCCCTGCATCCAGAGCTTCTAGCTGTCGACATCAGGGAATCAATTGCTCCTCCTCGAATTGCTCCAGCCTACCCATCCAGCAGGCCCCTCTTTCCTCAACCCCAACGTTCGCCAGCATATTTGCCACCTTGTTCGCGTCCTGTCTCACATGGTGAAAGGACATTCCTGGATGGGATAGGATAAGGCCACGAAGGAATTCCAGTCTGCTGGCTAGGCACCAACTCAACGACACCTTTTTCGTCGATCTCCCGTGGCTTAGCTGCTTGGCCATCTGAATGAGGATGAGAGAGTCACCTTCCACCATTGTAGGCAGCCATCCCTCCCTAATGACTATCTTAACACCTTGGAGCATGCCTTCCAATTATGCTGAATTGTTAGTGTCTTTCCCAATCGAACCAAAGAACATATGCAATATTTCTCCCTCTGAGTTTCTGCAGGTTCCCCCAAAGCCTGCCGCTCCTGGGTTGACGCTGGCCGCACCATCAAAATTTAGCTTGTATACCTACCAGGGGGGCGGAGCCACACATTTGGGCTTGAGATTCCATAGGTCTTGATCCTCTCACGAAGACCATCCAACATTGCCTTGTTCAATCCCCATTCCTCCGCTATTCTCTTCTCGGAACCTGGAAAAACTTTGTTGTCCTCACTCCACTCCATGCTGCGGATGGTCTCCAGGAGGTTCAAAGTCAGGGTCTTCCAAATTTCCTTTGATGAATGGAGCTTGTCGCAGAAGATTCTTCCATTGCGCTCCTTCCATATTACCCACATGACGCTGCCTATAAAAGCTTGCCATAAGGTGCGTATAATATTATTTTTGAAAGTCTTTGGATGCCACTCTTTTAGGGTTCGACCTGGATCCCCTCTACTTCTGTTGCTTTTCCAGAATAATTGAGCTCCTCTATCCTAAAGGTCTGAAGTGAAGGGGCAAGAGTCTAGCAGACGATTCATGATTTCCTCCTGGAAAGAGCAGAGAACACACTAAGACAGGCCTTGAATTCCCCTCCGACGTAAATTCTCCCCCGTTAGAATCCTGCGTTTGACCACTAACCAGCAGAAGGTGGCCACTTTTGGCCATGGGTTGGTTTGCCATATTTTCCCGTAGATCTTGTCTTCCTCGATTTGGATTCTAATTCTGATATTGTAGGCTTCCTTAATGCTAAAAGTTCCTTTTTGGGAGTAGCCCCAGCGGAGGACATCGTCCCCTTCTTTAAGCAGGATGCAACGCTCCTGGAGCTCACACATAAAGGCTCTGATATCAACTTTCGGGATCTCTTCATCTCCTCCAACTGGGGCCGCCCATTGGCGCTGGTATTCCTAGGTCGCAATATCCCAGTATTGATTGAATTTTGTTCTACCTTCCTCCAGGCCTCTGGCTCTAATGTGCCATCATCGAGGATCATTTCCTAGTTTGGGAAACTGGTTCCATGAATCATCCCAGAAGTGGGCTAAGTTCCCTGCTTTAATCTCCCAGAAGCTATGCTCTTGAATTATTTGTCTCCCCGCCAATGCTTTTTGCCAAATGTGAGATCCCTGCGGGGTCGCATTATATCTTATCAGCTGAGACATAGGTCTATCTCTTGCATATTTTATGTGCCAGATTTTTGCCCATGGTTCCTGGGAATATTTACACCACCGTCACCATATCTTAGCTCCCTGAATTTCTCCCATAATTTCAGGGTCACAAAGGCCGAGGCCTCCTCTCTCCTTAGGGATGCACACCTGCTCCTAGCTGACCAGCGAGAATTTGGCCTTGGATTCCCTTTCAGCCCACAAGAAATTCCTCTGAATGCTTCGAATCTCTCAAAGGACAGACTTAGAGGCCAAAAGAACTGAAAAAAGATACACACGCATGGCCTGGAGGACAGAATTGACTAGGACTAATCTACTTGGCAAATTCAGGGGTTTAAGGGTCTAGTTTGCCAATCTAGCATTAATCCTGTCTAGAATATCTTGCCAAGACATCTTTCGAATAGTTCCTTGCCCTAGGGGAAACCCCAGGTATTTGGAGGGCATGGTCCCCTTGGAGAAACCCAGAATCCTACCAATGTTTCTTTGAGTGACAGTGGGAGTATTAAACAAAAATACCTGAGAATTTTTTGCATTGACAACCAGTTCTGACGCCTTAGCAAAGAGCGACAGACTCGATTTGAAGGCGCGGGCCTCTTGGACTAAAGGCTGCCCCATTAGCATTGTATCATCCACGAATTGCTGATGAGTCTGTTTTTCCATATCTTCATGAAGCACCAGTCCCCTGATCCTGCCTGCTTTTGCTTGGGATTGGATGAGCTTGCTTAACCCTTCAGCAGCTAGAACGAAGAGGAACGGGGAGAGCGGATCCCCCTGTCTAATCCCCCTTGTGGGAGAAAATAGCCTAGATGGGGATCCATTCAAAAGGATGGAATAGAAAGGAGAGGAGACCAAGGCCATCACCCATTCTACCCACTCTGGACTGAAGCCATGAGCCTTCAAAATTGCCTTCAGATATTTCCAGCTGAGCTTGTCGTAGGCCTTGGCAATGTCCAGTTTGATGAGAATTCCAGGGAGTTTAGTGCACTTTAGAGAAATTGGTCAAGTTTATTAAACTAAATGATTGATTTTAATTAGTCAAAAAATACGATGATTAGTTAGTAAAGTTAGTTAGATTTATTTCATCCACCCAGATTCAATTTCATTAAAACATGTTTTAACTTAAATGTTTGGCTAACGGTTTGCTCACCCATTTTGATCCTCGGTATACTGGTCCTATCCTTACATCTTGGTCCTATCGTTACATCCCAATCCATAGCATAGCCAACATCATTACAACATCATTAGTATATATGTATGGTATACATCCATGATTCATCGAAAGTATTGGGTTCATAAGAGAAAACCTGAAACATGCCTAGTTGGATCTCTGAGTGCATTGCACAATCATTTTCTATAGTCGATGTGGGTCATAATGTATATGGGACCATTGATGGCATGTGGAACATTGACATTAGTATATGTGGTGTACATCCATGATTCATGTATCATACTTATGACTTATTGTTATCAATGGTGGTTAGGTATCTTAAGATCATGATTCATATTGATTCATGTGTCAAATTTATCATTTATCAGTGTCAATAGTTGTTCTCCGAGACTATATATTTATGTTTGATGTGAAATCCCTGTAATATCATTTTTTTCCATAGAAATAAATAAATTTTAATTTCTTATTTTTAAGAAAGAAAAAATGAAAAATGTTAAATTTTGTATATGTTAGAGAAAAACTTTCTGACAAATATAAGATATGGGAAGCTTTGCAGAATTGGAGTTAGATGGGTCTATACAAGTTTTTAAAATGTTTGATGAGATTTAGTATTGTCAAATAAAAAACTATACATATATTTATATCTCCTAATAGTATCTTGTAAATAAAAATAAAAAGTATATTTAATATTTTGTGTAGAATATCTTGCAAATTAAAAAAAAAGTATATTTAATAGTTTGTCTAGTGAAACATTCATAGGCATGTAAATAAAGAAAGTAATTTAACCAATCAAATAAAAATATTAAAAAATAAGCACATTGTTGTAAAATTGAAAAAAAATGTTTATAATTGAAAGTCATAAATCTTATCAATTTTAATGGGAGAAGGTTCATTTCCACTTAGAGAAGAGGTTAAACGACAACTTAGGATAGTTCTCATGTATACGGGTAGGAAACATGACCCCACTTGAGGTAGTATAAGTGATGATGACAAGGGATACTCACTTCTTGTGGATTATACCTAGGTTGAAACCACGATTTAGTCTCGGAGTAAGACTTCAAACTGGTTTTGATTTGCTAAGATCTTATCTTCGATGTAACATAAGAAAACACTTTAATGACCAAGACCTATAAACATCTACAGGAGTGAAATCCCTCCCCTTTATGGACCACCAATGGGTCATTTTAGATACAGTAGTGAAATCCCTCCCCTTTATGGACCACTACTGGTATTTTTCACATGGTGTTGTTTTCTTCTAATAATAGTGATGATTCAACATGTATTCATAGATAATAGCAAGTTATGGTTTTCTTCACTATTGGTTGACAATTGTGTTATAATAATTTTTTCTTCCTTTGTAAATAAGTTAAGCACTTTGTTATGAGTATTTTTGTGTGGTTAGGGATTTTCCCTAATAATATTGGTTCCATTTACACACATGGTCAACCATTGTTTACTATTCTTCTTCATCATTCTTACCTCATGTGTTTCCCTAATATGTATTAATCAATCAATTTGGATACTCTTAAAAAGAAAGATAGACCAATCTTATAAGTTATTTCCTAGCAATGCTTGCTTATAGGTTAACAAATAAGTCTTATATAATAGATAAATTATTGATAACCCTTGAAAATGTTTACCTATATTTAAATTTGTAAATTTTTTTTTAACAATATTAGTAAAATAAACATGATATATTTTGAATACGTAATTATGGTTGACATTAACTTTGGTTGAGTATGATTCACTATGGTTTATTTTTTATTATTATGGTTGATATGGTTGTAATTCATTGATTGCAATGGACTATAGTTGAATATAGTCAACTCAGGGTCATTGTAATTGACCATAATTAAGCTTGGTGGAGTTGAGTTACATTTTTATGTGCTTAAGGGTTATGTCACTAAGGAAAATTGGTGATGAAAATTAAGCCATTACTAAGTTTCAATGCTTTTTCAAAAACAAATATTTGTTAATTTCTATATTTTTCTAAAATATTTAACCCAAATTCCACAAGATAAGAATATTTTACTTTAAACATCACCAAAATTGTCGAGAAACTATATAGATCCTTAAAAAATTGAATATTTTTATTTAAATATGGTCAAACATTTTATGGTTGAAAATGTAAAAATTAACAAGATTTGTCCAAATTTCTACACTTTAATAAAATTATGGGTCCTTAAAATTCTCCATATAGTGCAACATTAATGTTGTGTTGCATTATAAATTCATCAAAGTTACATTAATTTTTAATCTTCTTCAAAAATTTTCTATTCAAAATATTAAACATCGCATTAAAACACTTAAATCACTTATATTTGAACTTTTGAGATAATTTATTCTTTTAATAATAAATAGAGTGCCACACATTTTAATTAATAAGAATTTTTAATCTCACTACCAAAATTATTTAGAGTTATAGACATTAGAAAATCCTTAATACTAATAGTGCATAAGTTACTTTTATTTTTATGTTATAGTTATTAATCATATATTAAAAAAATAGTATTCATTAAAAAAATTCAAAAGTTTTTTATTTTTATTTTTATTTTTATGTTATAGTTATTAATCTAGTATTCATTAAAAAAGAATTCAATAGTTTATATATCCAAATTTGTAATATATTTTAAACTTAGGATAAACATTTTCTTTTTAATAATGAGTAGAGTGAATGCTTTATTTTAATAATCCACATATTTCAATTACTAAGAATTTTTAATCTATATAAATTGGAAAAGGCATGTAATATTAATAGTGCACAAGTTACATTTTTTTGTTATTCTTATTAGTTGTATATTTAGAATGAAAACATATTATTGGTTTAAGTTGAAAATATTTTTATTTAAGAAGTTTCTTAATTAATTTAATAAGTTATTTAAAATAATTTTTGTATAAATTTTTTTGATTTAAAATCTTAAAATTTTTAGTGGATTATTTTTTGAAAGTATAAGGCTTAATTTTTTTATAAGTAAATGTGTCAAGGGTGAGTGTATGAAGTTGGTGGACCATTTAGATTGTAACTAGATTTTTAGAAAACTATGGTATAGAAAATCCAATCCAGACCTTGAAAAACTGCACTAATATTTGAAGTACTAATTTTGAGGTCTCCTAGTTGAAATAATTTTTTTAAATATTTAAAATTTATGAATCCACTTATAAATCCTTAAAATTCTCCGTGCCTAATCCTTAAAATTCTCCATGCCTAATCCGTATAATTATGTAATTGGAACAATCCATACCTAATCAAATCATGAATTAAAATGGCAATTTTAAAATGTCTAAAATACAACCAAATAGAAGAATTTGGAAGGAATCAAACAGTAGTCAAACCTTCTTTCTCTGTGAAACACATGGAAATCTCAAAAAAAAAATTGTTGAAACCATATATATATATATAAACTTTAAAATTGTACAATTAAAATGAAAAATATTTAAAAACATTGTATAGAAATTTTATTAGAAAATATATATATATTGAGAAAATGAAAAATATTTAAAATTATTGAATTTATTTATGTAATGAAAATAGATTCCAAACAATAAAAAAACTCAATTATTTCAATTAGTAAAAAACCTCACATTAAACAATTTTTTTAATAAATCTCAATATTTCAATTTTTTTAATAAATCTCAATATTTCAATTGGGTGAAAGACAGATGCTGCTTGAAAGGCTCCTACTGTTATCTATTATGTGAATGCCAGTGGCTATGGGCCTTATATTGGATACCCATTATACACTGTTATGAAAGAAGAGTATCCCCATGGCTGCATCATCTATCACATAGTTATAGGTATTTAAAGTCCAATCATAAGTTTTAAATAATTGCCAATTCGTCATTTCGAGTATCCCCATGGCTGCATCATCTTGTGATAGTTATAGGTATTTAAAGTCAAAACATAAGTTTTAAATAATTGCCAATTCGTCATTTCTTTAAAAAATATTTCAGTCTATTGGTAAGAATAAACTGTAAATTCAATGTGGCAAAGCTCAGCATGAGTTATGCTGAAAAATTTATATATGTGGCCTAAGCATATTGCTTAGATTTAGATATGCTCATAATTTATTTATGTTAATATTCACTAAGTGAATTTATGAGATTAGTTCGTCAAAAATAGCCTACCAGTGAAAATAGTGAGGATGTTTGCTGACTTTTGATTTATTTTTAAAGTAAATAAAAACTGTACTACTTTTTAAATGAAAAAAAAATTACACTTTTATACAAATATATGTTTTAATTTTGATTAAATAAAATTTTTATAAGGATTATAGTATGGTATTATTTGTTTTAAAAGGAGAATTTTGTTTATTAGCATGATTATTATTTATAATTGTAGTTATATTATTTAAGCTTTGGGTTTTCTAAAGTGAATCAATAAGATTAACCTAAGTGTAACAAGTGTACAATCAAAATTCATTTCATGGTCTTCTTATATTATTATGCTTAAATGCATCTTGATTAAGATTTAAATAAGCTTTACTTAAGTGTTGTTAAAAGAAAGAGATAGCAATAATGATTTTTTTAATTATTAAATAGTATTCGTTTTATGTTTATATTAATCAATTTAATGTTTATTTGGTAATTAGTTTAATGTTTAGTTTTTGTTTAACAACCAACCATCTACACAAAACTAAGTGGCTAGCTGTGCTATCTCAGGAACCACTTTACTTATAGCTATGCTAATTATAGATCCACTTTTATTTAATTAAGAAATTCATATCAATATTTTTTTTCCTCAAATAATACAGATATACTAATAAATTGCTTTGACAAATAAAAATATTCACATACTAAATTATTTTGAAGTCACATATTGAATTTTGAATGTAGGAATATTCACATGCTGATTATTTTGAAGTCACATCTTGAATTTTGAATTCTACCAATAAGTACTTCCTCTTAAAAAAAACTCTAAAACAGATAGGAATATTCACATGTTGAATTATTTTGAAGTCACATCTTGAATTTTGAATTTTACAAATAAGTACTTCCACTTAAAAAATAGTGAAATATGTAAAGGATGGAAATGATGCTCATGTTTCATATTGCAAAATTAACATTGAAAGTCCATTGGTTATTTCAACGTTTTTTTCAATTTAAATAGTTAAATAGTGAAATATGTAAAGGATGGAAATGATGCTCATGTTTCATATTGCAAAATTAACATTAAAAGTCCATTGGTTATTTCAACATTTTTTTCAATTTAAATGTAATGAAAAAACGTATGAAAATCATTTAACACTCAAATTGATTGGGTTTTTAGATCCATCATATGTCACTTGTTCAGGTGGAAAAACTTTTTCTTTTGGATGTATTTGTTTCCTGGTAAAGATATACACGCATACATAAAAACACTTATTTTATTTTGAATAATGGTTGATTAACTAATTTCTTGACGAACCAAACAAAAACATAATAATAATGTAATTCATTGAAATAGGACAATAGAAAAATAATAAAAACAAAAAATCATAAACATATAAAACCAAAAACCATCATGAAATTTTATTTGACAAGCAGACCCGATTTGAAATTCCAGGATTGCAATATTGGAGTGTCCACTTTTGATTCTTGTTCAAAGGTACTCCAACAACAATATTTTATTTAATATTGGTTGTATTATAATTGTAATATTTGGTTAAATGTTAGTTAGTAATTAATTTTCGTTTTGTCAATAAGTTTATGAGATATAAAATAGATGATAAATAGATATATTATTATAGTATTCTTTGTATAAGATGGCTAAAAATATTTTACATGCAGCAGACTAATAAATGCTGGAACACAGTAATAAATGTTGCAGGTGGGTTGTTGCATTTCAAACAAGTTGAGATCCAATGACTCACAAAGCTGCAGCTGCAGCATTTATTACTCTATCGCATATTGAATATTGTTAACTTAAAATAACTGGTTAACCAAAAATATCACATTATTGATAGATATATTAAACTTCATAATAATTGTAGTGTCCACAGAAAACGATAGAACATACTATATTGCACAATTTCCACGTTGTTGCACAATTCGCACATGTGTGGAATCGTTCATATTCAGATAAAATGACCACTTTACAACTTTAAAAGGGGCTCCATTCGCTTGACTGTCCTCTCACGCTCTGTTTAGGTTGAATTCTCTGATTGATTTTGACTGTCCTCTCACGCTCAAATCGCTGGCGCTGTTATTGTCCATTGAACTAACAGTAACGCAATGTGCAGCAGGCAACAGATTAGATATTCTCCTGTGTGGCTACGAGGGAATACGCAACATATTAATTTTTCTCTTGTATGGCTAGTGCCAGGGACTAAATTCGAAAGGACTGGTGATATTTAAATCGCTGACGAGAACTTTCTTTTAATGGTGCATACCGTTGTAGGACTGAACTGAACGTGACTGTAAGATTTGATTTAGCCCTACAACCATATGGAAGCACTGTTGGTTTTGAAGCTATCGTTGGTTTCGCGTAGGTCAATAGATCATAAGTTAAGTAAATGAAATTATACATCAGTCCATCTCAAATTATACATTATTTATTACTTTGTGCATCAATCATAATTATATATATATATATTATCTGTCACATTCTTCTATTTATATATATTATCTCTCACATTCTTCTACTTATTTGTTATGAGCTCTGTTGGTTATTCATTAACTAACTATGAGTTATCTCTACTTCCACTTCCACCACACATTATATATATATATATATATATATATAATTGTTTATTTATGTGGACAGTACATTTGTCTCATCCTAGTTCATAGATGAAAACGCATTGATGGTAGTCCATCCCAAATGAAAAAAAATGGAAAAAAATCCACTTGCCATGTGCTAAGAATATAAAAAAGTATATAAAGATAAAACTAGTTGAGGCTTAACTTAGCTAGAATGAACTAATAGTGAATTAACTTGTGGCTGGTGAACACCCAGAGGGCACAAGTCACTACATGTTATCACTCATCTGAGTTATCCATGCACCAACTAAGGCTTACCCAAAGTGCATTATCCATGCAGCAACTAAGACTTGCATCAGTCACACTAAATATAGGCCAAAGGAGCTAGGACCATGAAACACAGAGTAACTGCTTGTAAGTAACCCAATCTCCTCTTTACCACTTCGGAAGATGGGGTTATTTTTTTTTAAACAATTTCATTTCACCAACCAAAAACATTAGTCTCAAGGAAGTGCATTCTTATAAATTAAACAAAGATAAGTTTCATGTGTGCAAAACTATGATTCATAGTCCAATCATTGTATACTATTAAGAAAGTGGGTACTCTTTAAACATCATAGAGTTGGGAAGCATTAACTTGGGTCACTTAGAGTTAAAACACATAAAATACAAAAGAAATAGGGAGACACCAATATATGTGGTTCACCTAAACATGGGCTACCTCGACCAAGAATTGTTAAATATTTTATTATTTAATCCAACAAGTTGGTTACAAATATTTTTTTTTCCTTTTTCCTCAAAGTCTCTTTCAGGTAGAACCTTGTCAAATTACTATTTAGTCTTATTGCAATGCCTTCCTTTAAAAGAAGATAATACCATCTAAATCAATTCAGAAACTCCATTTTAACTATTCAAGTGAAGATTATAAAAATATACAACTTTTTAATTAGAAATTATGTAGACTTAGTCATTAGCCATCAATTTAAATTCTTGATCATTAAAAGATAAAGTCTGAATATTAAAGTTGGCCAACAACACTCATTTTACAGAAAGCTTCATCTCTTGAGTGATGGAATTCAAGTTTCTAAGCACAAAGGGTGGATAGAAATATAAAAATACACTCTTTCCTTTGAAACATCGCCCATAATTTATAAGTAATTAAGTAAAGTTTGACTTTCCATTTGAGAATGATCAACATAAAGGATAGAACCAACTTAACACTCAATAAATATTCAATATTCAAAACCCGAAATATGAGCCCTTAAAGGTCAAGCCTCCCTTATTCAATATTCAACTCAAATCTCAAAGCAAAAAACTAAACATGACACTTATTAGAGACTCAACCAAAGTAATCTTAGTTTATAAAGAGAAAAGAATTGAGAGTAAGATCACATAAAGTCACTTGTTAAGAGGGCATATGCCCTTCCTCTTCTTTCACGAAGGAGTGAATAAGCTAGTAATGGGTTGGGTCGGCTCTTTTACTTAACAAGTCAGTATTCCTCAGAGAACAACAGGCATGGTCCATGGGCGTAAAACAAAAGTAAAAGAGCATAGAAATATGTATGTACTCTTCCTCACATGAAAGGGATTGCAGTTTTCATAGTGATAACAAAGAGAAGGATGGCTCGCATTTATAGCCGGTTTACTGTCAATGAAAGCTTTCTCTAAGGGGTCGATCCTATGCACAGATTCGCCCAACAGTTTTTTATATCATAATATATCTTATTCTCTTAGACTTGTGTGATTATGATGTTTATAATAATTCATTATTAAATGATTTATATAAGTTAATATATATGTTTATATTTGCATATAAGTAATAAATACCTATTTGTTAAGATATTCTATAAAATGTGATTTTTTTTTATTTACATCCAATGAAATAAGAATATAAATTTATTAGTTTTTTACCATTTTGGGATATTGGTGGTATCTCGAAACTCTCATCTGAATTAAGGTATTAATTTATATTGAGATTATTATTTAATTTCACTTAATATCATCTAACAATATTAAACTTTACACTAATTACTAGATTATCAGCAATCATAAGTAGCTTATGGTGAATGACCATTCCACCTTAAGACTAAACTTAATAAATGCTTTAGGCCAACAAATAAATTGACTTTTCTTTGACCTTGTCATCAAGCACCATGTGCTCCTCCCCTAGTGGATTCATGTCCCAATTAGTTCAGTTGAGTCAAACCCTTAGTCTCCTAAGTCTACCAAAACAATTCACAACTTAGGAACATAAATAATATTACTTACACTTCTTTTACTATGGATGTTACAGTGCTCCTAAGACTAATTTTAGCCATGGAATCCCTAAAATGTAGGGATGGAGCCCTCTCCTCATAAATTTAGACAAGAACCCTCATGAAAAAAACCCTCTAAGTAACTAGAGAGGATGTAGTGAAAATGATTTCCTCCTTTCTTCATCTAAAGTAGTAGATGGACAAGGAGTAACAATCAAGGTGTAGCTGCATATCCTTGACTTTGCCTTCATCTAGTGGCTCTTATGAATTCTTAACTAGGAATATTTATGTTGAAAAAATGGAAATTGCAAGCTAATCCTCTTTCTTATCTATCCCACATGCTTTGAGCTGCTACAAAAGAGATCTAAATCTTGTGAAGAAATCTTGGATTGTATCAAATGCACTAATGTACTTATTCTCCAATTGATGTCTTCTTGAAACATGTTGCTTTCCAAAGAGTTTGATCAATACTTCATTGGGATATGCAGTAGATCTAATATGAAATAAGAGAGAGAGAGTGATCAATACTTCATTGGGATATGTAGTAGATCTAATATGGAGAGAGAGAGAGAGAGAGAGAGAGAGAGAGAGAGAGAGAACAATCCATATGCTTCATCGATATTCTTAAACCTCTTTGATTTTCCACCTACAAAATTGGTTTTAACCCTTTTTCCCATTGTTATCCTGTAGAGTCTTTTGCTATGTAATATAATCACTACTTTTGTAGCTGAGGAGACTTGTGGTTGATCCATCACTTGTGATGTGCTATTTATGTGCTTTCAACTTACAAAAATTGTACACAGCTACTTAGATTCATCTAGATATGGTACCATGTAAGGTTCGTCATTACACCAAAACCTGCAAATGCTGGTAAACTTTTAGAACCAAGCACATAGTCCCATGATCCCAGTGTGGAAGTTAGTCCACATTATATTTCTAGGTGTGACGGTTATTCAACTGATACTCCAACAATTAATTTAAAATAAAATGTATGCTTAAGACACGACACACAAACCAAGTCTTCTATCATCGTCCACATGCTACTTGGAGTGTTCCACCAACATAAGCAAAAACTCTCTTCTATTTATTAAATTCCACCATCCTACAATTTTATTACTTATTAATTTTTTTTATATAAAAGATCTAACCATCTAAAAGTTTTTGAGCTTGAAAAACTACAACAAACAATTGAATAGAATCATCTCCAAAAAAATTGTCCATCTGATACTCTATCGGGCTATCGGGCTATAGCCTTATGGGATTATTAGACCATTGATACATCAGGCTATTGCCTCTTCTAACTATTGGGCCTTCACATATTGGCCTTTTTCATGTTGTCCTTTTGGCACTTTGGTCTATCTAACTATCAAAACATATGCATATCGGGTTATTGGGATCTCAAAACTTCTAAAATTCTGAATCTTCGAACTTCATAACATGGGAAACTTAGATGTCTAAACATCAGTATCTTGGATATCGAAACATCAAGATGTCATATATCTATACATTGAGATATTAGATTATCGAAACATCATGATCTCACATATTTCAACATCGGGACCTTAGATATTAGTTAAACTAAAAATGGTACACAATCTAATCTGTTGATTTTGTCAATGAAGGAACTCCAAGATGATAGAACAAACTTCATTCAGTGCAAAATTCAATTGATGACATTAAACCAGGTACTTGCTAAACTTAAATGTAAGTTTTGGTTGTTCATTTTGGCTGCTTTGAAGTAACTTGATGATGACCTCCATTTCAGCTACTTTGGATTTGATCGGATCTAATTTGATAAATTGATAATTGTGAAGGTTGGGAAAATAATTACAACCAAGACTCCCCCTTAATTATTTTACCAAAAAATATATGAACATAGTATTGTTACAACTTATAGTTTACATACTTTTATATTTTCTCTATGAAACTCGATTAGGTATTTTACCCAAGGATTGATAAATACATTTGATAACTGAACATTAGACCTATAAAATTCTAGACACATTTCATGATTGTTTACCAATTCTCTTATGAAGTGATACTTGGTGTCTATGTGCCTAATCCTTTTATGAAACACATGATTATTTGACAATGCAATTGTAGATTTGTTGTCATAGAAAATCTGTCAGTCCATATTTCTCCTTCAACAATTCAATGAAAATTCGTTGATCCAAACTGTTTGACATGCTGCAGACATTGCTTCCACATACTTTACTACAACTAATGATAACATCACAATGGGTTTCTTCTTTGATGCTCATGCTACATCATCTGATCCAAAATTGAACACATATCCTGATGTGCTCTTTCTATCATGTACACTTTCAACAAAATTATTGTCAATATAACCAGTTAGCTTAAAATATGAATCTGATGTATTCAAAATTCCATACGTGTTTGTTCGGAAAACATATCTTAGAATCCTCTTTCCAAATTTCTAATGGGTTCTCTTCAGAGACTCCCTAAATATGGAAATTAAACTAACAACATACATAATATCTAGCCTAGTTGTTGTTAAATACATGAGACTTCCAATGAGTCTCTTATATAGGGTTGGACCAACACTTGACCCATGATCATTTTTACTAATCTTTGTTCTAGTAGAAATTGGGGTTACTACAGGGTTACAATTCAACATTTTAAACCATCTTAGAATATCTTTAGCATACATAGCATGATAAATAAAAATTCCATATTTAGATTGATCAACTTCAATACACAAAAAAGACTTCATAAGCCCTAAATCAATCATTTCAAATTATGTCTTCACGACACTCTTAAAATCTTCTATTGAGATATCTTTGATGAAAATCAAGTCATCAACATACAAACAAACTATCAAAATATTATATTCATCTATTAAGAGGTTGTTACACCATATCTGGTGTAATGGAGAATCTGTATCCAGATACTAAGGGGGAAGATGTTCCATCTTCGGAATAATAATGCATAAATATTAATATATGAATGGATGTTTGATTACAATGCATATGGCCGCCTTAAATATGACTTGGCCATCAAATATTTGAAGAGACATTTCTCTTCATAACTATATTTAATAATTAATTATTATTACTAATGGTTATAATCTATTTACTTGTTAATTTATTGTTGTAACATTGCCTTCCCCTTAGGAAACCTTTGTTCTCAAATCTTAGATTATTGTTGTCATCTTTTCATTCTTGTTTTCTGTTGAAACAACGTCATGACTTCCTCTAAGTCTTTTGTTTTAGAACTTGTATTAGGTATGTGCTTGTTCTTTATGCAATAGTTTGTCAATTTCCCTTCATTTGTAACTTGAATTTGTACTTCATTTTGTTTATTATTGTTGTCTCATTTTTCATGTACATGAATACGAGGAATATTTTTGTGACTGACCATATCAAACTTTGTTATAGAAATCGCTTGTCCCACGATACTTAGGATGTGATCACATAACGTTTCCCTTTTATTATCCTTATGAGTTATCTTGAGAAGTGGCATTTCTTGAGGCTTCTCACAGTCGAAGTCACTTGATAGTGTTACATTTAGGTTTCTCTAGGGTGGTAGAATAGTTAAGGTAGAAGATGAATCTAGGATATCTGATTTCTTTGACTTGGATTCCTTTGCATACTGTAGGATCCATCTTTTGTCATTGTATGGATCGTCCTTATTGTCAACGATACTGGCTTGACTCTCATTATGATCTTGATCGAGCTCATTTTTATTTTTATCAAATATATTATTGGTATTTTGTTCATCCCTAAGATATTTTGTCTCCTTGTCTTGTTTATTGTCTTGATCAACTTTTTTGCTCTCATTTTTGTTGACATACTGGTCCAACATATCTGAGTTGCTGATATGGTTTGTACTAGACCTTAGTTTTTGCAACATTTCCATTATTGTATTCTGGTTCTATGTCATGATGCTCAGGTTCTGTGCCATGGTGCTTATGTTCGTTGTCATCGCACTCATCTTGTCATCTAACTCTTTTTGTTTCTCGTTCATGATGTCTAGTTTGTCATCAAGTTTTCTTTCTAGTACTAGAACAACTTTGTCTTTGATTTCTTTCTTAAGTGCCTTGCTATTTTTTGTTTCTTTATTCCAGTTTTTTTGGTTAGCGACAAGGGCCTTGATGTCTTTCCCCAATTTTTCAAGTTTGTCTTTTAATTCCTTCATGGCTTGGGTCATATATATATATATATATAGAATATTTTTTCACAATAAATAATTGTTATTATAAAATCTATTTTTTAAGTTTTGAAAATATAATGATAATTATATTTTCCAAAATAGTGGCCTCTTTTTTTTTCGAAATAGATTATTTAAGAACTTAAATAACCTTTCATAGAAAACTTTAGTTTCTTAAAAAAATGTTTTTAAATTACTTACTTTATCTTCTTAGTAAATCCTTTGACTTTGACTTCTTTGATTTGTCTTCTTCTCTTTTGATTTTTGGTAAAACAAAACCATGTGTTAGTTTGTCTTTTTCTTTTCTTTTTCTTTTCTTTTTGTTTACTTTCTTTTATTTTTTACTTTTTCTTTGTTTTCTTTTGTTTTTTTTTACTTTTTAGGTGGTCAAAGACCTAATTTTAGGGAAACCCAAGGAATTTCATACAAGGTCTAGATTTAGCCAAAATCCAAAGAAGAGATGCCCAAGAAGGGGCTCTGATACCAATGTTACACCGTATGCGATGTAATGGAAAATTTGTATCCATATACTAAGGGGGAAGATGTTCCATCTTCAGAATAATAATGTATAAATATTAATATATGAATGGATGTCTAATTACAATGCATATGGTCGCCTTAAATATGGTTGGCCATCAAATATTTGAAGAGACATTTATCTTCATAACTATATTTAATAATTAATTATTATTACTAATGGTTATTAACCTATTTACTTGTTATTTTATTGTTGTAACAGAGGTTCACTTAGAATTCTGTTGAATCCCATGGGGTCTTCACTTTGTTGAATCCATTGCTTATTGGGTATCCATCAATTTTGATGTACCATACTCTTGGTGCTTGCTTCAAACCATACAAGGAATTCTTCAATCTGTAGAGTTTGTCTTCATGACCTATGGATTCATATCAAGATGGTTGTTTCAAATACACTTCTTCCTCCAGAAATTCATTAAAAATGTATAATTAACATCCATTTGATGCACTTTCCATCTATTTGGAGCCGTAATAACTAACACGAGTCTGAATTTTTCTAACCTTGCAATATGTGCAAAAGTCTCATTTTAGTCTATTATGGGTTGTTGACTAGTAACCCTTGAGCAACAATTCTTGGCTTATGCTTCTCCATTTCACTTTTAATATTCATCTTTGTTTTATAAATCCACTTGACACACATAAAATCCTCATTTTCTAGTAAATCTACCAACTCCTAATTATTATTTGTTTCAATGGCATGAATTTCTTCACCCATTGCATCTATCCATACCTCATCTTGTATGGTTTCACCAAAACTTGTAGGTTGATATGCCAATAATGCAAAAATTACATTTTGATCCACCTCTTCATCATGGTTATCATATAACTCATGCAAACTTCTCATTTTTTTCCCTCTAATCCTAACTCTCAATGTTACAATAGTTGGATTAGAGTCCTTGCTTAACTAAGAATCTAATGATTGCTAACTTGCAAGACTTAATGGTTCTCCTTGCACATTTGTTCTCTAAGTTCTTGATTGAGGTGTACTTATACCAACTGATTGTCTTCTTAGTGTGCTTGTTGTTAGTGCAACAACAAGTGGAGTTGGTTGTCCACCTTTTCTATTTTGTTCAACTCCTTCACATTCACCATATGGTAATGTAACTCTTTGTACAATTGTCTAATCTACACTGTCATCCTGTGCTTCTTCTTCTTATTTTTTAACTACTTAGTGATGGGTTTATACATTTGATATGACTTGGACACATCATTGCATCCAATGAAGATGCACTTCTCACTACGATCGTTCAACTTCTTCCTTGTATCTTCGAGTACATTCCCATACACAACACACCTAAAGATTCTGAAGTGAGACACACTACATTCCTTCCCACTTTGGGATTCTTGAGGAACTCGACCCTTTAGACTCTTCATGTGACTTCTATTCAGAATGTGAACTAAACACTCAATTGCTTCTCCCCAATACTCATTTGGTAGTTTTTTTCTCCTTGAGCAAGTTATTAACCATGTTCATAATGGTTCTTTTCTTTTTCTCAAATACACCATTTTGTTGAGGTGTATACTGGACAATAAACTGCTTCTTAATGCCATGATACTTGCAAAATTCTAATAAATCATTAGAATTTTTTTTTTTCCTTTGTTATATCTCAATACCTTGATATGCTTGCCACTTTCTTTCTCAACCAGAGCTTTAAAATTCTTGAAGATGCCAAAAGTTTTTTATTTCTACTCCAAGAGATACACCCATGTCTTCCGACTATAATCATCAATAAATGTTAGGAAATGGAAATTTCCACCCAAATATGGTGTCTACACAAGTCCACACAAATCTGAATGTACAATCTCCTATGGTACTTTGCCTCTATATGCAACAACAGAAGTAATACTTTCTGTATGATTCTTTGCAAGAATGTAACTCGGAGATGAGTTTGTTGGTTGGTCAATACTTGGAAGTCCCCATACAATCTACTTCTTATGCAATAGACTTAATCCTCCAAAGCACAAATGCCAGTATCTAAAATGACAAAGCCAAGGATAGTCCTAACTCTTAGCTTTATAGGAAATTACCTAGTCACATTTATCACTCCTTAATGTGAGTGGATACATCTTGTGTTTTTGGTCATCTTCACTATAGCTATTATCTATCTTTGTGATAAATTATCCACAATTGTACATGCATTCTTCATGAATGTGACTTCATGGTCTTTATCAACCAACTATCCAACAATGGTCAAATTACATTTTAAACGAGAAACATAATAAACAACATCTAATCATCTTCTTTCTCCATTTCTATCATATACAACTATAGTTCATTTTCCATTCACTAAGACCTTACAATCATTACCCAACTTAACCTCATATTTACTTGATTTATCTAATCTATTGAACAACTCCTTGTTCCTAGTCACTCAGTTATTGTAACCATTGTCCACAAACTAGACATATTTCAAAATTTGATGAGCTACATTGTAGGTCAACAAAATTGGGTTTTCATTCTCTTATGTCTCCTTAATGAAGTTTGCAGACTTCTTACCAACATCTGCTTGCTTCTTCCTACATTGGTTTGCAAAATAACCAAATTTCTTACAATAATGACATTGCACCTTAGATTTATCATACCTTTAATTGTTATGCACCCATATTCTATTACTAATCCCCCTTAAGCTATGAGGTCTCTATTAAGATCTCTTCTTAGGCTCAAATTCTTCCTTACGTTCTCCATGATCATTTAATCTATTACCTCTACCTTTGCCCCTTGTTTTTCTCCTACCTCAACTCCTTGTAATAGATTCCTAATATTTAAGTGCATTCTAAAGGCTATTATCTTCATATTTATCCATCCTAGATTCATGAGATACCAAGGAACTTGTCAGCTCATCAATTTGCATTTGAAGTGTATCCTTAGCATCTTCTATGGGTGCTACTACAAGTTCAAATCTCTTTGGTAGGATTTTGAGAACCTTCTCAATTACTCTTTGATCTAAGAGGCCTTCACTATACACTCTTAGCGTATTTACAACATTAGTCACTTGATTCATGGACTAATATACTATTTCATACTCTTTCATGATTAGGCTCTCAAACTCTCTTCTGAGTGTCTATCACTTGGCAGTCCTTACCTTCATTATGCCATGATAATTTGTCTCTAAGATATCCCATGATCTCTTAGAGTACACTATTGCTGAAATTCTGGAAAAAATACTTTCATCCAGTCCCTGTTAGATGAGGTAAAGTTCCTTTGTATCCTTTTTCATGTTCTCCCTTAGCATATCTCTTTCTACATTTGTCAAGGACAACTCATTTTCCTAGTCAACTAGCTCTGGATACCCATTTACCACTAGGTACCAAACATCCTATGAATGCAATAGAGTTCTCATTTCAATGGCCCAATGGTCATAATTTCCTCTAACAAGAACTAGAATTTGTGGATCTAAGCTAACCCACTTCTCGAATCCATATAGACTCTTCTCATATGTCACCCATTTCTTCTTCCACCGGTGCCTACTAGTTACAACTCACGGCTGGAGGTATGCTTCACAAACACAAGAACAGAAACAAAATCTTCCTAACAAAATCGAGAACTTCTTAAAGCTCATGGGCGTCTCTTCTCTTAGACCGAGTGTGAATTCTCATAGTTGACCAGCTCTAATACCACTTGTTTGGTAGAGCTACATATTTGATAATGATTTGAAGGGATATGGGGAACGTAAACAAAATAAACTTAAAAACACACAGAGCTTTGAATCTAAATACAAAAAAGCAAAACTGATCTTCTATCTATTAACTTCCACCATCCTGCACTTTCATTACATATTACATCCTTTTATGAAAACAATTTTTGATAATCAAAATTTTTCAAGCTTGAAAATCTATAACAAACAACGTCACAAAATTGTTTCCAAAAACATGTCAATCCAATACTCTATTGGGTTATTGGACCATATCCTTATTAGCTTATTGGAACATTGATACATCCGACTGTTTCCACTTCAAACTACTAACATATCAACTTTTTCCATATTGGCCTTTTGGAACTTCGATTTATTGGACCATTGAAACATATGATATCAGGATATAATGGATCTCACTACTTCTATATATCAAACTCTCAGAAGTTCATAACTTTCGGATCTCGTATATCAGAACATCGATATCTCAAATATCTACACATCGGGATCTTAGATTATCGAAACATCGGGATCTCATACATCAAAACATCTAGATCTCAAATATCTGTAAATCGAGATCTCGAATATTTGAACACTGGGATTTCCACAATGTTTGGGACTAAATGGAAACAACAACCACCTTGATACATGGAGAAATGATGCATCCCTGGAGTTATTAAAATTTCAAGATTTAAACAACTATAAGATACAATCCCAAAGTACACAACCTACTTTAAAACTCATGAAACCATTCACATAGATAGAAAAATCATTATACTTGCCAAATATTTACTTATGTTACTTCTATTGAAAACTCAGAATTTTACCTTTTAGATAATCTTGAGGTTTGGAATTTTCTAAGTGCCAAATAAAAAAAGGGACCATAGTCCTCTGATCTAACTCTTAGGGAGGTTTTACATTAAAAGTTACACACAAACCCATAATTCTCATATTTTCCACCATTAGAGTAAATTTGGGGTCTAAAATGGGATTCCTAAGAAAAATAATAAAATAATAGTTAAAATAAGAAAATAAGAGTAATGAATTTTGGAGTAAAAGAAAAAAAAATTCTTCGTATTTTAAACTTATATCCCTTTAGTTTTAGTCAAATTTCTAGCAAAAGCACTTGTTGGATGCATAATTCAATTCCACATCCAATGAGTGCTCCTGCTCGAAGTTTGAGTAAAACTACAGGGACATAAGTTGAATATATGAATTAAAAATTAGTTTTTTAATGAGAAATATGCCAAGTCAACGATTTTCGATGACTCATTTTCTTGAAATTCTATTGGTTCTTGAATTCCAACTCATCAATGGCTCTTTTTTTATGAGACTCATTTTAATTCCAAATTTACTTTAATGAAACTAAGAAAAAAAAACACTTTGAGTCCCCTCTATTCTTCACACAATGGTCTTATTCGTATCTTAGTGCTCCTTATAAAACCTTCTCCCATTCTTGGCTTCACGCCTTGTTCTTTTAATCTTATCCAATATCCTATGCTTGCTTCCCATCTTTCAATAAAATTAATCATTCATTGAGTATTTTTATGGCCTCCATCAAGATTAACCCACGAATTCATAGAAAATTAGCACTTAGATTCTATTGTATATATTATGTATTCCTCGCTAAATAATTATTTAATTATCTATCTTGAATATTCTTATTTAATTTGGTCTCCTTAAACTTGGATTGAGAGTCATTCGTTACTGTTCATGCATGTTGTGGTTAATCTAGGCCATTTGTGCATGTTACATTTAATCTTGGTCGTTTGCACATACTTAGGAACTCTATCAAAGTTCACGAGGAATGCAAATTTATACCATTTGTGGGGAGGATGGTTCACTTGTGTGATGACCCATGTGAAGGAGAGTTCGATGAGGATAATCGAACAAAGTAAATTTGATAAAGGTCCTGTCATGATGAGCTTAGTTTAACATTTCCAATGATAATACATGAGGCCAATAAAGGGAGTTTGAAATGGATTATGAGACAAGTATGGTTGAGAGAAAATTGTTGGGATCCAGAAAAGGGAAAATGATAAAGGTAATTCTAAGATGAAAGGTTTGTAAAGGTAAGTCCAAAAAAGGAGTGTTGGACAAGGTTAGTCGAGATCCATAAAGGGCAATGCTAAAAGTAAGTATGATAAAAAAAACCCAGAAGAATTGAGAAAAAAATATTTGAGGCTTAAGAAGAAAACCCAGTAACATAACTTCAATGAAGCAAGATCATGTGATGCAATCTCGATAAAAAACAAGTGATCTCGATAGAAAAGTAATTAAAAAACATGGAGCCAAAAACTTGTTTTGCCCATAATAGGGGCATATCAACACAAAATTCGAGGAGACTTGTGGATTTTTGATGCCATTAATGAATCCTATAGGAATTCCAATGAGGATCATGGACTTTCTCTCTCTGATTTCCTAAAAAATGGAAAAAAATTACTTTTGAAGATCAATTCTCTGAGCTTAGACAGGGGCTCTAATAAGGCTAAATTTTATTATGGTGCAATAATTCTCAAAGCATGAAGATAACCCAAGTGGCATATGGCCAAATTCCAAAAGGTATGAAGCCTATGTGCAAAAGTGGGACAAAAATCCACTATTCTGTAATATTTCGAGATCTGATGTACATATCATAACACTAATATTGCTGCAACTTTAATTAAAAATATGATATAATACTTGCACACAATCAGTAAAATTTTGAACTGTGCAGATAAAGGTATTTTACTGAAAAATTCATAGGCATGGAAGCAGGCAGAGGAAAGCAACCAAGGAAAATTTCAGGACATAGAATTCATCTTCCCTAACACATTTAGATCAGGGACCATTTAGGTTTCAGAGTCATCTATGCTGAAACTTACTCCCACGCTTATGGGTCACCCAACCGTGAAACTAGAAAGATTCCTTCATATCCCTTCAACCAGAGGCTTGGGGAAAGGCAAAGAGATGATATCAGAAAATGAATACATCATCCAATAAGGTTTGGAACAGTTATGGATAGGTTTGGGAAGTTTAGGAGAGAATTGGGAGAATTTGGCAATTTTGTCTTGGTGAGGCCCTACGCAGTGGAGGCTGCTCAAAACAGGTACGAATCCAACGAAATTACTATTTGAAGGTGTGGTTGGATAGAGGGTTCAATTATTGACATGCTACAACTTCCGAAATAGAATTTGGGTGAACAGAACTCTCATAATTAAAGAAACTGTGAGATTGGTCAATTTTAACTAGTCATCTAGCATAAGTGTACCAAAAAGCATGAAATTCGTAACATAATTTTATAAGACCTTAGACGGGAATTTTACAGAGATTAATACAGATTTACTTAACACATTACATCATTTATAATCATACCCATGGCCATTGCTCATTTATCATTGCATCAAACTCATCAAAACCCTCATTTAAAGACACATTAAAATTCTTTCATGGGAAATTGGAAATGTTAGCTTATTGGTCAGATGATAACAATATTACATAGACATTAAATAGAACTTATGTACTTATGCACAAAAAAAGGAAGTTGGAATACTGACCACTCCCAAAATGGGACTCAAAACAGTGGGCAAGAGGCCCAACTATGACATCAATATGGATGGGAGCGTAGGTGAAGCTTTCACTTCACTAGAGCTTGACTTCGCTGAGGAGAATGGCTGAAATTAGATGTATGAATCTGATCTCATGGGATGATCATCATCTCTCCACATCTAGAATGAGAAAAGAAAGGGAATAAGAACAGTGGGGAAGGAAATACTTGGGGCACATCTCCCAAGGGCTGAGGCAGAACTCTCAGTGGAAGTACTGCCTCACATAAGCACAAATCAATCATAATCCAAACTAATGAAAGGAGCTCTAGTTATCCTAAAAATGCCACTGGTGACTTGTTCGAAAAGTCACTCACTTGTTGAGCAAGTCTCCCTTATCAAAACCCTAACCCTATCCAAGTCATGCGCCCTCCTTGAGAAATTGGAAAGTAGGGTCCATGTAAGTTTTTTCCCCATCCATGTCATGCATCTAACTTAGAAACTGTGCCCTCCCTAGGCCCAGAGTTGTTTCTTTTGCCTCTGATGACTTTTTCTTCATTTCATGCTTTTATGACTAAGCTTCAAAAAGGAAACTGTGCCCTCAATTGTTTCCTGCTTTTCTTATGAAAACTTTCTTGCTTTTGAGACTAAGTCTCCAAAAGGAAACTATGCCCAACTTGTCAATTGTTTCATGCTTTTGTCTTTGACTGATTTTCTGTGGCTTTTGGGAAATTTCTCTTTTCCTACCTGACTACTTTTGTCATATAGTTTCCAATTCTTCCTACTTTTCAAGTTGGCTAATCTCATGGAAATCTCATTTCCACATAATTAAATTGCCTAATAAATAATAATGATAAATAAAAATCAAGTACATGCCTCAATAATGACTATTTAGCAAAATTTCCCTATGCTAATTAAATAATGCCACTTAGTCCCCCTAGGTGTTTAGCATGGTCTACACTTTTGTTGTTCAATTAGGTGGGTACATGATAGTCCTCCCCTCCTAGATCTGCTTGTCCCCAAGTAGAAGCAAACCAGGGTGCTGCAAGATCTGCTCCCCTCCCAAGTAGCATCTTCACTGAGTAATCCTTTCCATTGTATCAAATATTCTTTGATGGCTATGTTCCTCAATTTCCTTTCTTTTCCCAGTAGCACTTTCTCTAATACTAAGACCAAATGTACTTCATCATCCAAGGGTGGAAGTTCATCTGATGCCACTATTTGTTGTCCAACTTCTTTCTTCAAGCAGGATACATGGAAAACATTATGGATCTTACTCTCTGCTGGCAGTTCCAACTCGTAGGCCACTTCATCAATTTTTTTTAGAATTTTGTAGGGCCCATAGAACCTTGGCTGAAGTTTTTCATCTCCTTTCTTATTCAAAGAGGACTGTCAGTAAGGTTGCAGCCTTAGGTAGACTAGGTCTTCTACCTGGAATACTCTGTCAATTCGATGTTTATCTGCATATACGTTTTGTTGGTTATGTGCCATCTGCAAGTTCTCTTTCAATGATCTTAGAATGTATTGGTTTTCCTATAACCAGTGCTTAGATTTTTGGGCTCTGCAGTCCCCAAACATTAAATATGCAAAATTCAGATCCTCATACCCATACAAGGCCATAAAGGAGGTCATTATAATAGAAAGATGGAATGTGGTATTCTAACAGAACTCACCCAGGTGGAGGCAAGTTTCCCAAGATCATTGTTGTCTCGTAACATAACTACGTAGGTACCCTTCAAGACATTATTTCACCCTTTTAGTTTGTCCATCTGTCTGGGGGTGGTGCTCATGTTCAGGTTTGTTCCAACCATCCCGAATAGTGACTACCAAAAGGAAATAGTTAACTTGCTATCTCTGTCACTGATTATAATTCTGGGCAATCCATGCATCCTGAAAATAATGTTAAAGAATACGTAACACCTTGGTTTTGACCCCATCGTATTGAATTGCATATGATGTAAATATTGTAATTAATCATGGTGTGGAGCTAAAGGAAAAATCCTCGCCATCGATTTAGTGTTTAGCAGTTTTCGGCAATTAAAATCGATGCTGATGGTTTATGTAAAATGAAAATTAATAAAAATACCACAACTAGCTATGCGATGCAATGTTAAAGACATGGGGGCATTATTTCACAAGGAATAGGGAGGGGGGGAATAATCAAACACTTGGGCCAATGGGGGAAAGCCAAATGTCAAGGGGAAAACCCATCAAGCTGTCAACTACCATTTTTTGTCTTTTATGCCCAGTCATTTAGAGGTGGTTGAATTAAATTAATTCCTTGGGATGGGGAAGACCACCTATTTTTGGGAAAAACGTTTCCTTGTCTTCTTGGGCAAGTAAGAGCCCATTCTTAGGATTCCTAACCCATCCCTCATTAATGTGGGTCTCCCTCACGCGTTTTTTTTTGGGAGGGGGGATCTCTTGGGCATTATTCTCATTCATGTGGAAGGATGCAAGCATTCCTCCCTCACGCAGTTTATTTCTCCTCACGCAGTGGGAAGCTAGAGATCTCTCCTTCATTCATGTTTTTGGTTGTTGTGTGTGTGTGATTCCTTCAGGCATCCACGATTTTCTCTCCCTCGCATCCTTGGAGCTCTTGTGCTTCCCCCATTCATGTTGTTGCAATTTCCTGTGTTTTTCCCATGGCTGGGAAGTGGTTTTGTGAACATTCAGTGGTTGGGATATCTGCTGGGCGATTTTGTGTGGATTTCCACAGTGGGGAATTTCGTTGTTGTGGTTGCATAATGAATGGAAGAGAATACCCATGAATTTTGGGTGGTTTCTGAGGTCGTTTTGGCCACGTGAATCCCATAATCGTTTCTGAGTTTGAATCCATGAGATGGGGATTTTAGAGGGTCATTTTTGCGTATGTGAATCCATTGAATCGGTGTTGAATTTGGGTTGCTCACCCAGGGGCTGATTTTCCTCATTCACCAAATTGTTTTTGGTTGAACAACATTTCCTTCATACCCAACATGTGCATTTTGTTGTTGTGGGAATCCTTGTGATGAATTGACAAAGTAAGTCCAAGAAACCCATTTGTTAGATGGATTCCTGTGTTTGATTAGCAGGTTGGTTTGGCTGGATAAGTCCAAGGAACCATTTGTTAATTGGTGGGCTGTGTGTTTGATGAAAATTTTGTCTTGGCGGAGTAAGCCAAGGAACCCCATGCTATTGGCTTGTTGTCCTAATATCCTGTGCAACCCAGTTGTTCATTGGATTAGTTAAACAGTCTATGAAACCCAACTGTATGTTGGCTTGACTGTGGGCGTATGGTTTTGGCTATGTGTGAGCCTGTTTTTCCCTAGTTCCTTGTGGAATCATTCCCAGCTCAGGGGTGGCAGTTATACTGAGAGATTGATGAGCACACTAGCCTATGGTTGGGTGGAATGTTGCAACGATGTAGCTAGTTGCAGGTCAGCTTCTTTTCAAGGTAAGTATTTTCCTGTGTTTAACTTCTGCAATGTATTTGTTTTATAAATTATTATGAACTCAAAGAATGCTTGTGTATTAATGCATATGCGTATATTCTTATGTTCAATACATGGAATGCTTGTATGAATTATTTGCTTCCATTGTATAATTGCAATTGTTATGCATCTATGTATGCTTTTAATCCAATGCATTTTTATGTTTATGTTCATGGGGATAGATATCCCATTTGACAGCAGCAGCAGCCTAGTCACGTCATCTCCATCGTCTATATGAGGGGTGGGGACGTGACAAAATAGAGCAACAACCTCACTAGCTGAAATATTAGATGTGACTGCAAAAAAGTGTGCAAATTTTGTCAACCTATCAACCACCACATAAATGTTGTCTTTCCCTTGATATTTTGGCATCCCAGTGATAAAGTCCATGGAGACACTCTCCCATTTTTGTTCTGGGATAGGAAGAGGTTGGAGGAGTCCAGCAGGGTGTGTGTGCTCCACTTTGTTCTTTTGACATGCAGAACATTCCTTCACATGCACAATAACATCATCTTTAAGTCCCTTCCAAGTGAATATTTCCCTTACCTTTCAGTAAGTCTTCAAAAAACGAGGCTGGCCAGCCATTGTGGCATCATGTGCAACTTCCAAAATCTTCCTCTTTAGTGTCAATCTAGGCACGAAGAATTTCTTGTTTTTGTAGTATATGAGGTCATCATGTACCTTGTACTCTTCATTCTACATTACCCCATCCAAAACTTTATAATAAAACTGATCCTTAGAATATTCAGTGGCCAACTGGATCTTCCACTCAGTTAGCATTTGAAACAAAGAGAATGTTGGATTACAGGAGAGTGCATCAGCCACAACATTCATTTTCCCCCTTTTTTACTCAATATCAAAATCATATGACTGAACTTTTCTCACCCATTTCTGCTTCCTGTCATTGAGTTCTTTTTGGGTCAGGAAGTGTCTAAGACTGTTGTTACTAGTCTTCACTATGAATTTACCTCCTACCAAATACTGTCGAAATTTGGCCAATGCATGCATAATGGCCAACATCTCCTTGCCATAGATTGAATACAAACTTTCATGTGGCTACAATTTTCTACTCTCAAATGCAGTAGGGTGCCTATCTTGCATCAGAACAACTCCAATGCCTTCACTGGAGGCATCACATTCTAACACAAAAGGTTTGGAGAAATCTGGTAAATCAAGTACCAAACAATTGCTCATTATCTCCTTCAACTCTTGGAAATTGTGTTTAGACTTCTCATTCCAACTAAATGCACCCTTCTTAATCAAATATGTCAAGGGTGCAGTGAACTTGGAGTAACCCCTAACAAATATTCGGTAGTATTTACAAACACCAATGAAGCCCCTCAGTTCGGTGAGGTTCTTAGGGATTTCCCAATCCAATATGGCCTTTATTTTCTTTGGGTCCACCTTGACCCCTTCTTGGCAGATCACATGACCAAGGTATAGCAATTCAATCATGCAAAACTCACACTTAGACATCTTGGCATAGAAGGACAGATCTGCAAGCATAGTGAGCACCTCTTCCGAGTAGTACAGGTGCTCCTCCCAAGTCATGTTATAGATCTGAATATCATCTAAGAAGATAAGGACATACTTACGGAGCTGCTTACTGAACAGCTTGTTCATGCATGATTGGAAGGTTTCCAGAGCATTAGTCAAGCCAAATGGCATGACCAAAAACTCAAAATGGACAAAATGACAATGGGAGCTTGTCTTATGTATGTCTTCCTCCATCATTATGATTTGGTGGTACCCTAACCGGAGATCTATTTTGGAGAAGAATTTGGCTCCTTGCAGCTCATCAATCTGGGGAATCGGATACCATTTTTTTATGGTCTTCTTGTTTAAGGCCCGATAGTCTATGCACATCCTGAGTGTCCCATCCTTCTTCTTCATCAGAACCACAAAAGAAGAAAAGGGACTGGAGCTTGGTCTAATGAGACCCAAATCAAGGAGCTCCTTGATGGCCTTCTCAATTTCATCCTTGAATATCTTTGGATTCTTATAGGGGTGGATTTTTATTGGAAGAGTACTAGCTTCCAACCATGGGGGTTTCACTTGTTGACCAATATCCTATCACATTAGTTCATATTGTGGGTTTAAAATTATTAAAAATTAAACCAATATATTGCAGGTATTGGGGGGATGAGGGGTTTAAGGTGGGGGTAGGTAGGGTGGTTTATAAGGATTGGGGTATAAAAATGGGTGGGGAGGAGGTTTTAAGTACTGGGAGGGGGTTTCAACAAAAAGAGTTTGGGTCAATATCTCTGGAAATTAAGGGTATTCTTTAATATCCCATGATCGCACGTGCTATGTGAGATGTTCACTAATTGAAGTCCCCGTGCTTCTAGCTCAATTCTGTGTTCGATTCCACGGTTAGGTGGCTTTCCATGAGGAAGGTTTTCAAAAACCCTGTTGTGTTTGCGCAAAAATATTTTTCTATCTTTAAGCTCGGAGGAAAATTTGGCAGTAGTCCCCTTAGTGGTAATCTGGCATTCCATAGCCCATTCAATGTCCCCATGCCTCATAACAGATCTCATACTTTTGGGAGAAATTACTTGGCTTGGGTAAGTAGTCATACCCCTCAAAACTACTTATTTTCCTTCATCATCATTGAAACTTATTTGGGGTATTTGGTAATTCATAGATTGCTCTCCAATAGAGTACAACCATTGAACTCCCAAAATCATGTTGGTGTCTTTCACATTGACAACATAAAATTTGTCTTTCATGGTGTAGTCTTCTAGGTTCACTTGCAGATTTGGAATCCATCGATTGCATTCCATGGTATGATTCCCCAGGATGACCACAGTGAATCCTTTAAAGGACTCAGTCGAAAGTTTCCTTTTCTCCACTAGGGATGCATCAATAAAATTATGGGTGGCACCCCATCAACAAGGACTTTGATTTTTTGACCTTGCAGTACTCCTTTTAGCCTTAAAGTATGGAACTAGGGTACTCCACTGAGTACTGCAATTTTGCTGTTGGTTTGAGGGAGTTTCTTCTCTTCTTCAACTATTTCATACTCTCCATCATCCATGTCATCTTCCTCCATCACTTTCATAGAATAATTCGATGTAGTGTGCCTTCCCCTTGACACACTAATGGCCCGAAACCCATGGGGACTTCAGTTAGTGAACATCTCACATAGCACGTGCAATCGTGGGATATTAAAGAATACCCTTAATTTCCAGAGGTATTGACCCAAACTCTTTTTGTTGAAACCCTCTACCAATACTTAAAACCTCCTCCCCACCCCTTTTTATACCTCAATCCTTATAAACCACCCTACCCACCCCCACCTTAAATCCCTCATCCCCCAATACCTACAATATATAGGTTCAATTATTAATAATTTTAAACCCACAATATGAACTAACGTGATAGGATATTAGTCAACAAGTGAAACCCCCGTGCCGAAACCCAAGGTTCTTGACAGGAAAAATAGATCGTTTTCCTCCTCAATTCATCCCCATCCTTGTAGGAGTAATCTTTCTTTCTAGGGGCAAGAAAGTATCTCACACGAGGTCTTTGATTCTAAAATGTAAGAGGCATAGAGGGTATGGGAGGATACTTGGTCCTCAGAATTGCATCTTCCAGGTCTCTAGTTCTGCTCACCGCTTCTTGTAGAGTTTTGGGTCATTAAGCTTTCACCAGCCCTCTCAAAGGTTCAGCTAGTCCTTCTATAAACAAAAGGACCAGCCTTGATTCTGATATATCAGTGACAATTAAAACCACCTTTTGGAATTCTGATATGTATGCCTTGGGAGTTCCCACTTGTATAACATGTGCTAAATCACGGAAAGAGATGTCAGGATCTCTCTGATAAAACCTTTCTGTCAATCTCCAGGTGAATTTCTCATAGGTAACTACTTGGTCATGGCCCAAGGTCTTCATTCCATGAAACCACCATTCAATGGCCTCCCCATCATGATGTAATGCTTCCAACTTGATGGAATCCCTCTTTGCCATAGGGTTCAATTGGAAACAGATGTCGATTTTCTAAATCCAAGTGCTCAATGTGCACTTAGAAGTGCCATCGAAGTATGGTAGGGTGATTCTACCAATGGCATTCTTCAACTCAAAAATATGATATGAAATCCTTTGAACTCCTCTTGGCTACCCCCTATACTGAGTTTCACAAAAATCTCTAAATGGTAGAACCCTTCTGCACTCTTCACTTAAGGTTTGATAAGCAACAAATTTCTCCTCCTGTGAAGCAATTGTTTCAGTCTACACTTCAGGGTCTTCCTTTGGGAATTCTACAAACTTGGGCATGGTAGGTCAAGGCTACAACTTAGGTTCACTTCTATAATCTAGAGGCCTATTCTGAGGCCTAGTCTTAGAAAAAATAGATTCACTCATGATCTTTCTCTCTTGTATTCCCTCTTATACTTATCAACTATAGAGCCTGAGCACATTTTGTTAATAAGACTATATCAATACTAATGAATGAGTTTATGATCGACCATAAGAAGATCTCAACTTATCATCCATAGTCGAATGGGGTTGTTTATGTGTTCAACAAAACTTTAACCAAAGGATTAACAATGCTTTGTAACATTGATAAGGACGACTAGGACAACAAGATACCTACTATATTGTGGGTGTATTGAACAACTTACAAGTAACCAACATTACATACACTCTTTAAACTCATATATGGAAAGGAAGCAATCGTTTCGTTTCATTTTAAACAACATGAACCAATAACTAAAGATATACTTCATTTAGATATTGTCAAAGAAAAGAGAATAGAAATTTTGATCTAACAAAATTACAAGAGCAATGCCATATAGAAATCCACCATCAAGAAGTGAAAAACAACAACATAAATCTTGGCATGACTGTAATATAAAAAGGAAAGACATATTAGTCGGTGATCTAGCAATATTATATGACATTCGAATAAAATGGAAACCAAAAAAGATACATACATCGTGACTTGGTCCATGCATAGTCAAATAACTAAATAATAATGGGTCGGTCCAATTGAAGAAACTAGAAGGACGAGTTTTTACAAAATTCATTAATGGTGCAAGACTAAAAATATATAAAACATAGAACCAACATGACATCGACCAATTGTCATATCTCCATTTGGTCGACCACTGTTCTCCATGTTTGCACTTGATTTGTATAATACTTATACTAACTAAATTAGTTAATTAATTATGGAAAACAATTAAGAAAAAATAAATTCAACATATATTAAAATACCCTAAGACATGGATGTTGGCCGAGACAATCGTGATGCAAGGATAGTAAACTAGAGCAATCAAAATGATGTGAGGAAACATATGTGGGTGAACTTGAGAGAAACACATACAACTGACCGATGATTAGAAGCTAATAAATGAACCGTGATGGATGATTCAAAGAAACATAGGACAAAACGACCGACTGAACGAAAACTATATCGCATACTCCTTCACGTTCGACCCACTGGAAGAAGATATGATGACCATCAATCGAAGCTTGCACAAAAATAATCCTCACGCATGCAAATTAGTTGTTACCCATTCATTCCACAATTCATTCCATCACCTACTGGACATAATTATGCACCAAGCGTCCAACTTATAAATAAAGAGATAGAACAAAGTTGGTAACATTTTTGCAAAGAAATTGAGCAAATAAAGCAACGCCAAGAAATTCCAAAACCTGCTAGTCTAAAATATGCAGCTGTAAACAAATTTGATATGGCGTCAAAGAAGGGTACCGTGACAACTAGAGCCATGGAATACACAATAAAAATAGGCATTTGGAGGTAGAATAATCCTCCACACCACCTTTGAAATCCAGATTAGCTAGAGTAAAAAAACCTCGCACCAAAGAACACCAATGGAGAAGATACTAGAAAAAACATCATGAATGGGGTATACAGAAGGAAAAACTGATTGAGGAAGATAACATAATGGCCACAATGAATATCCAACACTATATCAATGTGCCCCTTTTAAACAATTTTTATGGGTTGAAATATTTTATTTCTCAGTATATTGTTAGCATGTACCATAGACGTAAGGTTTGGTTTGATGTACTAGTCGAGATTAATGGTGCACTCATCACACATGCAATCGGACTACCAAACCAAGGGACCCCAGTACACGTCGGTGTGAAGCCAAAATTAATTGAAGAATTCATAGGGACACCTTAGGGGAAGAATTCAAAAGGGCTCGTAATTAAGAATATCTAGTATTTGGCACATAATTTTTCCGTTATAGTTATTTGAATATGGTTAAGCCACACTGATAGACCATCATATATTAGTATTAACATGGTGGAAGCCATAAAATCCATGGCCCAAGAAGAAAAAATATTTAATTGGTCTAGCTGCATTCGTCAGAGCGACATGTGAGAAATGTCAAGAAACATGATCGAAAATTTTGTTTCCCTCAATACTTATTTGGCTGAAAATGTACAGAATCACCCTAGTTGGATACCCCACATTAAATGCAAATTTAGAACCTTTGATGAACAACTTCAACGTATTTCAACCCCAATGATTCCCCAAAGTCCCCGAAGTTGCTAAAATTTGGCTTGAAAACTAGTTTCAAGTCCTTAAGACCAAATGTTCAAGTTGGAGGGTATCACAATTCATACATCGTTACAGTATTCCATCGACCGATCAAATATAGTTGCAACTCAACTACACAAAAGTATGGTATATGCAAGGATCAACATGTGATGTAGCTGAGTCGGTTTACCATTCATCCATCCAAGATATTTTTAATGACCTAGAACAATAGTTAAACATAGTTCACTAAATTCTAGAGAGTGCATATAAATAAGTTGAAACGCTGGAGCAACCTTTGACTAACAAAGAAAAATAAGAAGCATATGAGGATGGATTCTACTTAGAAATTCTTGGACCAAAATAAGAGGAAGAAAACCCATTTGACTATTGTGTTGAAGAAATACCAAACTAAGTTGAAATAAATAGAGAATCGTCCTAGAGAAACGACAAAAAAAGATCAAACCCAAGAAGATGATCAGTTAGAACCCAACCTGTCCAAAGAAAAACCCTATGTCGTAGTTGAAAAAATATACAAAATGTAGCAGACCATTATAAACAAAGGGTACAAGAAGAGGAAAACGATACTACAAGCACCATCGAAAGATGAACTACAAGAATTACATGAAGAAGATGAACAATTGATCAAAGATGTCATTATCAACAAAGTTATAGTCGAACAACAAATTTAGAAGAACCTCGTATGCACAAGATCTAATTTCATATGCAAAAGTTCCTCATATGCACAATATTTGTGCCCCCAAAGAGCATGGATATTGAAATATGCATACAACTAATAAAAAACAATAAATCAAATATGCCGATAAGAAAAATGTGTTTCCACCACTTCTGCTTGAGCGTTTGGCGCACAATGTTGAAGGCATAGAATGAGTAGACATTTGATTTATTCAATTATCGTGGATGATATTATTTATCAGGTTTCAATCAAGTTCCCCTTGATTTTATATTTGTTCCCTTCTCCCTTCAATGTAGAACCAGAGCGGCTCCTCAATCGTAAACTCAAAACCTTCACTACTACATATGGCTCAAAATTCCCATGAAAGTTTGTCATGAAAAAAGTAAAAATCAATGTTTTCATGGAAAAACAATGTAAATTTTTGGAAAATTTTGAAAATTCCCCCGACGATCGTCATGTTAGCGACGGTATGGACCTTTCATCGCTATAGTTACAAAAGTTAGTCGTTATAGCAACGAAAGGTCCATACTGTCGTTAGAGCGATGAAAGATCATCATCACCATCATCACAATATCTTTCATCATCTTCATCATGATCATCATCTTCACCACCACCACCACCACCATCATCATCTTCATCATCCTCATCCTCATCATCATCTTCATCATCCTCATCATCATCTTCATCATCATCATCATCATCATCATCATCATAATCCTCATCATCGTCGTCATCATCATCATCATCACCATCATCACAATCTCCATCATCGTCATCATCTACATCATGATCATCATCTTCACCACCACCACCATCATCGTCATCATATTCATCATCCTCATCTTCATGCTCATCATCTTCGTTATCATCATCACCATCATCATAATCCTCGTCATCATCGTCATCATCATCATCGTCATCCCCATCATCACAATATTCATCATCATCATCATCATATTCACCACCACCACCACCATCATCATCTTCATCATCCTCATCCTTATCATCATCATCTTTGTCGCCGTCATCATCATCATCTTTGTCACCATCATCATCATCATAATCCTCGTCATCCTCATCATTGTCATCACCATCATTACAATCTCCATCATCATCATCATATTCATCATGATCATCATCTTCACCGCCACCACCACCATCATCTTCATCATCCTCATCCTCATCCTCATCATCTTCGTCATCATCTTCATCATCATCATAATCCTCCTCATCATCGTCATCATCATCATCGCCAGCACCATCATCACAATCTCCATCATCATCATCATTTCATCATCCTCATCCTCATCATCATCATCATCTTCGTCATCATCATCATCATCATCATAATCCTCATCATCATCATCATCATCATCATTGTCATCACCATCATCACAATATCCATCATCATCATCATCTTCACCACCACCATCATCACAATATCCATCATCATCATCATCTTCACCACCACCACCACCACCATCATTATCATCTTCATCATCCTCATCATCATCATCTTCATCATCATCGTCATCATAATCCTTGTCATCATCATCATCGTCATCACCATCATCACAATCTCCATAATCATCATCATCTTCACCACCACCACTACCACCATCATCATCTTCACCACCACCACCACCATCATCATCATCTTCGTCATCATCATCATCATAATCATCACCATCATCATCATCCTCATCACTGTCATCACAATATTTGTCATCATCATCATCTGCATCATCACAATATCTGTCATCATCATCATCTTCATCATGATCATCATCCTCACCACCATCATCATCTTCTTCATCATCCTCATCCTCATCCTCATTACCATCATCATCATCATCATAATCCTCGTCATCATCATCATTGTCATTGCAATCTTCGTCATTATCATCATCTTCATCATGATCATGATCTTCACCACCACCACCATCATCTTCATCATCCTCATCCTCATCATCATCATCTTTGTCATCATCATCATCATCATCATCATCATAATCCTCGTCAATGATGATGATGAGAAATTCTCTGGTATCTTGACCAAATTGAATGATGTTGGTTGAAATGTCTTGCAGACCTTTCAACATGTTCCTCACAAATTTTCTAAACTCATCCTTCTCATCTTTATCTTCGTGGAATCTCCCTTCCACATATTCAACTTCCTCTTATACAGAGTCTTTCATTTTAGAATCGAAATTAAATTTTGGACCCATCAATGAATCTCAAGAGCAGGTATGGAGGACCATTATTTGATACCACTGTAATGTTCTGAGATATGATGTACACATCAGAAAACTAATATTGTTGCAACTTTAATTAAAAATATGATATAATACTTGCACACAATCAGTAAAATTTTGGACTATGCAAATAAAGGTATTTTACTGAAAAATTCATAGGCATGGAAGCGGGCAGAGGGAAGCATCCAAGGAAAATTTGAGGACATAGAATTCATCTTCCCTAAAACATTTATATCGGGGACCATTTAGGTTTCAGAGTCAGCTATGCTGAAACTTACTCCCACGCTTCTGGGTCACCTAACCGTGAAACTAGGAAGATTCCTTCAGATCCATTCAACCAGAGGCTTGAGGAAATGCACAGATATGGTATCAGACATTAATATAGCATTCAATAATGTTTGGAATAGTTTGGAACTTCTCGATAGGTTTGGTAAGTTTAGGAGAGAATTGGGAGAATTTGGTAGTTTTGGCTTGGTGAGGCCCTACGTAGTGGAGGCTGCTCAAAACAGGTATGAATCCAACTAATTTTATGTTTGAAGGTTTGGTTGGACATATGGGTCAGTTATTGACATACAAAAACTTCCGGAATCAAATTTGGGTGAACAGAACTCTCATAATTAAAGAAACTGTGAGACTACTCAATTTTAACTAGTCATCTAGCATAGGTGTACCAAAAAGCATGAAATTCAAATCAGAAGTTTATCATACCTGAGAAGAAAAAATTACAGAGATTAATACATATTTACTTGAAACATTACATCATTTAGAATCATACCCATGTCCATTACTCATTTATCATTGCATCAAACTCATCAAAACCCTCATTTAAAGACACATTAAAACTCTTTCATGGGAAATTGGACATGTTAGCTTATTTGAAAGATTGCTAAAAATATTATAGAGATATTAAACAGAACCTATGGACTGATGCACAACAAAAGGAATTTGGAATACTGACCACTCCCAAAATGGGACTCAAAACAGTGGGTAGGAGGCCCAACTCTGACATCAATATGGATGGGAGTGTTGGTGAAGCTTTCACTTCACTAGAGCTCGAATTCGCTAAGGAGAATGGCTGAAATTAGATGTCTCAATCTGATCTCATGGGATGATCATCAGCTCTCCACACCTGCAATGAGAAAATAAAGGGAAGAAGAAGAGTGGGAAAGGAAAGACTTGGGGCACATCTCCCAAGGGTCGAGGCACAACTCTCAGTGGAAGCAATGCTTCACATAAGAACGAATCAATCATAATCCAAACTGATGAAAGGAGCTCAAGTTATCCTTAAATAGGCCACTGGTGACTTGTTGGGAAAGCCACTCAACTGTTGGGAAAGTCTCCCTTGTCAAAACCCTAACCCTAGCCAATTCATGTGCCCTCCTTGAGAAATTGGAAAGTAGGGGCCATGCTAGTTGTTTCCCCATCCATGTCATGCATCTAACTTAGAAACTACGCCCTCCCTAGGCCCAGAGTTGCTGATTTTCCCTTTAACAACTTTTTCTTCCTTTCATTCTTTTATGACTAAGCTTCAAAAAGGAAACTGAGCCCTCAATTATTTCCTTCTTTTCTTATGACATCTTTCCTACTTTTCTTATGACAACTTTTCTGTTTTGAGACTGAGTCTCCATAAGGAAACTGCGCCCTTCTTTTCAATTGTTTCATGCTTTTGTCTCTGGATTCTTTTCTGTGGCATTTGGGCACTTTCCATTTTCCTACCTCACTGCTTTTGCCATATAATTTCCAATTCTTCCGCCTTGGAAAGTTGGCTTTCCCAAGCACGCCCCTTGTCATGGAAAGCTCATTTCCACATAATTAAATTTCCTAATAAATAATAATGATAAATAAAAATAAAGTACATGCCTCAATAATGATTATTTAGCAAAATTTCCCTAGGATAATTAATTAATTCCACTTAGTCCCCCTAGGTGTTTAGCATGGTCCACACTTTTGTTGGTCAATTAGGTGGGGACAAGACATATTCCCGAGGCACTTTTTGGGGATTTAGAAAAGATTGGAGGCACCTAGATGTCAAGAACAAAAAATGTTATGTACTCGACATTTTACCTACTCATCAAAATGAACAACTTTGGTTAAAGGAAGTTTTTCCAGAACTGCTTAGTTTGTGAGATAGCGAGTTTTGCAAAATATTCCAAGTTTGGAGGTCCATTTGCAAAAGTTAAAAGTTGAGAATTCCATAATTTTATAGAACTTCATTTGTGCATCAGATTAAAGATCTTGAGGATGGGTTGTACTTAGAATAATATGAGATATCAACACCCTATACAAAAACTTTCTATATCCTTCTATATTTTCTTTTACAAGTCTCTAAAGTTGGCCCTTGAGATTTAGAGAATCTACAAAAACAATGGAAAACTAAGCAAAAGTGCTAGCTTTGAGGAGTTTAACTTTTAGATCATAACCCATAAATAATCCCAAGTATAGTCCCTAGAAATATTATCGAGAGGAGAATCAAATATATTCTTTTTATTTTTAAAACAAGTTACTAATTGTTTTAGAAAGTAGGCAGAACATAGCCATTGGCCTTGATTGAGCATTATTTCTCAATGTGGGTGACTTCCAAAGTAACCCAAAGTTTGGGCAAATTTTACTATGGTTTTGTATTTTAGTTTTTCCATCTTTTCTTCTAGGTTCTTTTTGTCCTCAAGCATGTTATGAAACACCTCCATCTTCCAAGCTTCAAGATTATTTTCCACTTTTCTAGTTCTAGATGAAGGTTCCATTTCCACAAGATTCAGAGGTTGAATGATTTCATTAAAGGATTCACTATTTGAGTCCAAATTTTTGATTCCTACTTTCTTCTCGGATAAGGAATATATGAGATTAAAGTCACCTCCTCAAATCCATCTTTTATTTCATATGAGAGAATGACGACCATGAAGGGTCTGAATGAGTTGGGTCTTTTCCTATGTCATTGTTTGGCCCTAAGAATTTGTGACACCCTTTTTCCATTGTTCCAATGAGATGGAATTTCCTAGAGTTGGTCAAGGTGGAGAAGAATTCTTCCATTTTTATCACTTGAGGATCCCAAAGAATGGAATTACCCCCAATTGTGCCCTTGGAATCCATAACAATTGCATTGCATCCTTCCTTTCTGATAGAATTTTTGCACTTTATCAATAATTTTAGCACCGCATTTTATTTCCTTTAACATAAGGAGAGTTGGTTGTTCAACTTAGATTTTGTTATACAGGGTTCGTTGCTTTCCTTAGTTGTTAGCACCTCAAATATTCATGAAATGAGATTCACTATTAACTAGAGGGTGAGAGGGGAAATAACTTCTCTATCAATAGGATATATTGCCCCAAATCAATGAGCCTCTCTCCCAACTCCTTCAAGATCTGTCTGTTGCTTTGTTTTTCCCACTTTGCTTTTCGTCTCTGATTATCTAAGAGTGGTCTTTGTGGTTTCTATTTTTAACTCCTAGTGAAGAGGAAACCTGATCTTTCTAGAATTCTTGATTCAACTATTTGTTCCTTCATCAATGAAAGGAATCTTTGAGAATTTTTACTTGAGTAGTTGGGATTAATTGAGTGTCTTGTCTCTCCATCCATGATTCCTTAAAAATTAAAGTCTTCCAAGTCCATATCTTTGGTGTCTTATTAAATCATAATTTTGATTCAATCCATAAGCGTTTCTTCTATTTCTCGTGTTTTATTTGGTGAAGGCATATTGTCCATCATTTATTGATTTTTTCTAGGTTGGATAAAGTTGTATCTAGGCATATTTGGTTTGGTTCATGAGGGATTTCAATCCCTTCCTTCGACTTGTCATTGGGGTGTTTTGATCCTTCCAAGGAATCAAAGTTAATATTAGTTTGAATCTCTTTTGTGGTTGTTAATTGGATTGGATTTCTCCCATGCCTTCTCCAATTTGCAACTTGTATAAATTCTTCCTTATCTTGCTTCTCTTCATATTTACTTTGAGTAGGGATTTTCCGAAGAGGTCAATCTATGAACAAGTTCTTTTATTCATGGAATTTGTGATAGCGAAATGGGATATGCTCATAGTTCAGGGATTATATCCATTTTGAGTCACAATAGCTTAGACAAATGGAGTATAGTAGTGGCCTTAAGACATTCATGTATACACATATTCGAGCATAGGATGTGTAACATTCTTTCTTGGTTATATTTGAATTTTTCACAATGGTTCCTAACGTGTTTCCAATTCCACTGAGGGTTTACTCATTCCAATAATCTTATGGAAAGGAGTATTCCTTGATCCATAATAGAGAAATCAAGAAGTATTCTTTATCTAGGTTGATGTTTTCCTTTTAGAACTTGATATATAACCATGTCAAGTTAAAGAAATATGGTCTATCAAAACTCTATCCTTATAGTCAAGACCAATGACCTCAAATAGTTGTAAATAATCCCTTGGATTCAGTTTTAAGATCTACCCAACCTTTTGGTTTCCATCTTGTTTGGACCCACCATGTCACATCCCAATGACCTATGTGGCCTATCGCGGACATTGGGTATCTTTTTCTTTTCTTTCTATGTTTGATACCAAGGAATTATTGTCTAATACTGAGTTATTTTTCCATGCAAGGACCTACACCACGTAATATTGATTCACTATGTGCGACCCTTCACACATATTTCTCTAGTTCATATGTGATATTGCATGAACTAATTTGACCTTGCACAATTTTGCGCCTATCAGATTTTTTATCACATAGTTTCACTGCACGCACAAAACCGAACCGATGTGAGATCCATTTGAACCTATATTTAACCCCTCTGGGACTACAACTGCATAGGTTAACCACCCTATGGCAACTTAGCTTGTAGTGACAAGATATTGGCATCCTGCAAAGTTAGCGCTATACGCATAGATGGACTTTTTACATAAATCATACATTTAAATGCAAGAATTTCATGAAGTACAATATCATATAACAAGCATGCAACATTAAGAATCTCAATTATTCCTAAGTAAGCAATTCATATTCAAAATAATTAATTACAACATGCATTTTATCACTCATTATATCAACATTCAAACAATTGAAATGAATAACAACAATGGAACTTCACATAACACTTATCTTGAGTGAAGCTTCTCCAAGCAACTAACTGTGCAAGAGCAATGTTCCACCCAATCGTCGGCACTCTATCTAACATATACGATTTCTGATAAGAGAACACCCCTGCACTGGGAATGATTACCTTAAGGTGAGAGCAACTATCCAAATCTCTCTCACAATTTAAATAGGAACGAGTCCACAACCAAGCCATCCTCTACTGGGTTAACAGGTTGTTCACACAGACTAATTCTCAATCCCATCTAACCTTTGCTGAGTTAAAAGGTTGTTAAAGTCACATAGAATAATTCTCAAGCTAATCCAACCTCTGTTGGGTTAACATACCTTCCCAATTACTAGAGTGGAAATGGTAACTAGTGACTCACCATAGAGTTACAGACACCTCATGTAGACTCAGTTAGCTTTGGGTCCACAATACCCTTACCACGCAATTCCAAAAGGTACCCCTTCACCACTCATGATCCATTGAGTGTCACCTTTTTCTAGGTGTTACACGTACTGTGTGTGCATAGAAAGACCACCCAAACCCCAATTTTCCACCAAAATGCCATAACCTTCATTAGTCTCTTATCCATTCTCTACACCCCTCTAGTACTCAATACCAACAATCGAACTCATGTAGACATAGTTAGTTTTGGGTCGATAATACCCATCCCACACAACACCACGCAGGTGCTATTTTAGTGTGTGCATAAAAAAACCACCCAAACCCCTCTATGTCATTGGGAGGTCACACAACAGCTATTGGATCTCAATACACTTGGTACTCAGTACTCTATTCACTTCTTAGGGATTATAAGAAATCAAGTAGGCCAAATAATCATATTTAATTTACAACCACAACCATAGAAGCCTCGCGCATATTCAACTATATTGGGGTCCTTATTACCCTCCGCACATAACACCAAGAAGGTACTCCTTCACCACTCAATGGTCCCTCAGGAGTCACCTTCCTTCAAGTGTTATACCAATGTGTGGAAAGAAAGATAACCCAAACCTTGGATAATTTTACTACATGCCCTATTTTTCCAATGATTACAAATTTAGGATGTGCACAACCAATGGATCCAAGGAATCACTTCGGTCACTTTCCAACTTACCACTCTTCCATAATATGACTCACACGAAATAACACTTAGGTTCACTCAACATCAAGGAACAATACTTCTCAGGCATGTGATTGGGGATTTGTGATGCATCACCACTCTACTAGTCTGACTCATACCACTTCTGTGAATAGATTATGTCACATAGGTCTTCAACACAATATCAGAATGCTTAGGCTCAAGCTAACATTTGGGAAATTTGATGCCACCCTACTACGTATATTAACATAGAGACACATAACAATGCACTCTTTTGAGTCCCTCCTTGATTTAGAGTCATGGAAATGAACCAAAGATTAGATCCACTCTCCTCTTTATCACTATTCAGGTTAGGATTCCTCTCAGGTAAGGTTCATCTATTATCCATGAGTGATCATGATAGATCATTTTATGGATCATATTACTTGCACTCCATATAGGGCGAGATAGATACACCCCTAAAGGACTAGCCATGGATTTCGATGCCTACTTTTCTTAACCGCACAAATTTCAACAATATTAGGATGATTATAAGTATGAATCGATCCTGACTCTATTAAAATAGTCATAGAATGTGCAACAATCTTACCTCAAACTTCAACTATGGTTGCTTGATGATATGCATGATGATCATCCAAAGCTATGAAGATTCTAGGATTTTCTCTATTCATGTCCTCCACAGTAACTACTCCTTCAATGTTATGTATAATTTGAGGCTTTTCCTTCCTGTGATGGAAATCATACACAATAGTATTCTCTTCATGTCTCGAACATTGCATTGATTCTCTAGGCCCCCGTACGCCTAGCATAACATACTGGAATTTTCCTTGCACTAGATTTTTCTATCGATCATTCCTCTTCTGATTCCTGTAGGGTACCTATCTAAAATATTTCTTCCTTGGATCAATCCTTCCCTTGGGATTTCCTCTTCCTGCTTGATGTTCCTTAGCTCTGCCTTTGTATTTATCATAGAAATGCATAGCCTTCCGGATTGTGTCATCATAAGAATTTGGATCTACGAATTCAATTTTGTCTCCAAAATTTTGGGGCAACTCACTTAAGAATCTATGAATCTTTGGATTATCATTTCTGAGATAATCCACACAACGAACCAACTATAGGAACTTATTCACATATTACTCCATTTTCATCTATCCCAATATCAACTCATGGAAATTCTTTCTCTTATTTTCATAATATCTTTCAGAAAGATACTTCTGTTTGAAATACTTTTCAAAATTCTTCCATTCAATATTCCTTTTCCTTGAGGCCCTTCACTTTTCGAAGGTGTTCCCTTTAGATAGAAGATCTATCGTTCAAATTAAATATGGAAATCCTTGCCTTTTCATTCTCAGAAAATTCATGAATAATGAAATAATTCCAAGAAGCCATGTTTTAGCCTCCTACCCCAACTTACTTTATCCATAAAATGTAGGTAGCCTTACCTTCTTGAAATCCCTAGAGGAAATCTCTTTGTAAGGCTTCCTTATATTAGATATTTTGGTTGAATTTGTTGAACTTTCCGATGAATTTTTTGATCTACTCAATCTACTGCTTGAGGTGTTCAATAGAGACATGCTTATCATCCTTTTGCATGCACTTATTTCTTGGCATCACAACGTTCCTCTAAAGTGACTGCTCACACATCTTTCATCCTTACTGCCATTTTTTTTATTTAATCTAGATTAGCTTTCTGCTAAAGCTCTGTTAGACTATGCAGTATGGAAATGTTGATTTGATGCTACTCTTCTAGAGCCTTAGTCATCCTTTCATTGAAACTCCTCATAGTTTCAACTATATCGAGAGGTGTGATTTTGCGCCTCCTTCCGTTGAACTTTGTTTCTTCATTGCCACCACACAAATCCTATCCCATAACACTTCTGTGTGATCATAAGGATCTTGTGCATCTTTCATGATGATCATTCAACTAGCTAACTTCCCGATTCTTCTCCTCAATGCTTTATTTCCTTTGCTCTGTAATGACCTTGAAGCTACTATTAGCATTGTGCACAAAGGAAAATCAATTATTGAACACATTAATAATCTTAATAACCACTTTAATATTATCATGAAAGGTTCATTTTCCACTCATTGGTCTAATGTTGAAACCATTGCACTGATACCACTCTAACATGTCCTCAATGGTCTTTTTGAGGATCGTTTTCTTTTCTTTATACTTATTATATCAATACATTACTGTCTAATATCAAGTTCTTTTTTTTTCAGACAGTGACCTACACCACATAATCCCAATTTTCTACGTGTGACTCTGCATGCATATTACTCTAGTTCATATGTGATATTGCATAAACTAATTTGACCTTGCACACTTCTGCACCTATCAATTTATTTATCATGTAGCTTCATTACACACACAAAACCTGATTGTTGTACAATCCACTACATGACTATCTTTAACACCTATGCAACTACCACTGTGTAGTTTAACCACCCTTTGGCAACTTAACTTGCAATGACAAGAAACTAGATTCCTACAAAGTTAGCACTATACACATAAATGGAATTCTTACATAAATCATACATTTAGATGCAAAAATTTCAATAAGTGCAATAGCATACAATTAACATGCTTCATTAAGAATCATGATTATTCCTAAGAAATCAATTCATATTCACAACCATTATTTACAACATGCATTTTATCATTCATTTAGATCAACATTCAAACTTTAATGAATAAGATAATGGAACTTCACATATCACTTATCTTGAGTGAAGTTTGTTCAAGCAACTGACTATGCAATAGCAATGTTCCACCCAACCGTAGGAATTATGTCTAACATATACTCTTTCTACCAAGAGGCCACCCCTGCACCAGGCATGATTACCTTGAGGTAAAGGGATATCCAGAGCTCTCTCATAGCCAAAATAGGAATGAGGCCACAACCAAGACAACCTTTGTTGGGTTTACAAGTTGTTATAGTCACATAGAGTAATTCTTAAGGATAACTAGCCTCTATTGGGTTAACAGGTTGTTATAGTCACACAGACTAATTCTCAATCCAAGCTAGCCTCTGTTAGGTTAACATGTCTTCCCAACTACTACAAGGTAAATGCTAACTAGTGACTCACCAGAGAGTTATAGGAACCTTGCACACACTCACTTATCTTGGGGTCCAAAATACCCACCCCACACAACACCAAGAAGGTACCCCTTCACCACTCACAACCCCTCAAGCGTCACCTTAGTCTAGGTGCTATACTAGTGTGTGTGTGTGTTTGTACAAATACCACCCAAAGCTTGTTATTCCACCAGGAGCTCATATCCTTCACTAGGATCTTACCCATGTCTGCACTCTACACCCCCCTAGTACTCAATACCAGGAATCTACTTTGTGCAGACTCAGTTAGTTTGGGGTCCAAAACACCCACCCCACACAACACCACACAGGTGCTATTCCAATTTCTGCGTAGAGATACCACCATAATCCCACTATTTTGTCGGGAGGTCAAGCAATCACTATTAGATATCAATCCACTTGGTTCTTAACACTCTATTCATTTCTCAGGGATTATAGCAAATCAAGTAGGCCAAACAGTCGGATCTGGTTCACCTCCAAAACCATAGAAGCCTCGTGCAAACTCGACTATATTGGGGTCCACATTACCCACCCCACAGAACACCAAGAAGTTCCCCCTTAACCACTGAACGGTCCCTTAGCCATCACCTTCCTACAAGTGTTATACCATTGTGTGTGTATAAATATCACCCAAACACTGGATCATCTTCCTACAAGATCTATTTTCCTAGGGCTTACAAATCTAGGTTGTGCACAATCAATGGATCCACGAAATCACTTTGGTCATTTTCTAACAGACCACTCTGTGAGAATAGGACTCATAGGAAACAACACTTAGTATGAATCAACATTAAGGCACATGACTTGTCAGAAACATGATCGAGTATTTGCAACACTTCACCACTCTGCTAGTCTGTCTCAAACCACTTCTAACAACAAACTCTGACACATAGGTATTTAACACAATTTCAAGATGCTCAAGCTCATGCTAACATCTGGTCAATTCAATGTCACTCTATTACCTAGATTAACATAGAGATGCATAACATTTCCCTCTCTAGTTCCCTCCTCAACTCACAAGCATAACGACTAACTAGAGCTTAGATCCATTCTCCTCTCTGTCACTATTTAGATTAGGATTCATCTCAAGCAAGGGTTGAATATTCTCCATGAGTGAGAATGATATTTTAGTTGATGGATCCTTTTACTTTCACTCCAGATAGGGTGAGATAGATACACCCCTGAAGGAATGAGTTACTTCACCACATAAACCCATTATCTAGTTGACAGGTTGATTGACAGGTTACTGCGCCATCCCCCAACTGAAAGGTAATTTAAGGATTACAAAAAATCAACTGGTCACTTACCCAATAAGTGATCCCCATTCCCAGTTATGTAGAGGGACTAACACTACTTTTCCACAACTCTGTCACAAGGAAACTCAGACCCATACCTTCCTTTCCCTAAGATGGTATTTGTCTCAACTACCTTCCTCTTGGATGCATTAAATGATTGGGGATCATGACTCAAATTAACATCTGATGGGTCATCAGTCCTCTCTAGGACACTAGGATCTCATCTATAGGATTCATGGATTTAATACGTCCCACCCTAACCTTAGGAAAATCATGCCCCTTTTTCTTGTTTCCTTGCATAGTCAATTGCAAATTTCTTTATTATTATCATGCACATGTACATCATATTTACATTGCTACTTCTCTTTGACCAACGCAAAGTCCACTAACCATATACCTTTGAGGAATTCATGGTAGGGGATTTTCCTTGAGCTCCTCACCATGCTCATTACAATTATCAATGATATCACATATTTTAGTCAAAACTAGGGATATTACACACTAGCTTAGGGTGTTTTCTATGGGCTAGATACCCAAGAATTCCCTGATGACAACATGGTCTTGCATGCCATTGTATACAAGCAGTTATTTTTTAGGAGGCTACTTCATACCTAGAAACTAAGTCTGATTTGAGAATACAACCACCTCTTGTTTTGTCATTTGCACTACGTCTCTTATTTTCATCTAGAGAAACTATTGATTCCTTTAGTTGACTTGGATTTATTTCCCCTCTCATTCCACGGCGAGTTCTCATTCGCCCATCGATGCATATTTGGCCTTAGTTTTTTTTAACTCCTCTATTGCTTCCATGCCCTTCACCGAATTTTGGTATCTTCACGTTTCACCTCTACACAATATCTCCTTGTATGAGGGATTTGAGCTCCCTCCCCCCCTTCTTCCATTGAAGTGCCCCTTTCAAACCCTCCAAATCAATTAGAGGTGCAAACCGCAGCTCTCACCTTATATTAAAAAAATCAATACAATTTTTAAAATAATATATATATATATATATGTATATGATAAATTAATTAACAAAAATATGCATATAACATTATAAATATTGTTTTTGCTTTAAACATTCTAAATAATTATGAACATATTAATTAAAATACAATGAAATTGGACAATGAACATTATTCATAATTATGTACATGTTAACAACTGAAAATGAGTAAAAAGAGGTGAAAATTATTAGTTGGAGAAATGTGATGCGCTCTAATGGAAAGAGGAGAATGAACCATCTGCACCATTTGTATTGTATGTACCGTCTCTGCAAAGCCTAACCTCATACACCCTTTTCCTTGCTACGCCAACGTTCAACCTCAAACTCCCTCGACAACTCCATGGTTGCACGTGGGGGGAGGGGGGAGGCCCTCCCACCCACATTGAGACATAGAAGCCCTGTCCAAGACCCAAGTAGACCAGATCCAAAGAGATCAAGCCAAAAATAATCAGCTGACTGCACAAAGAGTAGGATACATAAACCCTTCTCACCCTCAAGCAGAATCCATAACCACAAATCAATCTCATGCAGATGACGACCCAACCAACACAAAGAAAACTGACCCAAACAAAGAAAACACCAGCAAAGAAAATGAACAAGACATGCCAGAAAGCTTAGGGCCCAGAGAGGATTAAAAAAACTTGAAACTGCATCAAATGGAAAAATCAACGGGAAAACCTGGGGATCCAACACATGCATCCCGATATCCAGCACTAGGCCAAGGATCGAGCTTCCCCCAAGCCGAATCAACACATGCATTCAATTCATGAAATAGCATGTGATTATCTATGAATTCATAGGCATATGGCCAACTGAAATCTCCTTAATATATTGGATCAACACCAGATGGAAGCCCAAAGCTCATTTTGATCTGCAACTAGGATCCAAAGGATTCTTTACAGTGATATTCTCTGATCTAAAGTACAAGGATTCAATCATGGAAGGAGAGACATATTTCTATAATTCGGCGGGCCTCTTTCTAAGAAATTGGGTTGAGATATACAACCCAAAAAAGAGGACTTCACATGGGCACTTGTTTGGATTAGGTTATATTATCTAGCTTAGGAATATTGGGGTGCATAAACTTTGAGAGACATCGACAAGTCCCTGGGAAATCTTGTCAAAATTTCTGATCAGACATCGATGAGAAAATACACCTCATATGCAAGAATATGTGTCTACATGCACATAGGAAAAACCCTACTAGATTCAATATGCCCGATGCATGAGGATGTGGAATGGATCCAACAACTAGATTATAAACATGTACCCTTCAGATGTAGGAAATGTTATGAGCATGGGAACATATATAGAGACTATCCTCTCAATGGGCTATGACCAACAGTTCTGCAAGAGGAGACTGATAAAGATGGATTTAAAAAATCCCCAATAAGAAAACGCCAGAGCCGGAAAACCCCAATGATAAAAATGGCGGAGATCCCAACCAACAACAAATTCGAATCCTTAAGCTATCAACAGGATCAAGAAATGGAACTATTTGAGGAGGATCATCCCTCCTAAAAAAAGTAGCAGTAGCACAATGAGCCCCCCGCTGAGTTGCATGCTCCACTAGATTCACCCATGCAATTCCTCTCAAGGGAAAAATCTAAAGGAAAGAATGAGTCCAACCATCCCGACAATGCTTCAACGAAGGATACCACACCTACCCCCTCTTCCTTAGGGATGGAAATGAAAATGGATGATGATATGAGCAACGTACGTAGAAATTGGGGAATTGGATCTACAAGCTCTTGAGGAAGCATGCAAAAAGGAGGCTTTCAGCTCTATACCACCCAAGCAAATTCCATTTTTGACGGATTCCCTTCTTAAATCCAATGCAAAATTCAATCTTGGTATACAAAAAATCCACCCAAAGGATTGAGGAAATCCATGAAGGACATCAAGAAATGAGGAAGAAAATCGGATCTATAGATGCTAAAAACCTAGGAACCAAGCTAGTAGATTCTGGGAAATATGCCCAACTAACTGAGTTCTTTGAACCCAATCTATAGTTTCCTCATTAAATTGATCTCCTAGAATATCGGAGGAATAAATAGCCCCTCCAAACATAGAATGTTGCGAAGGAGAATTCTCCAAGAAAAAACAACCGTTCTCTTTGTACAAGAAACTAAATGTACAAGAACTCTTATGGAAACTCCCCTGAAAAGGATCTAGATAATATAAAGTAAGCCGTGTTATTTATGTGGATGCTGCAGGGGATCCAATAGGATTGTTGATTACATAGAAACCCTTGGAAATCACCATTGCAGACTCTTTTTCCACTATAAACACCATTTCGGCCTCCTATCACTTGATTGGAACAAGTTGTAGGGGCAATTGATGAATGTTTACAGTCCTCAATCACTGGAGTCAAAAGATTGCATGTTGGATTATCTACAGAGGACTCTCCAAACTAACACCTCTCAATCTTGGATCATAGGAGGATATTTCAATATGATTGTCTCACTAAGGGAGAAGAAAGGTGGTCATCACATCCTCTTGCAGGAGGACCCGAGCTTTAAAGAGTTAGTGGAGAATTGTAATCTGGTGGATCTTGAAACCCCCAATGGATGCTACGGCTGGAATAACAAGAGGGGGTACCAAAGAAAATTACCTCTAGATTGGACAAGTTTCTTGTCTCTTACACCATTGTAATTGCAGTAGGATTGGTCAAAGCTATTATTCTATCTTCGACTAGTTCTGATCTATTTGTCTTGTTTGGCACAATGATGGCATTGCATCACGACGTCATTTTAGGTTTGAAAATTTTTGTTCCACTCATCGTAATTTTTGTAATTCTATGCAAAATTGGTGGTCCGAACTGTAGATCACAGGAAGATATAAAATGCACATATTTCAACAAAACCTCAAACTTCTCAAGGCCCATATGAAGAAATGGAACAAGGACACCTTTGGAAACATCTTTCATGACAAATCCCACTTGGAAAAATAACTAGAGGAGGTGCAACATAGTTGTATTACTGAAGGAAGAACGAAGGACAAGAATCGCCGTGAAATCTCACTCTCTTCCCAGTTAGAGGAGAGATGCATGCATGAGGAAATCCTCTGGAAACAAAATTCTAGAGCCTCCTAGATGAAAGAGGGAGAAAGAAACATCGGCTTCTTCCACAGATCCACCATTTAGCAACAGATGCACAACAGGACTGCCAGGCTCAAGTCAGACACAGGAGATCATATCAAAACCAGGGAAGATATAGAGAAAGACCTCACCACCTTCTACAAAAATCTCCTCTCTGAATCGGAAAACCAAATATTGGAGGAAATTTCCAAGGTCTTGGAGACGATCCCCTGTCTTACAATAGAGTATCACAATAAAGCACTAATGCGACCCATCAAAGAAAAAGAAGTGGAATATGCCATTACCCAAATGCAAAAGGACAAATCTCCCAGTTCGAATGGCTTCATATTCAAATTCTTTCACTTCTGCTGGAGCTTCCGAGAGTCATGCCAAGAGAATTGGGTCTTACCATCCCTTAATGCCACCTTCCTCACCTTAATACCCAAGGAATAAAATGCTACTATGCTTGGTAAGTTCCACCCTATTTCTCTTTGCAATTCCATTTGTAAACTCATTTCCAAGGTCATTGCTAATTGCTTCAAACCCTTACTCCCAATTCTCATTTCCCTTGGGAAAACTAGCTATGTAGAAGGAAGAAAAATCCTTGATGGGATTATTCTAGCATGAAGTGATACATTCTCTCAAAATTCTAAAAAATCTTGGAAATGTGTCTCAAACTTAACCTCTCCAAATCTTTCAACAAATTAAACTGGTAGTACATTGAGAAAATACTTCTTGCATTTGGTTTTTTCCACTCTTGGACCAGATGGGTTTTTTCTCTCATATCCACCCCCATATTCTCCATTTTGATCAATGGTTCCTCCTCTACTCTGATCACCCCCTCCAAAGGCATCAGACAAGGGGATCCTCTCTCCCCCTTCCTTTCTATACTCATGGCTAAAGGTCTCGGTAGAATGTTAAAGAAAAACCTTGTCGTGGGAATGCTAAGAGGCTTATCCATTCATGACAATAGTCCCATCTCTCATCAACAATTTGGTGATGAAAACCTCCTCATGGGGCACTTCTATGTTCAAGAATCCCGCTCTATACACGAAACTCTTGAAACCTTCTCCAAAGCCTCTAGTACCACCATCAACAAGGACAAATCCCAAATCTACATCTTTAACATGCCTGTTATCACTCAATGAAATTTTTCAATAATTTTAGGGTTCACAATATCGACCTTGCCCTCTAAATATCTAGGGGCTCCCCTAATCTCATCTACACTCAAGCACTCCTCTTGGAGAGATATCCTGGAAAAATTGGTTAGCAAACTTTCTTCTTGGACTTACTGTTCTCTCAACCTAGCTGGTAGGCTCATCCTGGTTAAAGTTGTCCTTCAATCCATGTCTCTCTATCTCTTATTTGTTTTATTTGCTCCTCAATGGGTCCTAAAATCAATATGTGCCCTTCAACACACTTTCCTCTTGGGGGGGATAATAACCATCCCAAATGGGCCCTGTTAAAATGGGACAAGGTATTTCTACCAAAATTTGTCAGAGGCCTTGGATTCAGGGATCCAGGGATCGACAATAGAATCCTGAGTGCTAAGCTAGGGTGGAATTGAGTCTCCTACAACTCCAAAACTTGGGCTCAACTATGTAATATCAAGTATGTTGAAGGATGATATACATAGGATCTCATAAGGTTCTCTCTTAACCCTCGAGGTTCTCTTATCTGGAATGTTTCCAGCCAACAAAAATACATTATCTAGAAACAAAGCTTATGGGAATTAAGGGACAGTTCTACAATGCACTTCTAGAATGAATCCTAGCAACATATTCCCAGTATTTCCAACATCTTCCAGACCTAGGAAATGAAACAGGTTTTTTAGAACAATAATCATATTTATTTCTCTAATTGCTGGCTCTCCAACCCCACTTCCAACTTCTACACTTGGAAAGACTTGCACAGATGGTTGACGCAAATAACCATGGATAACCTTTGCACAATGCTCAAGGAGCTCAAGAATCATAAAATCAAGCAACCTACCAGAAAATGCATCCTCAGATGGGGGAATGAACCCAAAGGAACATTCACCACGAAGGAAGCTTACCACCTCATAGTTCTCTCTGGCGCTAATCATTAGGACTCCGACTGGAACAAAATATGGAGCCTCAAAACTTGGCCGAAGGTCCACACCTTCCTTTGGATTTTAATACATAAACGAACTCTGACGTGGGACAACATAATAAATAGAGGATTCATAGGACCCTCCCAATGTGTCATGTGTTACAAGAAGGAGGAAAATATAGATCACTTATTTGATCTTTTCCCTTTGGCCAACTTGGTCTGGGACAAAGTAGAAACATTGTGTTGCAGATCGCAGAGAACATACGGAAACATAGCCAACACTCTGTATATATGGATTGATCACTCATTTCAAAACCTCCTTCTTAACTTTCTCTAGCAGCTCATACCTATCTTTCTTCTCTAGGAAATTTGGAGAGAAAGAAATCACTGCATGTTCAATAATCACTCACGCCCTCCACACTTGATTTGTAACACCTTCCAACAAAATATTCTAAAAACCCTTCCTCTTCATCCTTGGATGAAGGAATATCTCACTACCAACCCCGTCGAAGCCATCATCTTGAAAGATTTCATATTGCAAACCAACTCTTATGATGACTAGGCCTCCCCAAGAACACATTTTCCCCAGCAACTCTGATGCTTGGATCCCACCCCCGACAGGTTTCTTCAAATGAAATTTTGATGGTGCGTCAAAGGATAACCCATGCCTGGAAGGATTTGGTGGCGTTTTCAAATATCTGAAGAGACAAATAAAGATAATCTTCTACAGATCCATCAGAATCAATAGTAACAATGCAGCTGAGCTTATGGATGTTATCTCTAGGATATAGATGACCAAAAACTGGAATCTCTTCCCCTTAATCCAGGAGGGATATTTAAAGCTCATCATTTATGTTGCCACGAGAATTTAGAATGGGAATCCTGCCTCCAAACTTGCTCCAAGTTGGTGACTAGATCTCGTCCTTCAACTTCTCAACAATGAACTCAACAATGCATCCTCGATCACCTTCCATCATGTAAAGCGCAAATCCAACAACCTGGTGAGACTCTACATTAATTGCTATCCACCGCAATTATCGTTTCCTACAGGGTACTTTTGTAAACCTCCCTCTGGCGAAGGAGATCTGGCCTGCACAACACTCAACTCTGTACTACTGGTCACCTCGCACAGACTTTGGTTTTGATGGCTCTCTCCATCCATTAAAGGAATTTAATGGTTGCTGGAATTCGGATCAGCTACCTTGTCATGTACGTTTTCCGGTCACTTCATCCCTTTTTGGATTTCCAATTGTGGGGAAAAATAGGGATAAAGGAAAACCAACCAGAGAGTTCACCCACCAACAATGCCGCTTAGACTTAGGGCCACTCCTCGCAAAGGCTGCAACTCCAGGGGAGCAAGAAGTCGAGCAACGTTGAGTCATTCCATTTCTCCTGGGTACAGATCCCATATTCCTCCAAGTGTGCACAGAGCGATGGATGACTGGGAATCCAAAGTTGTTGCTCATCATCGCTCTACGCAACCTCTGCAGAAGAGACTCTCCCACTAATGGAAAATGAATAATGTCCTCACCAAGTTGCTCTGGGAATGTGACTGTGCTCCGTCACCTTCGACTTCTAGTGAATTTGATAGCTCCACAACTCAAAAAACTTCCTCGACCTCTCCAAATCTAAACCAGTAGGACCCTACCAAAGAAATTCATCAGATCTAGGACACCAAGCACACTGGATGTGCGGCAAAAGCTTCACGTGACGTAGTGGCAAGGGGACAGAATGATGAGGGGTGCATTCAAACTGACAACCAACCGCAACAGATGTCCACACCTCCCCTTGCAGCGGAGCCACACTAGGACCCTGAACCTGCTCTCTCCGACGAAGACGACGACTACTTCAAGCTGTGTTCGATTGTTGAAGAACCATGACGAAAGTCGTAAGTTCTCATGATTTTCTAAAATATTTTGTGTTCTTTTACTTTCTTTTATCTTTATTAGTTTACCAAACAACTCCGATAATTTTTGACAGAAGAAACTTGGTTTCCCTCACCACGGACAAGTTCCAAACAGGTGTAGTAATCTTTTGTATCTACCCTGAAAAGTTCTTGACACGTATCACAAAAACTTTGCATGTAATACTTTTTATATTTTAATATAATTTTCTTCTACTTAAAAAAGTAAAAATAGTTTTCTTTAAATATAATTTTGTACTTAATTTTTTATATAATAATGATTCTCTAAATAAATAAATAAATAAATAAGTTAATACTTAATTCTCATATAATGATAACTAACTTCAAAAACTTTTATACTTAAATTCATGTTCAAATTGAAAATGTGAATCAAAATACAATGAAATTGACTCAAAGAGTAAATAAATATGTACATTGTACTCTACAAATATAATATGGAACTTTGAATTTAAATAAATATGTAGATTGTACTCTACAAATATAATATTGAACTTTGAATTTAAAAATATGAAGAAACACATTTATGAAAAAAGAATTATATTGTTTTGTGTTTTAACTAGCTTATATTATATAAATCCAAAAGGGAGAACAAAATGTGCATTTGGGAAACCAAAGTAGTCCCAATGAAAAATAGTCTTTGTTTTGGTTTATATATCTGTTTCGACAAATACATAAACAAGAGCCACGAGGTGGCAATGTCCCCGACATTGCATTCATGATAGCTAGTGGTTTGCAATTGCCTATGCAAAAAACTAAAACTCAATAAAAATAGATTAAATTTTGTTATAGCCTACTTAAAACTCAATAAAAATAGAATAATCGTTGTTATCGCCTAGGTAGGCATCCTTTTGATGATTGTAGAGATTTGACTACTTAGAAGACTCTAGACTCAAGTTCTATTTCAATGGATCCAAAGTGAGGATGAGCTTTACCAGAATGAGTACTACATCTCAAATAGGCCATGAAGGGCATAAAGATAAGCCTAAATACAGAGTGGGGATGCACCATTTTTTATTGGCTAGATGATAAATTGTTGATGCTTGTTGGGTGGTTAAGTTAATTCCTTCAGTATCAGAGTAGGAAACCAACTTCTCCTTCTAAAAGTGTACCCACCTCTCTCTCGGAGTTGCACATTTGGGCTTGAAAAGTAACTTATCCTCTAAAGGAAGGGTAGAAAGGCAAAAGAAATGCAATGAGTGAGGACACCACTCCATATAGGATCTTTCTAGGTAAAATTTGTGTTCATTATAGGAAGCGTCATATTCAAAATATGACATTTTTCATTCCATAAGTCCATTAAGAATTTTGGATCACCTATAAATTATAAATAAAATATATAACATATTAGATTGTCCCAAATATAAAAAATAAAATAAACACACTTAATGTACATAAAAATTTAAATAATTTAAATAATATATTAAGTTTCACATCAAAATAAATCTACATTTTTTTTATATTTCGCATAAAATCAAGACAATAAATATATTTAAAAAAATCAATAATAAATCTTAATAACTTTAGGTATTGCATTTATTTAATAGCAATACCTATAAATATAACCACTTCCCAATAATTTTCCAACTACATAATCTATCTGTAAAGATATAATGGTTTTCCTGTATGAGATTTGAGTTTATTTTTGCTCAATAAAATTGCGGTCTTGTTGTAAGTGATATTTAAGAACATTGAAGTAGACGTCAATGTCAAAACAGATGATCTAGATTCTTGATTGGAAATTTCACGAAAGCAAAGAAGTGGATTGTTTTGTAATATCTACGGAAATTTTATCGGTCACGCCTGCTCTGCTTATTTTGTGTCATCAAATCAATTCAATTCATTGCATTAAATACCAAATAACTTTATGGAATTTATGCCATGGTCTCAAAATTGTCCTATTCAATGTAAACATGTAGGTAGTACTATTAGAAGATTTTTTTTTATAAAACTAAACTGACAATCACCTAGTTCATTTTCATGTTCAAATTTGATAACCATGCAATTTGGAAAAAATTCAACTTATAAAAACCTTCATACAACACAGTTGCGCAAAAAATATCGTTTTGTCCAGTAAGAATAATGTCATATTCAAGATTATAAGAATACTATCATATTTAAAGATTACAGAAAGGTATTGCAAACATTTGAGATATGCAAATATAAATAGTTTATCAAAGAACCTTTATTAGAGTTAATTTCCACTACATCTACCACATACTGGTGAAACACTCATGGGAATGGATTGTCTTAAAAGATCAAGCTAAGATTGGTACAAGTCTTGAGATATTAAAATATCCTCTGTAATTGGCATAAGCTATATAGCCCACTTTCTTAACTAATCAAAATATCAACATTTATATGAATTTTTAAAAAAGAAAAAAAACAAACAAAAAGAAATTGATTCATCGAAAATTTCAATTGATTCTTCACGATGTTAACATTCATTTCATATTACAATATATTTCTCTACTATTCATGAAACAATAAAGAAGGGTGAAGGGTGGGCACTTATAATATTAGAGAAATGCTAAAATCAGAGCTAAATTATTCATCATGCTATTGTATTTTATTATTTCGGAAGCGAGTTCACCTTATTGGGATTGGGGAGAAATGAAGATAAACGAACGATCTGGTGCCTTTTATGTTGCCTTGATAGCTTCTTCTATTGCCGCTGCTGAAAAAATAACACTCCTCTTCTTATCAACCATGCCAATCTCCTCCTATTCTGGGACATATGGAGATCATTTGACATGGTATATGATAATAATTTATGATTAAGAGATGATGCAAGCAATTCCTTCTCTTTGTGGCCCATTTCTTGCAAGTCATAAGCGTTGCAGTTTTGAGGATCTTTATCCACATGCAATTCATGAAGGCAGATTCTAATTGATGTGCTTAAATTTTGTTTTTGATGTATTATAATAAATTATACACGATTCTATCACTTTTTCAATACCCCACTTTGCATATTCATTTAATCATCATTTTACACATGTTTGAACTTCACTATGCTTGTGGCAATCTGGTTCACTAGCCATTATAACACGACTTCTACTTCTCTCAAAGTCTTTGACAGAGAGCATTGTGATGTGTTATGAGTAACTAGGGCCAATGTCAAAAAGATAAAATACACAAATAAACTCTTAAACTTTTATGTTAGAAACATGTGTAATATTAAAATATCAAATGAAGAAGGTTAAATATTTTATAAATTTGTATTTTTTTTATATTATCAGCTTAATTTAGTTAGGCATTATAGTTAAAATTGCAATTCCTCCTGCATGTATAATTGAAAGTTTTCATTTTTTTACCAAATTTCTTCAATATCTACTCCAGTGTAAGCAACGATGTCGAATGCATTTTCTCCGTCAAAATTGAATGTCTACTTGCTTGCTAGAATTCTGTCCACGGACACGACACACGATAAAGATATTAGAGAATTTCCTGATAGCTCATCACCTCCTTTTAGTGTATCTCGACCACTAGAGGCGGTAAGCATCAAACAAACTCACAAACCTCGAATCCTATTGGTGGCAAATCTATGACACAACTGACCTCCTTCCTCAAGGCCAACATACACTCTATTTTTACGAGACCTTGGAGTCAAGCCCCCTCCCACCAAATCCATTTGAACAACCAACCTTCCATCATGAACTTTTTCCCCACAACCTCAAATGTTACAAGAGAGGGATCTTTTCGATCCAAAGCTCCTTCCAGGATCAATCAACCAAGCCCCATCAACCCTAATTTGTCCCCAAAGGACATCATCAAGTTTTGCATTGGTTTCTTCACAATGATAGAGGATGTTAGGGATGTTTATTCTCTCTCCATAATAGTCATTGCACATCTATATTTGTATTCTAGGCATCCTCTTCTTGCACATCTTTCCTTCCAATTTTGGTCGTATCCTTAAATCTTTGGATCATATAGAGTAGATATGTTTTTCCCTTCTCTCGTTTGCTTTACATAGGAGTGGCTTGTGCAATCTAACATTGTATCGACATTCTTGTAATTAGCACTCATTTGTTGAACATTAATAAAATGATCTCACCACATCTAGTTATGCTTATGCTTCCATTCTTAAATTGAGTTAGAGCTTTACATCATTTAAAGCTTAGACTTTCACCCTACTTTGAAAAGACTATTTTCTTTCACTTACTAACATTTGTATCTCTTTATCTAAGCTTTTGTTTGCTTGTTTGTTTATGTGAATATCCTTAATTTAAAGTCCTATTAACCTTTTTCTCTCCAATTTATGGACATAAAAATAACATTATCTTATGTTTTCTGTAAAAGCGTTTGATTGTTACTCATTAGACAATGGTTACTATTACAACGTAATAAAATAAATTTGGGAAAAAAACAAAAAAACAAGAGTACGATTGGTGGTCAATGTGTCATAGAAGCAAAAAGCAAGAGGGAAAGTGAGTGGTCCACCGTCCATGACCTCGGCTGGACTTGGAATCTCTTTTGCAGTGCGCCACTAGTTGATGTGTAAGCCAATCATCTTCCATGTGTGAGCCACTCGTCGATGTGGGAGGCAATCGTCCATGTGTGAGCCACTCGTCCATGTAGAAGCCAATTTTCCATGTGTGAACACGCCACTCGTCAATGAATTGGATAACCGTTGCAGGATTGAATTCCCGCCGACATTAACGATGGGATGACATTTGATTTCGGATTAGAAACATTAGATTTCGATTTTGAATTTGAATTCGGAGCAAGAAAGAGCAGAGGGCAAGTTCTGGAGTCCATTCATTTCATTCGTTGTGTTGTGTGTTATTGAGGCTGAGGCAGAGACATTTCAAATTTCAAATGAAGTTTTACTTCATTCACCCTCTGGAGTGATCAGACACAGAGTCAAGATCATTACGCAGAGGCAGAGAATTCATCTAATTTTGCGTTTCAGATCATTACTCAGAGGCAGAGGAATTGGAACGCCTGGATTTCAGAACTCTGTGATGGAGGAGACATCCAGCACCTACTCGATCGGTATGGCAATGGCATTCTTTTCGAGAGACAAATCGCAATAGTAATTAAATTTCTTGTGCAATCCCTTCAATACTGCCATTCACAGCGATGTAAAACCATCGAGTATTTTCACAGAGATGTAAAACCATCGAGTACTATCATGAGGTCAGATAATCTGGATAATTCGGATAGATTTTTAGACTTAGAAATTTTGATTTATCAATTTGGATAGGTATGTTATCTAAATGTTCTTGGAGGTTAATTAGTCAATGTTCTTGTATGTTCTTCTGTGTGCCAGGACACCTTTTGATGCCCAGAAAGAGAGCGCCACGAGTGTGTACGAGAAACTACAGAATACAGAGGTAGATGTTGCTAGCGGTGTATGGAGCTGCATATCTGAATCTGCAAAGGAATTGGTTCTTGGAATGTTGCAGAAAGACAACACGCACCGACTTTCTTGCTATCGAATATTGAGTGAGTTATTATTTTCTTTGGATTTTGTTGATATGCAAACCTTGTTTGTGAATAGGAATCAAGGTCTTATAAGTGCAGTGTGAGATGGGTAGATGCCAAATCTGTTCCTGTGAATTACCTTCTGCAGAGGCAAAGGAATGATCATAGGAGGGAAAGAGAATGTGACCAAAGCCAGTGGTATCAGAGGCTCTACAAGGGGGACGCTCATCATCTCCCACAACACCATACTCTCCAACACCCACTACTCCTTCCTATGGTACACCATTTTCTCCCATAATGCCATCAACCCCAGATGACACTCCTCCTACCCATACTGGAGGAGCTCTCCTCCCTTCTCCATCTACACCCGAGTATGGTGATCCAATGGTTGCCTCTCCTCCTCTAGACTATTTTGTGCCTTCTTCTCCCGGCGGGGCTGGGTATGTCCCATCTATACCTGATTTATCACCTCCTGTTCTTGGTTCTACGACAGTCACTGGTAATCCTGGATCTACTCCAGGCACCTGCAAGTAATTTCTATTGCTCTATATTCATGGAAGATAGAGCATTCTCTCCAGATCCTCGAAGCAGAAAATATGTAAACCTAATCCATGTTGTTCACATAGTATTTTGGTTCTTTGTAACTTATGTGTGTTTTAATCCTTGGAGCTTCATATCATACATGCAAATGAGCTGAACAGGCCTCAAGGTGCTTTCATGGCATTTGTCATTCCTTTCAGATTGCGCTGACACTTGCTATTACTACAGCTTTTGGGGATCTCATCCTGATTATTTGCCAAGCATTCTCTCTTCATGGGATTTTCCTTTTGGCTTTATTTTGGCTACGATTATTCCCGCCCCAGATGCTTTTGAAAAGGGAAATTTGGCCAACCAATATTTCTTCCACCGTCAACTAGATATTTCTGTTACCCTTGGTGTCATTGGGTCTATTCCTGCAGATTATATCATTGACTTCAGCTTTGATCTTCAAACTGAGTCTGATATTTTCATTTTGAGATATTCGGACTATAGCGTTGTTGAGTCTTCACTAATAGACTCCGCCATAGAGATGGATATTGCTGAAGATATAAGGGTTTCTAATATTATTGAGTCTTATATCCTGGATGTTGCAGACGACGAGCTTGACAATACCCCAATCCTATTCTTGACTCCAAAGATGAAGTCTGTCAATCTACTAAAGATGCTCGTCAATCCCCCAGGCCCGTTCTCGACTCCAAAGACGACGTCTGTCAATATACTAAGGCAACATCAGATGGTTTGTCTGAAAGCACTGATATGAAATCCATTGCTAAATAGTTTTCAATATATCAAAGGACGACTTTGAAAGATATCAACAGTTTTCATATCAGTTTTCAATATATGAAGATGCATAGGATGCCAGCCAGCTCAAAGATTATATCAATAGATTATGCAAAGACGTCTTAACCAGCTTTCAAGTTTAATAACTTGCAGAGAATAATGAATCATGAATTTTAAACATATGGAATTGCTAGAAATAAACTGATCAATGCAGAAATTCTCCAACAATAAGAGCTTGAGAGATAATGTACGACATCATCGTCCCAGATGTTAGAATGATGGTTGCTAAAACGTCTATGTGCATCATCAGCCGTAACGTCCCAAATGTTAGAATGATGGTTGCTAATGCGTCTCTGTGCATCATCAGCTGCAACAATGAAGCTCACATGATTGCATGAAGCTCACATGATTGCATTGAGCTCCTGGGCAATTCGATTCCTGACATTTTCCGGGTTCAATTGTTGCTGCAATCCTATGCTCAATTGAGAAGGGGGAGGATTGCGCTCAACTGAGAAGGGGGAGGTGGTGGAGATAGACTGTTATCCCATGATCTAGAGGAAGAGGAAGACTTTGTTTAATTCCATGTAGCTTGCCACGTTACACTGAACTAGGTAACCACGTTCCTCATTCATGCAAGTCATTGATTGCAGAGTGCCATAGACTGCAGCGATTGTCAGTGTCACTAATTACTGGTTTTTTAGGGTGTTAGTGAGTGCAGTGTCATTGTCAGAGGCTAAAATGAAAAGGTAATTCTACAATAAGATAGTGGATAAAAAAAACTTTATAAAAGTCAGTTAATTTTTGTTTAAAACTATAGCATAAAATACAACAATTGCAAGGGCTACATTTGTTTGTTATCATTATGGAATACTAAATGTGCCTAGGGATTGTTGCAGTTGATGGTTGACAGTGTAGTCGATGATTAGCATTCAGTGCATGTTTCTCCCTCCATCTGTAACTTTATCATGCAAATTGCTCCACATTGCTTACGCAAGCTCGCCGCCGGGTCTTGGGGCACAAAGTCCCATGCCTACATCACCTATACAAACCAATAAGAAGTAAGATAAATCAAGATTTAAATAATTCCCCCCAAAAAAATTGATACAAACTATAGCCAAAATTATATGTTTTATTAAAGTTGCTACAAATTAGTCCAAATAATCGGCCTGACCGATTCATATATATCCCCTTGTCGGGGACATAATAATAGAAAGTTTGATTATACTAGTATATTAAAAGACTACCACCTTATCTACATGACAAAAATCTATTTGAGTTAGTTATAATCATGATCTATAATTGGAATCATCGGGACCTCGGACCAAACAGGGGCCTTCAGAGTTGGAATTTGACGGGCATTTTGCCCGTCATAGAGCATTTTTCCCGTCAAATACAGGTAAATTTTTTATAAAACCGTATACTTAAACGAGCAAATAAGCAATCTAATGGTTTTTTTTTACATTTAACCAGTTTTGTAAAACGTCATTAGTTTGCTATGATCACGATGTACTGGAAAGGTAAGGTGATGGTACAGGTAATAAAGGCCATAATCCTTGGTTATTAATGCAAGCCACAGGGTGTAATGGTATTACTTCGTAACCAAGGCACGTCGTCAAGTAGGCTATTCAAAACGCAAAGGTGGCCAATGGTCGGATTCTCTGTCCGAATGTTTTTTCTCTGTGTCTTTTTGGGGCTTTTAAGTTTGTATTTCTAACATCCAGAGACCACTAGATCTTCATGTTACAGATGTTTTTATCAAAGAGAGCTGAGCTGAGCTGCAATCATAAACTCAAAGAAATAAGTACAAACATAGCAAATACAAATCATGAAGAGCGACTAGAAAAAGGAGTAAAATTTCTACTCGACCATTTGCATCGATCGGACGACCTAGCTCGCGTGAGCTTTCACATCATGCATTGCTGGTTGTCCGATCGGTGCAAATGGTCGGGCAGAAAGTTTACTCCCTAGAAAAATACTCGAAGCTTATTCATGTCAAATGATGGTAATCAATGAAGGTCGGTGGCATTGTCAACGACTCACCGTCGGAAGCTGGGAACTTGCAACTCGCGACAGGTTGGAGTGTCATGTTTGAACCCTGGGTTTAGTTTGGCCGATTGAAAAAACCTCAAATCCAAACCTAGGGAATCTATTTTCTCCAATGTGAACCTTGCGAGTAGGGGAATTAAATGAATGCTCAAATGATTTAGGGCATCTTCCACCTCTTTGTCTCTCTTTTCAAGAGCTTGACACATTTCCCTGATAGCATATGCCAGCTTCCATTTCTCTTTTCCTAGGGCTTCATCAGTTTTGTTCAATTCATCCAGGGTGCCTTTCTCTTCTTTGCTCTTTAGAGATTGCAATTCAGGGTTTTCGTTCTCACTCAAGAACGCTTGTGTTTCCTCACGGATTTGAATCGCGATGGGTGCATCCGTTAAGTAAAATTCACGGCTCAAAATGAGTTCATGAAAACGAAGAGAGCTCTTACGGTTTTCAAAGGTTTTGAGGGCCGTGGAGTCCAGATCTTGGGGCCATCCCGGTGATGAAAAGCTTCATCGTAGAGGGTTCAGTTGGATTGCTGAAAACGCTCGCCTGATAGAAGCCAGTCCTGCACAACGCGCACAAGCCATGCCCTACATATGCAAAGAGTTGTTTGCATGGATGATGGATAGTGGAGTCTAGACCGTGAATCTGCGGTGCCTCCTTCTAGTGTGCTATACCACAGAATTGCAAGATGCAGGATTTAGTAACACTACCAAACTCCTTCCAGTTACCACCGAGTCATCGACTTGCAAGCTGCAAGATCTAGGAACACTGCCAAACTCCAGTGCCATTGTTAACTTCAAGGTGATCTCCTCCGATATCCTCCGAGAATCAAAGCTCCGTTGCTAAGTATTTATTTCTCCAATATCTAGCCTTGTTTATAAATGCACAGAAAACATGTGTATAAATGCCATTGTTCAAAATCAATTTCTGTGAAATAGACTTGCAATGGAAATAAGTGTTTATCTGGATTATGATGTTCAACTTTTATTTCATGTGAATGCTTCTACATAGATAATATATGCAAAGTCCTGGACTTGAGAACAATTTCATATAGGGTGCATTACCTAATTTATCCCACTAAGTCATACAAGTAAAAGATTGAGTATTGAGGTGCTTGAAAATTGAGTTTTTAAGTTTTTAGGTATTTTTTTTGCAAACAACTGTTTATGAACAGTTTTCAGCTTGGAAGAATAAATTATTAATTAAAACTTAAATATCGAAAAGTTAATTTCTCATCAAAACTTCATTGTTGAAGACCAAAATTTAAACAAAACATTTTTGGATGGGTATTGTAAGAATAAAAAATGTAAAACAAAATTTGTATAACGGGCAAAGATGAATACAAATTCCAACCCTGGGTCTTTCGACTGGTGCCTCGATTTCTACAACCATTATATGGACTAATTGCATGGGAGGAGTGGGATTGAAATCTTGTTCTTCTGAAAACTTCTCGCATAAACCATGCTTCAAAAATATTCATTATACTTTTACAATCTATAAAATTTATAAATAATTTAAAAAATATTTTTAAAAGTAAGAAAACATAAAAATGATAAAATTACTTTTATAAATATAATTTAAGTGCTTGTTTTCTTTGTAAGTAAGTAACATTCATATTAAAATAAAAGGGATAATATACAAAACACTGCATGAAAGCATAGTTTCTTCCATGTTCACATTATGCTACACCTCCATACCACAAATCCAAAAAACACTGCCTCTGCCCCTAGGGGAAATAGGGCATTAACTGTCTTTAACAGATTGAACTATAAAAAGAGAAATATTTTGTCTTTCATAAACTTAAAAGTATTTTTCCTTAATAACTACTTAGAGTCTATTTTATGAGCTAAATCACCACTGGTCATTCACAAAAATTAAAGCTAACATTTCATTCAAAAACAATACTCAATAAAAGAAAACGATCAAGTCCTTAGAACCTATGGATCGTTGGTTGCACCTCCATGGAGAGACTACACTCGATTTCCTCCGCCATCCGCTCCCAACATCACCATCATCCCTAGAGCACTTGAACCAGCCTCAGTCACAGAAGACCTTCAAACAAAAGGAATGCAAAGTTGCTTCACAATAATATCAAACTTTAAATGCATTAACCTAGAGTCAACATAATGTTATTTCCATAACCTCACTAGTTCTTTGTCCCCTTCATCCTTCTCATTTTGCTCCATCAAGACCCAAGCAATCATGCCTTTCATGACCCATAACAAGGCCATCGACTGGTCATATAGAGTCATACAATTTCAACTGGATCTAGGATCCTGAATCCACTATACCAAAACAACCAACTCTTCCTTCGGCTTGGATCCTTGAGTTCAACCCACAACTCCTTTTCCACTTATGTTATTTCTTCTTCAATGGATTGGGGCATTGGACTAATACGACAGAGCCTCTTGAGCAGCCTTAATCTACTCCCAAGTGGCTCATTTAAACACCGAGGTATTCTTCTACTTTGCATCTTTGTTGGCTTTCCTCCCCCTAGTCTCCATCACATGGCATCCTCTTTCCCTTGACACAACTAGGTATACGCAAGAACCACATTATGCCCCAACTTTAACCCACTTCTCGCACCCACTCACAAAAGAACAAAAGGCCGAGAAACCTAGGAACCCAAAAACATACTCTTTGGGTGTAGCCCTTCCTCCATTAAAATCAACAACCCCACTCAAACAAATGAGCACTTCAATATATTTTCACAAGCCAAAGATCAAATCCACATTAAAGAAAGATCAACCAGGCCTCTGCAGAATCATTTCCATTCACAGCACTAATTACCAATACCTCCCCTACATCCTATCATGATTTCCTAGCTTGTTCAGATGTTATAACCATCCTCTGTTGTCCACCTTATAAAGACCTGAAATCACTTCATTTGATGACCACGTCTCATCACCTCAAGTTCTAGATCATGCACATATTGGGATGATACCACCACATGCTCCAACATCTCTCATTAGGGGAATTTTGAGGTAAAAAATGGGCCTCAAAACAAAAACAAAAAAGTACTATTAAAATCAACTTTTTAAGAACCAATCGCAATCTAGAGAATGACATCATCCATAATAGTTGAGTTGGCATTACTTGAGTGAAGGTTACTTACTTGTCATATTCTAAATGGTTGATAAAAATCTATGGTTAACCATGGTAGTCTACAAGTACTTTTACACCTAGAATAAAATACTAATGTCTTTTAAAACTTTTTTCAATAAAATATATTATTGTCCCTTCATATATTTTGAAAAAGACAATATATGTCTTTTCACATAATATACATGTCTTTACACAATTTTCAATATATGTTTTTTTTATCCATTTTTTCTTAATATTAAAAATATTTTTTATTTAACATTTTTATTTATGAATATATGATTTATTCATCCATTTTTCTTAATCTAAAAAAATCATATAATTATATTTTTTAGGTGGCCTTTATTTTATTTTGTTAGTTTAAAAAGGTATTATTAAGTTTTCTAATACTTTTAAAATATGTTATTATTAGATTTGTATAAAAAAAAATTACAATAAAAAGCATTACAAAATAATAAATTCATAGAAAACCAATTTAAAAATCAACTTTCAAAAAACTAATTTCTAAACAACAAAACATGATATTAAAATGGAATTCTTTATCAAATTGTATTACAATTAATAAAAAAACCACAAAACATTACACTATACAAAATATTAAAATCAAACTTTAAAAAATATTAAATACTAACTTATATAATTACCTTAAAATGTAATATTTTACAAAATTATATTACAATTAATTAATTAAAAACTAAAAAACTCAAATAATAAATTATTAAAATCAAAATGTAAAGATTAAAAAACTCAAATTATAAATTATTAAAATCAAATTTTAAAGATTAGGTTTAAGTATAGAATATATGTGCTAACTTATATTAAAATAAAAATTTATTAAAATCAAAATTTAAATATTCAAATTTAGAATGTATAATAAATATATTAAAATGAATATTAAAATAAAAAATTAAATATTAAATTTAGAGTATATAATGAATATGTTAAAATATTTTTATATATTTTAAAATGTAGAAAAAAATAAAAAATAAATTATAATAGGTGATTAATTTATTAATATAGAAAAAAAATATAAAACTTAATTATTTTAGATGTAATTTTATCAAATTTTATTGAAGGTATAAACTAACTGCTTTATATTGTCTCATGAGAATCGACTTACAAACCAATCACCCGACACCACACATTCCATCTCGTCAAAAGAAGTTCACCTTTTCTCAATGATCACATCAGCATTTGATCAAATAGGTACTTGGCTCTTCAATCATGGAACTCGCAGGCTTGCCGGAGAGGGAAAGTGCTATGTAGCTTCTCTCCATATGGAGTGTACACATCCAAGGTGGAGATCATCTTATCGTCCGAATGGGTTGGGGATATTGCTAGGTAAAATCCAGTTTATCTGTGGTTGGCCCCTACTAAAGAAGGCTCCACTCATGATGGGTTCCTTATACGTGTTTCTGTAGCTTGTCATGTCCTTTCGGAATGAGTTTGATCAGCATGAGTCCATTTGATCCTATTGACATTCCTAGTAAACACACCCTAACTCACCAGCCTCGTTGCACCCTCTTTCACATCATCATCATTGATCCATGCAAAACTATTTATCCCATTGATTTCAAAGCTTGGATTGAATCTATAGAGAATTATGGACACTATGTTCCATACAACCTTTCATGTAGAGGGGTTAGAACATACTTGCAAATACATGAGAACATTGTCTTCACCAATCTTTTCAAGTATATGTGCATTGGATTAACACATGTAGGTTCCCAATTTGGTTTGAATCTCAAGAATTATTTTTAGGGACACACATAATGCATGAGATATAACACCATATTAAAAGAAGTTGTGTCACCCTTTGTTGGTGTTTTGGACTATTTTATAATATTTCATGGAAGGTTGTTATAAATTAGGTCCACCCCATTTTAAATGATGGTGTGCTCAAGAACCTCCTGCATAATGGATATCCAACTCACTCATATGTAGATGTGTCTGACATTACATATATGTAGTTCATGAACTCCGCTAAATCCTTAACTACTTCATGCAAGTTTTTTCCCAAGTAAACATTTATTGTGGCCTTGTTGAACAATTTAAACAATAGCTATACAATGCTATGCATATCAGAAACTTCACAAAGTCCATAACCAGCCTCCACTCACACAAACCATAGGCATTGCAAACTAAAATATTTTCTATATAATTTTAGTGTTAAGTTGCCCAATAATGTCATTGGTTTTAGATTTAAAGTCATTATTTTTAGATTTAAAGGTACAAAATAAGGCATCCACTTTCCATATTATGCTCCATCGATATAAAGGAAAAGCTATTCCCTAGTTGTCACGTTTGAAGATGTTGAAAATAACAGATAAAAAGATACTACTAACTATGTATCTTGGAATACTCAAGTAACCCCTAAGATAGATCTACTCTGCAATGTGTATAAATTAAATGTAATTTTCTCAAATATTATTTAGTTTATATTTCATGTTATTTGTAAGATAAATTAATATAAAAAAAAAAAATCGTTTTAAAGAGGGGAATCTTTTTTTAACAAAATGGTGCATGCCTCTTATTTCATTGTTGTTAATTGCCGCCCAGGTTCAGAAGATACGAATCTAGCTCGCCTAGTTGGAAGGCAGGGAGTTCTGAATCAAGATGCAATAGAACATAATCCGCTTCATCTGAATATGCTCATAGTAAGCGAGTAAACTAAATATTGAATAATGCTTCGACCTCTCCTACTACCTAGACTGATGGTGGGGGATCAACTAATGGGTCAACTTTAACTTTAAGAAAATACTAATGTCAACATTAATTTCATTAGCAGAGAGGCAAATCAAGATGTGAAAATTTATTCCCACTTTGCGGTTTTGTTGATGAGATTATTTCGTGATCAATACTCTAACTTGCCATGTGCATTGCACTTGATTGGGTCGGATGTATGTGAGAACTTATTTAGCAAAATCAGTGGCATGGTTGAAGTAGAGAGAGCATATGATTTCACTGACTTACTCCATGCTATTGGAACCCTTAATAGAGTTGTTGAAGAAGAATCGAATCCCCAAGGGCTTCATTTCAATAAATCTCATAAGAAACAAATGATTATCTGGAATAAATTGCATCAACAAATAGTAGAGGAAGATGATGTCTTGTCACAATATGATTCAATATACACATAATAAAATTAAAGAAGCTCTCAAGATAGGATTGGAGGATGCACAGGTAATTTTACTTGGTCTTGGCATGCAACCAAAAAGACATACAAAAGATTCTCGGTTTTTTAAACCATGGATATAGGATCACAATTATCCAACATTCGAAGTTGTGAATGAAGTAGTTGATAATTCTCCATCGGGTCATTCCACATCCATATTCCAATCTTCGTATTTTAAGGTACTCAATGATAGTGAATTGCAAACGATGGAAAGTGAGTGGAGGCACGAGTTGGATGGAATTTTAGATTTCATTGATGAAAATGTAAACATAACTACCAAACCAGTGGTGGAGCTCGATGGCAAGGACATGTACAAATATTGTTTGGTTAGTCAATTGAATGGAAATCTGACATTATCGAAAGATAGATTGACTGAAGTGAGGAATGGAGTATACTTCAGGCGATATGAAAGGCCCCCCCAAAAGGGTGTTGCAATTGGTTTTGGAATTGGATCAGATTGTGCGGTGTTGTTTGAGAGCGAGTCTATAGTTGTAGCTGAACGTACTACAAGAAAATATGTATCTCAAAGTATAAAACATGAAGTTTCTTGTGGGACTTGGCACATTGGAAGAGTTCAAAGAATAAGAAAGAAGGATGGTAATATGGTGTTTGATTACCATAATGACATTGATCTTTTGGATAGGCCTGAAGGTGTTGAGATTCAATGTTGTTGGTACAATAGAATAAAGGGGAAACACATGTACAAGTATGATTCGACAAATCATATATTCAGACAAATTGAATCTGTTATAGCAACAACAAACCTATCATACAATAGCAAGAATTCCACATACAAGTTAGAAGAAAGCAACCACATAATTTGTGAGGATTTCATTAAAAATTTAAATAGGGTGAAGTTTTCAAAACATTGTAATTTCTCTTATCTTTTCTACTACTATCTTATAGCTTATTTATAAAGAATTATTTTTTTATTATCGCTGATTTGTTTGTATCAATTTCATACTCATTTTATATTTGTTGGCTTTAGGTTCGGTGAATGGTTCAGATGGTGAACTGGGATAACTCAATGTGAAGTTAGTGATCATCAAATATTTCCTTATGCTTTCTTGAAGCATGGTTCTTGAGGGTTCTTGAACTGTTGGCTGGTTCAACAATTATATTTAATATTACTTTTAAAAGGATGAAACAAGTTTTTGTTTGTCAAATTTTGGTCCCCATGCCCATGTTAGAGTTTTTATATACTTTCTTTTGCTAATTCAATATTTAAATTGAATATTACTTAATGTGTGTTTCTTGAAATGTGTTTTCTAAATGTTTTGTATGTATTTTTCTTCATGAAACAACATATCCTTGTCACATTTTGACTTAGTTACCTTAGGGAATCCCCCCTTAGTGGTTCAAGCCACTTAAAGAGAAGGGAAGTAGGTGTAGGTGATAGCTACCTTATTTCCAACATGACCGTGATATATTTTCTTAGGTGGACTATGGGTCCTTCACCAGCATGACCGTGATCTATTTCTTGGTGGACTGTGGGTCCTTCACTAGCATGACTGTGATCTGTTTTCTTGAGTGGACTGTGGGTCCTTCCCCAGCGTAACCATGATCTGTTTTCTTGGTGGACTATGGGTCCTTCTCCAGCATGACCATGATATGTTTTCTTGGGTGGAATATGGACCCTTCCCCAGCGTGGTCATGAGCCTGTTTTCTTGTGTGGACTGTGTGTGGGGTCTTCCCCGGCGTGATAGTGAGTTTCACTTTATGGGTGGATTGTGGTTTTTCAAGCATGACTGTGAAAAGTATGAATGTGTGTCTCTGCACTATGTGACTACATCCTTACCCAGCATGACTATACTGGGTAACGATTTTGGTGGAAATAAATTGAAACTATCAAGTATTGGTATTGAGCTTCACATTGAGTCTCCACTGCCTCTAGAATTGTAGCAATATTTAGACCTTCATGTTTGGTTCCTTCTATTTTTTTCTTTATTACATATTGTGTTTTTCTTTTATTCATGGTTTTTTCCGTTGTTGTTGTCATTGAATTCACCTTCAGGTTTGTAGAGACCACCATTCCTATAAATGTGCCATCAACCAAAATTGATGATCATTAGGCCTGGAAAATGGATCGTCCTCAAGGACAATTTACTTTTCCTCAACTTCCAACAACTACTCAGGTCTGTTTTAACAAGTATTCACTTGATGGCATGTTGTGTTTGTCCAAAAATTCTACAAGCAAGGTCATTAATTCTCTCTTTTTCCTATTTTTGTAGGAATTCCATGTTGAACTTTCCTTTCAAAAGAATTAAAGCATACATGATCTCATTCTATCAAGATTTATACCAAAGGAAATTTCAAAACTTTTGCAGGCCTCTCAATGAAAGTGTTTGTTATTGCTTTCCAAGATACATCTTATATCTATTACATGCTATCAACATACAACATCCACGGTAAGATGAATTCATTAACTTCGGAGTACATATGTACCGTTGATTGAAGGAATCCTAGACAACCAATTTTTTCATGACATTTTTTAGGACATATGTGTTTGTCTGGTTAACAACATCTCAAGCAGGATTTGGAAACCAAGCTTTTTATTTGAGTCTTCCTGCACTTGTTAAAATCCAATGTTAAAAATCCAGTCTTCAAAAAAATCTATATTGTTTATGTGGGATTTGTTGAGCACAAATCCAAAGAATGTTTGAACTAAGGATACTTGTTTATGTTTTGCAGCTATGATCTACTACGTCTCGAAGGAATTGCTCAAGCTTTATGCATATTTATTGGAAAAGATGGTGTCCCTAACTATAAATTTTTGGACCTACCAATCAATTCTATGTTGAAGATTCATGTAAATCCTGAGGTATGAAGATGCATTTCCAAACTATTGAACAAGCAGTGGGATACTTCTTATTGTCTCATATGTAGGTATAACTAAATAAATCCTCCTTTGGAAAAACTTGTAATACATATATGGTGCTTGAGCCTGATTATTAGTTTTCATGAGCTTGGTTATTGGGTTAACAAGCATTTCCATTAATCCTTCCAATATTATTGCACTTACTTAGTGGACCACACCTAGTTTAGCATGTGATTTAAAAAATTCTCTTCAATGGCTTTGAACTATTACCAAAAAATAATCAATTGATTATCTTGTATTGCTCACTTTTTACATCAAATATCCAACCAAAAATATTTGACCTGTGTTATGTAGATGTGGATCAATCTTTCTATAATCTCATATTTGAATTATGTTCCTAATTAATAATGAGGAAATTCCATTGCATATCAATCTCAACCACTCTCAGTTGCTAAAATAAACTACAATACACATGAAAAAGAAAATTATGATTTAGTAGAGGCACTCAAGCAATGGCACCATTATATACTCACTAAGGATACCATCCTTCCCACTGATTGTTATGATCTTATTTTTCTCAATTATGAGTCTAAATTGTAGGAATATAGCCATATATGAAATTGGCATATTACGTACAAGATTTGCACCAGTCATGATTAAGTATGAGAAGGGAATCATAAACAAGGTGATTGACATTCTTACCCACCCTCCAACACATGACTTGCATATTCTCGATATTTCATGTGTTTCCTATTAAATTATTCCTTGATATCCAAATTCCCCATGCTGATATAAGAGGTAGATTTCTTATCCTCTTTGTATGCAGGTTTCTTTGAAGGCAATTTTACCCTTATAAACTTTGTGTCACAAAGCTTAGCTATTCTTAAACATTTCAAGCATGACCCTATTTCAAAACCTCCTAGAGTTGTTCATCATCTCCAAATTCTCCATGCTACTATAAGAGGATGGCAAGAGTCAATCAAGATTATAATGTTTGTTATTTTATGATTATATAAATATATTTTACTTGTATGTTTGTTTTTCTTTTAATTATTGGTTGTAATTACAAATACTTAATTGGAAGATCTAGCCTAACATACGTTATATTTGATGTGTCATTACTAGAGGCTTGTAGAATATAAGAATATGTTTGAAGACGTATCTAAGAAGAGAAAATGGAGTTGGAATTCAGACAATTCTAAACATGGTGATGAGATTGGCATCGGTGTACAGAAACTGAAATTGTCAAGTATTGGTGTTGAGCTTCACATTGAGTCTCCACTGCCTCTAGAATGGAAACAATGTTCATACCTTCAGGTTTGTTTCCTTCTTCTTTTTTCTTGATTACATATTGTGTTCTTCTTTTATTTATGTTTTTTTCATTGTTGTTGTCATTGAATTGACCTTCAGGTTTGCAAATACTACGATCGAGCCATACCCCCATAGGGTCATAAGTGAATTCTAGGTCGAACCAATCTATGAATAAAGCTTTGTTACCCTTGCGATGATGTGGTACCCGATGTACATTTTAATTAAGTGATCTTTGATGCTTGTTCATGGAGCACCTAGTGTCATGCATGTGGAAGATGATTAAGTGATCTGGTTGATGCTTGTCCATGGATCACCTAGTGTCTTGGTTGTTTCTAAGCATTCATGTACATTTGATAGCCTTATCGTGTTCTCATATAGCGGTAATAGTACAACAGTTTACAACAAAGTTGAGAAATCAGAGAAATTTTTAGGTTTAAATATTGATAGTCCATTTGATGTTTATGGTTTCAGGTCTTCAAATTTTCCAGTGGAAGTGTTTTTTAATTTAGTCATGTTTGTGTGGAGTGCATATTAACTCATTAGGAAATTATGACTATTGTTGATTTGAAATATGGCTAAGGTGTGGAAATCTATTTTTATAAAACTCACTGTTGTGGTATGGACCTTCCTTATATGGTGATGATAAACGTCCTATTGTGGTATGGAACACTTATGGACTATATACCTTGAGAGAGAATATCACAGTTTGACACCTTCATCTTCTGGGTAAAAGGGTTGTGTCCCCACCTTGATGGTACACCTTGGTCCGATGGTTAAAATGGTTATTCTCCCACCTTGATTGACACACCTTGGTCTTGTTGGTGTAGGGATTGTTTTCCCACTTTGTCATGACCCCTCTTGTTGACTCTTGATCTTATGTTTACCCTTGATTTGTCTTTATGCTAGCACGCCATAATAGTGTGGTAGCTTAACCTTTTTTTATGTTTGTTATGGGTGTGACCTTCTAGAAGCCCCAAACAACTCATAGATTTCTCAAGCAAGTTCATATAGGTCACAGTTTAGTACAACCCATCCCCAAGAAGGTCACAGTTCAGTTCACACAGATCAAAGAAGGTCACTATTCATTTCAGGAAGCACCAAGAAGGTCACAACCCAACTTAGGAGATCACGGTTCAGACTTGAGTGGACTACTATCTTTGCTGTATTGTTTGGGTGTGCTAAGATGTAAGAAATCCATGGGATTTGTATGGGCTACAAACTAAACTCTGGTTTGTGTGTGGAATGTTATCATTTCCTGATATTTTATGGATTGTTGTTTCTTGGTCTACTGCACTAGTAATTGGGGTTTCCTTATGATTCACTTCAAGAAGACCCAAACACTCAAATAGTGCAGGAGAGATATTAGTCCACTGAAACAGGTTTATGGTTTCTTCTAACAACCCCAAACGTCTCACAACCTTCTCAAGAAATCCATGGGCTTTGTATGACCTACAAACTGAGCTCTGGTTTGTGTGTGTAATGCCATCATTACCTAATATTTTATGGACTATTGTTTCTTGGTACAGGGTAAACTTATATTTGGTGCTTCCCACTGTCAATCCAGCTAATGTTGCTTGAAAGGTCTCCTCAATATCCCCATCTAGGTTTCAATCTGTTGAGCTTGTAATCAGCCAAGGCCTCATCTATCCATCCATCCAGTCTCTGGGCCTTTCCAGTGAATGAGGTAGTCTGTGGGTAGTCTCGGCCTAGGTAGTCTAAATAGTATGTGGGTAGTCTCGGAAACCACACCCCAATGCTCCCCCACTCGCGTTGCTTCTCCAGCCTGCTCGCGCTGCTTCTCCCCCCTTTTTATAATAAATCCCCCTAAATATTACATATTTTTTAACCCATAAAATAAACCCCTCAACCCTAAATATGAACCCAATAGAATGTTTTTATTTTATAATTATTAAGCCCGCAATATGAACGGACGTGATATGGTATTGGTCCATCAGTGACACCCCCATGGTTTCATAGTTGAGTGGACTAATATCTCCGTTGCATTGTTTGAGTGTACTAAGTTGTAAGAAATCCATGGGATTTGTATGGGATACAAAATGAGCTCTAATTTGTGTGTGGAATGTCATCATTACATGATATTTTATGTGTATTTTAGGGACTGTTGTTTATGGGTCTGCTTCTCTAGTAATTGGGGTTTCCTTGCGGTTCACTTCAAGTAGGCCCAAACACCCAAACAGTGCAACAGATATCTTAGTCCACTCAAACAGGGTTATGGTTTCTTTTAGAAGCCCCAAACAACTCACAACCTGAGAAAAAAAGTCATGGACTTTGTATGGGCTACAAACTAAGCTCTATTTTATGTGTGGAATGCCATCATTACCTGATATTTGATGGAATGTTGTTTCTTGGTATGTTGCTCCAGTAATTCGGTATTCCTTGCTTCTCGACTGGTTACCTTGCCTGCTACTATAGTTGAATAAACCCACAGTAACTGAATTTATTCTCTCTCTCAGGTATGTCCTTTGTTCTTGTAGTGACTTATCTCTTAATAGACAAGATCTGATATAAAAAAAATATTGTTGAGTATAAGGAAGGTTTCAACTCTCTTAGTGGGTTATCTTATTTGTTTTATTTGTAATTTGAGTTAGATTTACTACTGTTGTTATTTATTTCCTTTGTATGATTTTCAATTGTAACTAAACAAGATAAGATTAAATCAAAACTTTCATCTCTTTCAACTTTTGCACTCCCGAATGTGGACCTTCGGGAGTGTTAAATTTGAAAGAGATGAAAATTATGCGTAAAAATGATCTTGTCTAGTTACAGCAATACTATTTTTGTTTCTAGTATTGTTTTTCATGGTTTGTCATGGTTTCTCTGTTCGAGATGGTATGTCATGGTTTATGTCATTTTTCTTATCAGATATCTGCTGCTAAGTTTAAATATCAAAATCTGGTTAGCAGTTTCCAAAAGGTGCAGTTGCAATGATGCCTATGTGTTAGGTTTTTGGGATCCATCTCTCTAACTGTTTGACAAACTTTAAGTGCAGGAGAAGGTATTTTTGTGCAGATGTTGATTTCATGTGCTTTTTTTCTGCTGCTAAAATTGTGGAAATTTAATTGACATCCTCGTGAGCATTTTAGAAGCCTTTTCTTTGAGAAATTAGAATACGGAAGAGTTGATGGGAACTCCCAAATGGCAATGATAAAACTCACTGTTGTGGTATGGACCTTCCTTATACAGTGATGATAAAACATAGGGTTGTGGTATGGAACACTTATGGGATATATACCTTGAGAGAGAATATAACAGTTTGACACCTTGGTATTCTAGGTAAAAGGGTTGTGTCCCCACCTTGATGGTACACCTTGGTACTACGAGTAAAAGGGCTATTATCCCACCTTGATTGACATAGCTTGGTCTTGTTGGTGTAGTGATTGTTTTCCCACTTTTCATGACCCCTCTTGTTTACTCTTGTTCTTATGTTGACCCTTTTTTTATTGGTCCTTATGCTAGCACCCCCTTATAGTGTGGTACCTTAACCCTTTTGTTATGTTTGTTATGCGTGTGACCTCCTAGCATCCTGAAACAACTCATAGCCTACTTAAGAAAGTTTAGATAGGTCACATTTTAGTCCAGCCATCCCCAAGAAGGTCATGGTTCAATTCAATCATACCAAAGAAAGTCACTGTTCATTTTAGGAATCACCAAGAAGGTCACAACCCAACTTAGGAGGTCACAGTTTAGAATTGAGTGGAATAATATATTTGCTGCACTGTTTGGGTGTTCTAATTTGTGAGAAATTCATGGACTTTGTATGGGATACAAACTAAGCTCTGGTTTGCATGTGGAATTTCATCATTACCTGGTACTTTATGGATTGTTGTTTCTTGGTCCGTTGCTCCAATAATTGGGGTTTCCTTGCGTGTCAACTAGGTTACCTTGACTGCTACTATAGTTGAATAACCTACAGTAATTGAATTTATTGTCTCTCTCAGGTATGTCCTTTGTTTCTATAGTGACTTGTCTCTTAATGGACAAGATCTGATCTAAAAAAATATTGTTGAGTATTAGGAAGGTTTCAACTCTCCTAGTGGGTTATCTTATTGGTTTTCTTTGTACTTTGAGTTAAATTTACTACTACTATTACTTATTTTCTTTGTATGTTTTTCATCTTTAACACAGGGATCTTAGGGAGTGTTAAAGTTGAAAGAGATGAAAATTATGCTTTAAACTTATTGTGTCTAGTTACAATGATACTATTTTGTTTCCAGTATTGTTTTGTCATCGTTTGTCATGGTTTATGTCTGTTTGAGATGGTTTGTCATGGTTTATGTCATTTTTCTTATCAGATATCTGCTGCTAATTTTAAATATCGAAATCTGGTTCAAGGAAGTTTCCAAAAGTTGTAGTTGCATTGATGCCTATTTATGGATTTCAGTTGCAGTTGAATTTTCCAAGCTAACTACTTTTATAGTTTTAATTTATCTTCCTTGTATAAGTTGTTTATTTGGTTCTACTTTCTATAACTAGTGACTCTTATAAAGTGATGACAAAAATGTATAAAACAATGTACCTTGAGAGAGAGAAAAGATTGTTGGCCTTGTTGGTCCTATAAAGGAGTTACTTGTCCACCTTATATAGTTCACCTTAACCTTGTGGGTTTGTGGTTTGTTTTGTTGTGGCCCCCTTGGTTGAATCATGATCCTTTATCTTACTTGGTCCTAACACTCTTATTGATTTTTCACCTTTGACTCTTACCTTATGGGTTCTATCCTAAGTCATATTTAATGGTTTTATTAATAAAACACTTTATGGTTTTATTAATAAAACCTTTGGACCCCTTTTATCTTCATTTTACTTTTGGACCTTTGATACTACCCTAAGTTATTTTATTTTAATCATTGGACCATAGGTTATGTTTATTAATGTTTTGATACCCTATATTAAGGAGTATCTAGATTATATATTAAAGTTTTAATTTAACATGAGAGACGGATCCAGTTCGTGGTCTGCTGCTCCAGTGTGATTGAGCTATCTCCATCTGCACGATCTTTGTTGTTGCTCCATGTGATATCTTACTGCACCACCCATGTGGTTTACTTTTCCTGAGTGACTGGGATTTCCTTGTTACACCTTCCATGTGGTCACTTTGCACCAGCGTGACCGTGAGTCTGTTGGATTGTGGGTCCTTCCCTAGCATGATTGTGGCCTGTTTCTTGGGTGGAATGTGGGTTCTTCAAAAATGTAACAGAGAGTCTATTTCTTGGTGGACTGTGGATCCTTCACCATTGTGACCATGATATGTTTCTTGGTAGACTGTGGGTCCTTCACCATCATGACCATGATCTGTTTCCTTAAGTGGATTGTGTGCCCTTCCTCAAGGTAACCATGATCTGTTTTCTTGGTGGACTATGGGTCCTTCTCCAGCATGATCGTGATCTGTTTTCTTAGGTGGACTATGGGTCCTTCACCAATGTGACCGTGATATGTTTCTTGGTGGACTATGGGTCCTTCACCAGCATGACCATGGTATGTTTTCTTGAGTGGACTATGGGTCCTTCCCCAGTGTGACTATGATCTATTTTCTTGGTGGAATGTGGGTCCTTCTCCAGCATGACCATGATCTGTTTTCTTGGGTGGACTGTGGGTCCTTCCCCAACGTGACCCTAAGCCTATTTTCTTGTGTGGATTGTGGGGTCTTCCCCAACGTGAAAATGAGTTTCACTTTATGGGTGGAATTTGGTTTTTCAAGCATGACAGTGCAAAGTATGACTACGTGTCTCTGCACTATGTGATTGCATCCTTACCCATCATGATTATATGTCCTTTTTCAACATGCCTGTACTGGTTATGAATGTGCTTGTTGACTAAGAATTATGGGTCAGTATGATTCTTCTTTAACCCTCCCAGGATCTCTCTCAAAGTACGTAAATTGTTTTCTTAGATTGACTTGTCTCTTCAGTGACAAGATCAATTCTGAAATATTTGAGTATAAGGTTGATTCAAATATTGGTTATGATTCTTTACTGCTGATATCTATTGTACATTATTTTATCATGTTGTTGGTGTACATGGCATTTAATGATTCTTAAGGACCAAGTTTAACGCAGTGACTAATGGAGCGTTAAGTTGAAAGAGATGGAAATTATGTTTGTTTATTACAATTCAAATTTTATAAGAGCAGTATTGTTCTGAATATGATTTTATATGTTCATGCATTAAAGTTTACTATTTAAATTAAAAACTCCTCTAACCCTTAAACTTCAGCATCAAGTACTTTGGAGACATGTACATGGCATATTCCATGCTTGGTTTTACGGTTTTTGTTATTTGGCTTTTCTTTTTATCCTTTTTTGGTTTTCTTGAAAAGTATAGGAAGCTTACTTTATAATTTTCTCTTTGCTTTATATGACACATCTAATTCTCATGTCCCTGATATATGAATTAGTGCAATTTTTCCTTTTATGTCAGATATTACTTGTTTACGGGATGGAACTTATGTAGGTTTTGAGCTGGAGTTACCAAAACACAAATATGATATGGATGAGAATACGTATTCCAGTTTTTAGATTTCTTTTTGGATATGATACATCTGGATATGGCATATATAATAGTACATATAAAAATATTGATATATATCTATATTCTATTTATGAAATTAGTCTCATATATCTGTATATTTATAAAAATATGCTCATATCTATATGTACATATAAATATATGGAGATATGTATGAGTATAGGAGGATGAAGGGAGGCCCATTTCAAAAATACATACTCACATTCCTAAATGTGTTTTTCTATACTCACGTTTGTTTTTCTTTTGATTTTTGGGGTGGTTTTGGTTCAAGCTATGGACTTTGTGGCCTCCGAATCCCACAAGTATGGTCTCATACTCATACTTAGCCTAGAAAATAATTATGAGAACTTTGGAGGAAAGGCTCAATATGTACAATGGGCTTGCAATACTAGACAGAATCTCAACTTTGTTGATGATTTCTTCACCAATACCAATGTAAAAGGATACCATAAGAACCATGTTAAATTAACTAACTCTATAAATGTCTGTTTCTATTTCATTATATGCTTGTGTTTCTTTTGTTGTGTATATAGACATACATAGACCAATTTGCATGCAATACATATATATACAAAATCTATTCAAAACTGCATTGGGCAATGCATTTTCTTGTAGACTTTATTGACTAGAGTGAACAACATCACTAGAATAGCCTACAGGGATGACCCTACAATATTTGCATGGGATCTCAAGAACGAGCCTCCTTGTAAAAGTGATCCTTCTAGGAGGACCATCTAGGTCAGCTACCTCCTTTTGTCTTTGAATCAAAACTGGAAAATGGAAAACAAATGTAACCTGAGATTCAAACAAGGATGTTGTGTTTAAGGTATTGTTTCTATTGTTGAACAATGCAATTATCAGATATTGTATATTGATAGTTTTCCAGGGTTCTGTTTATAATTCTTCTTTCTAGTACTTAATTATTTTGGTAATGATTATGTGTGAGCATTATGAGTAAACATGGTAGTTCTTTGGCTGTGATGATCAAACAAGGATGGATTGAGGAGATAACTATCCACGTGAAATCCATTGGTGGAAACCATCTTCTGGAGGTTGGTTTGGAAGTGTTTTATGGAGAATACAAAACTGAGATCAATCCAGGATTCTCTGTGGGAACAGATTTCATCACCAATAAAAAAAATCAAAGGAATTGATTTTGCAATTGTTCATTCCTATCATGACATTTGGTAAGTCTCTATCTTTTTAACCCATATTTATACTATATTGGAGTGATTAAAAGTTTGAGAATGATATGTTTTTACAAAGTTAGATCTGTTTTATAGAATTTTATGTATTGTTAAATGCTAATCTGTAATATTAGTAATTGTAATAAATAGTAAATTGTAATTGATCAACTACTACCATTTTATTTTTTGAATTTTAAAATTTGAAGTTAAAACTTTAGAGTCTCATTTAAAACTTGAAATTCCCCTTTTGCAATGCATGTCTATATTATGTTATACATTTATTTATATGTGGTATTAGGCTATAGCTCTACTCTTGTACTTGCATCCCTTGTTTTTGGGAATCATGCTGCGTACGCACTACACTCTTACTCAACGTAGTCCTATAGCCACAGATCCATGCAACATTTTAGTTAATGTTTAAACTTTGCAGACCTCTGAAAGAATGCCTATTTAGTTATTATGAAAGGAATGTGATCTCTGTGATGTTGTTCTTACTCTATATGAGATTTTTTGTGTAAACAAATGATTTTCTTATGTTAAATTTTATTTTTGAGATATCCTTGGATAAAGTTAGAAGCTTAGTTAACTTGACTAAGCACGGGTTTCATGGACCGTTTAGGTGTTGCTTCTACAACTCTTCCTTCGAAACATCTGATCACATTTTTGTTGATTTTGCTTTCTCTTAGACGGTGTGGGAGTCGGTCCTCAAAGTTCTGATTGTTTATGTTCCCTCTCAAATTGAATTCGTTCCCCTCTTCATCCCCTAGAAAGAATGGAATTAATAAATAAGAGATAAAAATGTTGAATGGTTCAAACTATGGAAAACGTTTCCAAAATGCATTTGGTGGAAATTATGGCTTGCAAGAAATAACTGGATTTTTAATAATAAGACAACGACTCCCTTGATCATGGAAAATAAGGTGAAATTTCTCATCACTGAATTAGCATGTAAATTAGCCCCTCTTTCAATGTTGTCTCCAGAGGTTATTGCATGGATGGGATCCTGTTCGTTGGGTATGAGAAGGTCTGTCTTCACAAAAACAACGTTTTCTCCCTCCTAACGAGCCTCATTGTAGTGCTACTGCATTTTTCATGTGGTGGAAGAGCTCCTCTTTAGCTACTATTTTATTCGATGGTGCGTCCAAGGGGAATCCTAGGATCCCTGGTGCTGGTGTTTTTATTATTTCTCCAGATAAATTGATCAAAACCTGTTTTAGTTGGGAAGTAGGAATAAGATCGAATAATCAAGCAAACATTTATAGACTCCTTAAGGCATGCCAGATAGCAAAGGAGAGCGAATATAAGTCTATTCAAATTTTTGGAGATTCAGAGCTTTTGATCAAATTGTTAAATTTAGATGATCATTTTAATAATTCTGCTTTGAATCATTCTTTGCAGAGAATCTAAAATACATTGAAAGAGATTGAAAGTGTAGATTCTTCCCATATTCTGCATGATCTAAATAAAAATGCAGATTCCCTAGAAAATAAAGCTTGTTTGATGTCACAAGGAAACCTTGGCATCAATGGAGAACCTAGCACATTTCATCTAATTCCTTAACTGAGTTTCAATAAGCTGTGATATGTCTATCTGATAGATATATTCTCAAAATGTAAGAATTTGTATTAAGTTTGATCTTCTTGAAGTTTATCTTCTGTTCTTTGTGTAACTAGCTGATTAGGCATTTGGTCAATCATACCTGAATTTTTTCATAAATAAAAACTATCTGTTTGAGTTAAAAAAAAAGTTAGAAACTTAGTTAAAAAAAATTTGGCATTACATTTGGTATTAGAGCTAAAGGATCAAACCCTAGGACCTCTAAACAATTGAGCCTATATAGATAATCCATGCTCTTATAGGGAATTGATTTCATGAATGTTGCTTGTTCTCAATCTTTGGTTCGCTAATATGGGCCTGATTTTTTATGTCCATGAAAATGACAATTTAGTAGGTCTTTATCTGTTACTAAATTCAATTTTGATATGCCTTTTGTAAGACCCAATCGAATACCGATCCAAGCAATTGTCCTGCATCTTTTCCAAAGCCTTAACAACTGGGTAGCTAATAGCAAAGATCTTCCTCCAAAAGCCATGCCATAAGAATGCAACACATTCAGATCGACACTTTATGAATTGGTTCCAATGTAGTAGTACTAACTAGGGTCATACTTGGAAAAAAATTGCAACAAATTTTCTAGGAAGAAAACTATATCATCATCACCCATGAAAAAGCAACGGATGTCTATGATATTGAGCCTGACTGTCTCCGAAACAATCTTTGAAATCCTAATTGTTGAACGCAATCCCTTCTGGAAAGTATATCTAAACCTAGAAATATCCTATGAGACCTTCAACCAAGGCAGAAAAGCCGACTAAGGTTCAACCATTTCTTGGTTCAACAACACAAATCTCCTCATGACATCAGGATTCCACCATAGAACAACATACTACTTTCTCTGGTTCCTTTTTATGGATTCTTCCAAAAACAATGCTATGAAGGGTGGTACTGCTGGGAGTTATGTCAGATAATATTTTCTCTGTTTTGGGTATTTGGTTAGTACCTGATAAAGAAGACATCGCATTAGAGGAATAAACAGATGTATCGGTTCCCATCACCGTGGCAACAAAACATCTTCAAACTACCCAGGGACTGGCTGGATTTGAAATAGCTCCCATGAGTGTTTCCTCTCACTTGTTGCTTCTGTAACATTTTCGTCAAAATAAATGCTCGCATTTCATGTGGGTATCCTTCAAGTTTCACACACCACACCACACAAATGTTGCACACCCTCAAGGGTCCAATTTAGCTCCATATTACTTGGTTTGGTCTTTGGATGCATTAATGGAACATGTGATGCATCTAATAGATTCCAAAATAGCCATGTGAACTGAAAGAAAGTACATTATAACAAGCCATCCAAGATTATCCTGCAACTCTCCCTGTGCAATAGAAACAATATGCAAGTTAAATCTAGTTAGTGAAGAAAGTAGGCATAGTTGATTAGAGCAGTGAGACCCCTTATTTCCAAAATGTATAGTATTTGACCTCTGGGATTACAAAAAATTCAATTGCTTGGCTACAACAATTCATATTCATTGGTTCTTGGCTCAATTTCATTGACACGCCAGCAACTATTTAATGTCCTGCACTTGAATTTCCACTTCCCTCTGCATTTACAACAATTTGTCTTCCTGAAAACATCATGTTTTGCACCTACTATCTCTTTTGTGTGCCTCCAAACTTTTTTCTCATGCCATGTGCCCTCCTCATTAATTGTCTTATGTACTGCGTGAACTAGACACTCATCTAGATGCTTCTGCAGGAATCCATAGTATTATCCACCATGGATAGCGACGTAGCGTGGATTATTCTAATTTGAAGGACCAGGGAATAAATGTAAACATTGTTGGACCTTGATGTTGTTGGGAAGAAGAGATAGGGTCTAGGGTGTTCCTAACCCGATGCTCTTGCTACATCCCCAAACACTTGGAATCCTAAATCTGTTGTAGCTATGACTAGGTCGATTTTGGATGTTTTCATTGAGGTCGTATTCCAATTCATTTTTAATACTAATAACAAAAAAATACCCTTTTGATGCACACTATTTAAATTTTAAATCAATATCCAGAGTAGAATCTACCTCTTTATCTTCTGCAAGTTTAGTATGTGATGTTTTTCTACTGCTTTTCTGATATGTGATGGAACATTCTAACAAATGATATGATATGTATCTATGCCTTCATGCATAAAGGTTGATGCTTCACCCTAAATGGTTCTCCATCTTGTATCAAAATGTTCTTGAAATCAACTAGTTGTTGTATAGATTCTTGATATACCTTTCTGAAACATCCATTTGATTTTCTTTTTATCTCAAAATAATCTCTGTTGCAATTTGTTGTTGGTGTGATTGAAAAATTCCTACTTGTTTTGGTGTGCATTATAGAGATGCTCCATATGCACTTTAAATTTTGGCTTTCTTGGGTGACTGAGATTGAAAATGCAGACTCATGTGTCTAAAGCTCTCTGTGCTGACATATTATAACCAATTGTTGAGTTTTTGAGAACTTAGGAATTTTTGAACTGGACTAATGGGTGATTCCATGAAGGTGGGTAACACTTTTTGGCCAAATTTGGTGATGAAAACCTGTTTTTTTACTCATGTGCTAGAGAGAAGCCCTCGAAATGCATATATGCCATGTGAATTTTGACTTGCAGTAAAAAACAAATTGTAGAATATTATGTTGGCTTCCCATTGATATATTTTTTTTAAATATTCTGATGTCATTTAATGTGTGAAATTTTGCTTTTAATGAACTATGTGACCTTAAAAATTTGAAGAAGTTAATAAGTGGCTCATGTCCAACCCCAATAATTCAATATTATATTAATAATTTATATATATATATATATATATATGAGCATGATCTACACATAATGCACTGTGGTCTACATATTTTTTTGTTAATTTATTTCGCAATATACAACTATTTATTATTTTTTGAAAGTGACCACATCTGATTTTAGCATCATTTTATACACATGTGTGTCCATCCCAACTTTTTTTCACTGTTTCCAAAAATTGAAAAACAAAAGAAACCTTTTTGAAGAGGACACGCCGGTTTGTGTGCTGTGCATTTTTATGAAATTTTTGGATGTGTATATTTTACCCTGTGTATTTTTCTTTGAGCTACTTCGAAGTTGTTGTCTGGTTTTCTAAGTGTAAGTTTTAGAACTAATTAAAAAAAAAACCATATGAATGCCAAAACGCATTCATGATATCTCAATGGATAGAGGATTCGGTGACGAATCTATCGGTATGAACTCCGCTCAGTTGTGTGCCATGAATGGCAGGGTTTACACCCCTAGAAGACACAGAGAAACATTGATTTTCTTGAAAGAGGGCTAAATCTCTGTTTTTCAAGCCCTCGGTCGAGGTTTGATTAAACCCTCGATTGAGGGTTTATTAAACCCTAGATCAAGGGTTTGATAAACCCTCGATCAAGCTACTCTTAAACACTTGAAAAAAAGCTTTGTACATGACTACCAATATACTAGCATATTTTTTGGGGATATAAGCTTTAGCTTATATATATTATATATAATATTATGTTCATGTAGGAAATTTTAGAAATGGGTTTCAAGGACCCATCTGAGAGAATTTAAAAGAAAAATTACACAAGAATAAAGGGGAAATAGGAAATTATAATTTTCTAAAGATGGTAAATGTAAAAATTAAAAAAATAAACATAAGTGAAAAAAATAAAAAAATAATGAAATATAATTAAAAAAAGAATAAGAAGAAGGATACTTATTCTCAACATTGTAATAAATATAAAGAATTTAATTTTTTTTATTTTTCATATCCTAATAAATGATAAGAATATAAATGCATAAGAAGAAGAATTGAAGGAGCAATAATATAATACTTATAACCATAGTGAAATATACTAGTAACAAGGGAAGTTGCCCTTTGTTTTTTAGATTTTGTTTTTTGAAACTATTAAAGAGGCATCAAAGTTTAGGGAACAAGAAAAATCTTTCCAAAGTTCACCTAGAACTTTTAATTAGAATTCTCTCATTGTATAGATAAATGTGTACATAAACATAATGGACAGTTATAACCTATTACCAATCTATTTCATCTAGACACGAGTACATTAAGAATATAACAAATGGATAAGACTCATTAAATAAACATGACATGCCAACTCACTCAACTCATAAAAAAAGTTTTTTTTCGTAGTGATAATAATATGTTGCGCCCCATATATGTGACCTTGTGACCCTCCTTATAACTAAATTTAATGAAGTTTAAATTTTTTATGGACCAAAGATATTAACAAAAACATTGAACTCTATGTTGAAAAGAGACATGGATTTAAACAACACTATAGATGACATTGATTATGAATATTGTGTGGAGTGACCAAGAGGAAAAACTATTGTTTGTAGCAAAATGACCATGACGTAGATACAATAAACCCTTCAACGCATCCTAGCATGATAACTCAAAAGTTTAACCAATAGTTGTGAAACCTTGATGGTGATGCCAGGGATTCATTTTAGGGCTTCAGCAATAATTTTAGAGTCTGTGAACTACATGCATTTAATTTTTTTAATGCTTATATTCAAGTAGTATCATGGTGTGTTTTCATTAGAATTCAACATCTATCTTGTTTATGTCATCAGTGGATTGTAAGGAATTTCAACATCATTTGATTCCTATCAGCAATATATCCAATGTGTATACAATGTAGTATAGAAATGTAGTGAAATGTTTTAAATACTAAAAATACTTTTCTCCTTCGTATATAATTTTTAATTTTAAAAAACTAAAATTATGTGATATGACTTTGAATTTACACTAATTTTTATCTTCACAGTCATGTTCTATTCCGCCCTGAACTCTGAGCTTTAAATATCTAACCCGAGGATCTATACCATAGGTAGATCATAGTCATGAGAATCCAGGTCGAGTGGACAAAACTCGTCTAAGTTCAACTCATCAACTGAATTGCATGCATCATTGTCATAGTGTTCTTTTTTAATTGAACCAATGAGAGCAATGATGCATGCAATTCATTTGATGAGCTGAACTTAGGCGATTTGTTTCCACTCGACCTGGATTCTCATGACTACAATCTACCTATGGTATAGATCTTCGAGACAAATATTTAAAGCCCAGAGCTCAGGGTGGAATAGAACAAAACGATTAAGATAAAAATTAATGTTACATTAAGAGTCATATCACATAATGGTAGTTTTTTAAAATTAAAAATTATATATGAAGGAGCAAAGTATTTTTAGTACCTTTAGAGAAATGAAAATGTGAGCATGAAAAAAAGAATATAACCTCATTACCTTGGGTTATATCAATGTCCATTGTTTACTCTTCAAAATTGTTATTGTGCCACACATTTACAATTAATTTTGCTAGTAAATTATTGAATGACATTAGAATTTACATCAATAACACGTGACTAATTGTTTTGGTGTTTCATATTGCTAGGAGTGGAAGAAAATAAATAAAAGAAAAGGTGTTATGACGACTGTGAGATCCGAAAAATAAAAAGTATGGAAACTAAACATGATATTAATTCTCATTTCGACAAGATTTGAAAATGTTCAATGACATGAATTCAAATGGGGATTCAAAATACAAGATGTCCAAGCATCTTTTGGAAGACTTCATTAAATAAAACTTTCCCTTCAATGCATATGGAAATACGATGTCAAGATCAAGCTATTAGTTCGATCAAGGTCTCTAAAACATAGAATTATATGATAATAAAATTTAATAAAACATGATTTCGACTAGAAGAATGATATACTTGTGGGTAATAATACATACCTTGAAGAAAAAAAGAGTAACTACATTACTACTGCCACTTCCTCTAGATATTATGAATAGATATTAGTCGTAAAGTAATTGGTGTTATAGATGTGATTGATTGGAGTCATACATGTGATCAATCACATCTATAACCGAATTACTCTACAACCGATATCGACAAATGAATATATATGACCATTTTCTATCCAACAAGCGAAGTGAATTAAATGATGGGTTTGTTGCCTATTTATAGTAGATTAAAAATGGTTGATTGAGGTCCGTTTTAGCCCTCGATCGAGCTATTTTTTAACCCTCGATCGAGGTTTTATCAGAAGCTCGATCGAGGTTCCGACAAACCCTCAATTGAGCTTTAATTAAACACTCGATCGAGGTGTTAAGTCCTCAATCAAGGGTTTAATAAAAGCTCGATTGAGGTACTATTTTTCTTTTTTTCTGAAATCGCCTTGCCAAAAAATGTAACCCACCTCCGCAGATGCACCCTAATTAACTTGCTCTTAGAGATTGTCTATTTGTTTTATTGTACCTTATCTAGACTTTATTCTTTGTTCTGCTCCTTGTGATTTTGTTTTATCACATAATGTTCCTATTCAGTATAACAGTTTGAACTTGTTCCTGAACTTAAATTATGTTTACAGTCCAGTATTTTCCAATAAAACTATATATAATTGTTGATCCATCTAAATTAGGTATTTTGAAAGGGTTAGATGCTATAAATCGATCGATCGATCAATCAATTAGATTTCAACTTTAAAATGTCATCTACGACAACTGTTGGATTAATTGTGATATTTAGATTTGAAATGCTATTCTCCATATATTTGTCTTTAGCGAGGCACAAGATGCTCTCCATTTTGGATTCTCTTGTAGAAAATTTAGGATCTTATATGTTAATGGGTGTTTTCGAGAGTATTGTTAGAATTATTTTCAAAGGAAAACCTCACAGGACCCCCTCTCTTCCCATCTCACAGGATCCCCCCTCTTCCCACCTCACATGATTTCCCCCTCTTCCCTGGAATGTTCAATTATAGGGTGGCTCAACCACCAACCACAACAAAGTCTAGTAACCCTGAGGGATTTGAGTAGATATGAACATGTCATTAGATTTACTCCTAAAATTTATAAGTTGCAAGAGGTCAACTAGATTGCTAAAAGAATGGACCTGTTATAACTTATAGCCACCACCAGGGTTTGATTCTTAATAAATGTAGCTAGTGCCCTCCCAAAACGGGGCCATTGATAGGCGGTTGATTTGTAATGGATGTTAGGTCAAGTTGGGGTGGTCACAAGCCTAAAGTGTAAAATGGTGTCTCACCTTTTGATAGGTTGTGGATACTTGACACTTAAATGTAACAAGGAAGATCTAGAGTTTGCTCTTGAAAATTATAGTCAGAAAAATCTTACCCGGAGTCTGATTTTCGTTTGTCATCTTCACGATCCCAAAGCCCTGATATGAAATGTACAAAATTCTGGCACTATTTAACATATCCATAGAGAAATTCATGACCTAACCACTAGTGCCTATTACAGGCCTTAGGAGGCTTAGTCATCATCCTAGTGCTTGCTACAGGCCCTAGGGGATTGTATACCCAACCCACAAGAGGCTTAGTCGGCAATTGGGGGCCTGCAACATTGAATATAAATTTTGTACTATGTGCATTGGCTCTAGTGACATACAAAAAGTGATCTCACATCTTTTCAATAGACCATTAGATGTTGCAAATGAAAATGATATGTGGTTGAGTAATTGCATTGTGGGTGAAGTAATGTGCATCCACAATATACATCGGAAGAAGGAAGGTGCATTGTAGAATGCATTTGGGGTCATAAGAGGGGTATCATGTCAATATACTAGGTAGAAATATAAAAGGGGTGTAAAAAAAGTAAATGAAAAAATGGATACATACAATATATAGTGAAATAGGGTTTTTTTTAAATTGGGAAGGCATATTGGGATGGGGTTAAAAAAAAATGATTTTGGGAGGTATTTTCCAATATTTACTTAAATTAGGGGTATTGTTTCATATGCCATGAACGAACGTGCTATGTTAGAGCTTCATTGAGTGAATTCCCCATGACTATAACATCCGTTAGGAAAATCACCCCCCTCTGATTAAGATGCTCTATTAAACTATTAGATAACAAAGTCTTCGATCCACACCCCATTACAGAATCCCTCCCAATCAACGATGATCTCCCATCTCCCACCTTCCAAGCAAGAAGCTCACAAACCACCGAAAAAATAAGATTGATCGCTTTCCAAAACACAGATCCTCCCTTGTGGATTTTTCTCGAAGATATTACCTAGTCAATCACATTCTGCCCTTTGAGGTACTTGCTAATTATCATAGATTGCCATTTACCTGATTTCGAGATTAAATTCCAAACAAATTTTGTTGCAAGCGCTTTTCCAAATGTAAACATCTCTAATAAACCACATCCCCCTTCTTCTTTCGGTTTAGCGATAGATGAGCAATCTTCCCAATGAATTCCTTTCTCAACTTTTCTATTCCATAAAAATTTCAAGAAGAATTTTCACAATTGGTTCAAAACCCCTTTTGGGATCTCGACATTAATTATCCAATAGGCCAAAATATTGTTTAGAATAGCTAGAATCAACACCGCTTTGCCTCCTCTAGACACGGACCTGTTGCACCAAAAATTCAGTTTGGACTCCACCTTATCGATCAGTGAATCCTAGTCTTCATTCTTGTAATGATTTGGTTTAAAGAAGAAACCAAGATACTTAAAACCCAAAGAAAGGGCATAATGATCCATAACCCAATTTTCTTTAAAACTAGCAGTTTATCACTTATAATGGAATCTTAATCAATTTGAACTTATATTGGAATCTTAATCAATTTGAACTAGTAGCATAACGTTAGTGGAAAAAGTCATATGAGTTAGTGTGTTTATGACCCTTTTGTAAATATTTTTACACTTATTGAGTATTTTCATAATAATAACATAATTATTGACTAGTTAGTTGAAGTATATGATTGGTTATGTGGCTCATTTAATACACATAATAAATGGTAACCGTTCTTGCTAATAATCTTGTTGATATTCATTTGTGGCTTTTACACCGGGTGAGTATATTCATAATGATAATAATAATCTTGTTGATATTCATTTGTGGCTTTTGCACCTGGTGAGTATATTCATAATGATAACATAATTATTGAGTAGTTAAAACGCTTGTTGAAGTATATGATTGGTTATAAATATGATTAGTTTTGAGAATCAATACACTACTTCTATAAGTGAGATAATAAATTATAACAATTTTGGTTAATAATCTTGTTATATTCTTATGTGGCTTTTAAATTTAAGAATGGTTATGTTTGAGGAATGATGAACTTATTTTAATAAGTAAGAGCAATGCTTTCACTATGTAATTGTGAATTATATGTAATGATGTAATTGTGAATTATATGTAATGATTTTTGGTGATTAGTTTTTTTTTTCTTTCTATTTTTCTAAATGATTATTAAACCTTCTACTTTAAAGATAAGTTATAATGCTAAAATTTATAAAATAAAAATATATATTATTATTTTATAATATTAATTAAAATTAAATTATTATTATTTTTAAATATATTTATAATGCAAACTAAGCATATATTTTAGTTGATAAAGAAAAATATATAATAAAGAAAATATATTTAATTAAAAAATATTATTAAATATTTTGAATATAAATATATTAATCTTATTTTATTTAATAGTTTATTTTAAAATATTTTTTTAATTTAATAATTTATTCATTTTTGTTAAAATTTTAAAAATATACATTATAATTTTTCAAAAAGAAACTTCAAAATAATATATAATCTTAAAAACAAAATTTAAAATAAGTTCCAAAGCTTTAAATACTTACTTTACAATATTATAATAATAGATATTTTAAACTATCTAAAAGGTTATAAAGTGGTAATTATGAAATCAAAAGTCATCAAAATTTTCTAAATTAAGAATAAAAATGTAATAAAAGTGATAGTTATGAAGTCAAAAGTCATATTAAAATATTTTAATAAGATTTTTTAAATTATAAATAAAAATTAATAAAAGTAATAGTTAAGAAATCAAAAGTCATATCAAAACATTTCAATAAAGTTTTCAATTAGAAATAAAAATGATAACTGTGAAATCAAAAGTCTTGTCAAATTATTCTATAAAAATTTTCTAAATTGGAAAAAATTATGAAATCAAAAGTCATCAAAATATGTTATCAAAATTTTCTATATTGAGAAAAATTATGAATATACTAGATTAGAATAAAAATTTGGAATGTTCTAAATTAGAATAAAAATTATGAATGTACTAAATTAAAATAATGTTTTAGTGAATATCTTTTTATAAAAAAATTATAAAATTAAAAGTCATCAAAATTTTCTATAGAATTTTCTAAATTGGAAAAAATTATGAATGTACTAAATTAAAATAATATTTTAGTAAATATTTTTCTAAGAAAAGTGAAAATATACTATATAATATATATTGGTTGTTAATTTTTATTATGATTAACTTTCTTTTATTAAATTTTTAAAAATAAATATTTTATTTTTTACATTCTTGTTTGTATTTAGAAAAAAATTAAGAATTTTTTATGAAAATTTATAAACTTTTCTAAGAAAAGAATATATAAAATTAGAATAATGTTTTAGAAATATATGATAATGATGGTAATTAATTTTTATTTTGGTTAACTTTAATTTATTTTATTTTAAAAAAATTTGTCTTTTATAATTTTATTATTTAAGTATTTGAAATTAAAAAAAACCAGTGTTCCATGGAAACTCGCCCCCCAGGGTCCGGGGCTCGCCCCCCTCGCTCCCCACACCCCGGGGGCTTGGGGCTCCTCCAGAAACGTTTACTCACGCCCCCAAAAAAGCGAAACTTCAGGAAACGCAAGAGGGGGCACGCCTCCTAGCCTGAACGTCGCCCCGCTTGTGGGGGGCGCCCACACGCCCCTCCTCGAAGACGGGGCTCCCACACGCCCCCCCACGATTTTGCATTTTTAATTTTTTTTAAATTCGAAATTAAAAAATATCTGGTTAATCTCTTTATCTAGTTAATCTCTATATCACAATTTCAAAGAGTTTAATTGTTTATTGTGCGTTCTGAAACTTAAATTCTTAAATACCAGTGATTTTCCAAGAGATAGTACTGGCTGTGTAATGTGTTTCTGGGCTGTGTTCTGGGCCATGACCAAGCAATTATATCCTCTCATTTTCTGCTACGTTTTACATCCAGAGTCCAGGCTCCAAATATAATAAATTCAAGTACTTAGAAGTTCTGTTTAGAATCTAGCTTGCAACTAGATTTTAATAGTGAGCAGTAGCGCGCAGCCACAATGTGTCATGATGCTTGTAGGGTGTAGCCTTAATTCTCCTATGAAGACTTGTCGAACATTTGAGTTATTATTTTCGTACATTAACATTTGCTTAGTTCTGTTGTGAATACCTGCATAAAGTTGGAAGTTTAAACATTAGACAGTGTCAATAGTAAATACACTGTATATATAAATATAGCTCTACTATATCACTCTGTGATATGTGATGTTTTTCTGTCTATGAAATATCAAATATATACATCTGTGTTTTAATTTTATTAGTTCTTTTGTACCTGTACCAAATCGTATTCATATTTTTTTTTCAGATCTTGCTTCCATGGATTGTAGTAGAAAGGGCCGTGATCTAAAACTCCAAGCTTTGTTGCAATTTACTAATCTCCATTTGAATATTCTGTGCTTGCACAATAATATGCAAAGACAGATCAGCTCAAACTTGGGGGAACATTGAAAAAAACTATTAAAATATATATTATTCAAATTTAAAAATATATATAATATAAAAAGTCAAAATATATTTTAATGAGTATATTATTAAAAAGTTAAAAATTTATGAAAATAATAATTATTAATTTGTATTGTAATTAGTTTGATTTGATTTGATTTTAAAAAAAATGGAAAGAAGTGCTTTTGTTTTATTGTATTTGATAAACCTTAAAAAGATTTGTTCTATCTTAATCTTAAAATCCTTTTTTAACATTGAAAAATTAGTTGTATACACTGAAACCATGCTTTTAACAAATTGAAAAGTACCTGTGTACACTAAAAGCATGAATGCTGTAAGTAAATTAAAGATTTTTGCTCAATAGCTAGTTCAATTATCAAGCACTGTTAAGCTCTCACCGCTCAAAATATCTGTACACTGAAAGCATGAATGCTGTAAGTAAAATAAAGATTTTTGATCAATAGCTAGTTCAATTATCAAGCACGGTTAAGTTGTCACTGATCAAAATATTCAAAGAACTGTTAAATTGTTATCGATCAAAATATTCGAAGAAAAAAAGAAAGAGATTTCAAGGATAGGTATATATACTCTATCTCTTTATATTTGAACAATATTGCAACTTTTTTTTAAATAAGAAACATATACTTTACTTATTATTAGTAAGCTAATACAATTATTCTTTTAAATAAATTTATATATTAAAATAAATATAAATTAAAAACATATTTTTTTAATAAGTTATTAAGAATTAAACCCACTTATACTTTTACTGAAACAAATTACAATCCTATGGTTGTTTTAAACATTAAACGCTATTATATCCAAAACAAACTTAAGCAAACCTAGATATAAATCAGAATCATATGTTTTTAATATGATTTTAACAGTTAAACCTATTTATATTTTATTTAATATTGATAAACTATTACAAGCATATTGTTATTTAAACGTAGTTAGTTTTGATTACAAGGCTTAATCTTTGAGGATATCAAGTGTGACCTGGTAGCCTGGACATAACCACACTCAACCATACAAAACCTTTTTACCAGCTTAAATAACTTTCCACAACTAAAGCTAATCCACTGAACTTATGTAAAAACAATCAACCATACAAAACCTTTTTACCAGCTTAAATAACTTTCCACAACTAAAGCTAATCCACTGAACTTATGTAAAAACAAAACCTAAGTACATACATAGACATAACCACACTTAACCATATAAAACCGTTTTATCAACATAAACAACTCTCAATCACTAAAGCTAATCCACTAGACTTATATGGAAAACAAAACCTAAGTACATACATGGATATACATCATACAGTGAGCAATGTGATATCATTTCATGAATCCATTGAGGCACCGAAGCAGAGGTACAGTGATTCGGCAATCCACAATTGCATCGAACACCTTCTGAATGTCCTCCTGAGGCGTGTTGTCTGTTCTGGGAGTCATTAATTTCGCATTGAGTTCCTCCCGGATAAATGCATAGAGAGGAAAGAATTTAGAGCCATGGATTAATGTTCTACAACAGGAGCCTTCCAGCATCATGTGAATGTTAGTGCGCTGCTCGTAGGAAAGCCTGGTTGCTGTTATCTCCTCTTCAAGTCGTTGCTTGAGGTGGGATTCGACCTCTTTTATCTTCTCCACAATTTGAATATCGTGGAATGCAAGAATGGAGTCAAGAAATGTTTGTTTAATGGCAGAAAGAAGTGGGAGGGAAGGATCGCAAGGGGATTCCAGATATGTGTAGATTGGAATACCCCTGGCAACATTAACAAGTTGTACCTTGATGGATTCAGGGAGATGACATGCATCTGAAACACTTGAAATGACTCCTAACACTGTTTTTACAAGCATTTGTTCCAGTTGTCGGAGATCTATTGCCTGGCAGAGAGCTGATAAGTGAGATGCCACCATTAGTTTTAAGATATCCAGAGCTTCTTCTGTCTTTCTGGCAGATATGAGAGCGAGAGAATTGATATCCTGGTTGTGCTGCTCGGCGCTGTGAACATGGGTAGTAACTGGGTTAGCCAGGAATTGAAGCTCGGAACTATAAGCAGCCATGGCTATGTCGACTCCCTTGAATCCATAGTCCAAGCTTAGGTCGGGACCTAGGGCAAGATTGCTCGGGAGCCCATTGCTGTAGAATTCAATCATGAGCTCCGTGAACTGTGCGAAGAGCAGCTTGCCCAGTCCAGCCACAGCTACACGAACATAATCCATGTAGAATCCCACTGCACTGCCTTGGAAATTGGCGCCATGGAGGGCCTTGCCGTTGACATGGTCGATGATAGGGTTATCGTTGGCCGAATTGATCTCTGTCTCAATTGTCGCTGTCGCTTCTCTTATCGTTTGCACGATGGGGGCCAGCCATTGGGGACTCGAACGCAGAGCATAACGGTCCTGCTTGGGCTTCTTGAGAGAATTGATGCTGTAATATTCTCTTGAAAGTTCCTGGAACGGGCTGTCTCTGAGAAGCCATTCAAGAAGTGCCGCGGATTGTATCTGGCCAACGTGCGGCTTCATCGTGTGAATCAACGGATGCGCGAACTCTTCCCGCCCAAATATGACTTCGCAGAACATTCCACACAGCGTTTCAACGAGCAAAAGCAGAACGTTGGCATCGTACATGACAGTGGAAGCTAGGGCTGTAGCGAACGAAGTGCCATTGACAAGAGCCAGACCTTCTTTGGCCTGGAGCTTGAAGGGCTGCAGGCCTGTTTTCACCAGAGCCTCTGGGGCAGACAATTCTTCATGTCCATCATGATGCCCAATTCGAGCCTTGACGTGGGGATTTCCAATTAGAAGACCCGCTATGTAGGCCAAGGGAATTAGGTCACCGGAAGCGCTTACAGAGCCCCGCAAGGGGCATTTAGGCGTGACATGGGTATTGATAAGCTTCTTTAGCGCTTCCATGATCTCCCATCGAATCCCTGAACAGCCATAGATGAAGCTATTCATTCTCAGAAACATGGCGCATCGAGTGGTGGTAGGGGAGAGCTCCCCCGGTGACGAAGAAGCTGGGCCGCCAGTGAATACTCCAGCTAGGAGACATCGAATTAAAGCCTCTTGCAACACGCTCAGCTGGTTAGTTCTCTTGCTTGAACAAGCACCGAATCCAGTGGTCACGCCATAGATATCCGCGCCTTCTTTGGCTTTCTCACGCACCCACAACGAACATCTCTCAACATTATCTCTGCAATGCCCGCCATGATCATCTAGAGCCACTTTCACTTGGGGTCTCCGCCCCAGGGCTGTAACATGGGCAACCGTGATGTGGGAGCCATCGACATTGATGCACTGGATTTCATTGAATGTATTGATCAAAAGGATAATGTCCTTCACATGACAAGAATGCGCACTTTTACAACATTTTCCTTTCGATTGGGAGCATTCCATTGCAGGCTACCCCAAAGATTACAGACTGACTCAAAGAAATGACTCAAAAATCAAAAAAGCATAGAACAACTAAAACTCATAATCTGGAACTCTCAGTGGCTGCACCATGGCTTTATACCCACCATGGTACTGCACATTTCGTTTTACATGCTGTTAATTTTGTCACCAGCGCCAGCGATTTGACTGTTTGATACCAAACTCAAAAGAAATCCAATGAATATATTGATCTAAGGGACCCAGTCATTGGCCAGCTATTTAACTTTATTGGCCAAAATCACTCACAGGATAATTGTATTTGAAATTTTAACCATATTTCACAAAATTCCATACATCACGATACTTAAATTCCATACCTCACAATACTCAAAGTTATAACGTGATTATTCCATATAAAGTAGATGATTCCACAGTAAGCACCTTTTAATAATTGATCTGTATATATGCCATTGGATGTCACGATGAAGGACAGTTCTGAAATCAAAATAGATTCGTATGTTTAAATTCGGTTAAGGATAGCGTCAATGAAGTGGGGGACGGTGGTTTTCACTCAGCGCATCAGGGATCAATTTCCACCGAGGCATGGCCCGCTTTGACAAGTTACCCATTCCGATCGAGCTAAAAAAAATCGGTTAAGAATGTACACTAAATGTAAAATCAAAATAGATTCGTAAATCAGTACAATAATTTTAAAGGGAATATTTTTATGTACAGATACAGTTGTATAAATACTGTATCAATATAGTGAGGAGAAATGGTAAATCAGTACAATAATTATTGTACTGATATATTTTTATGTATAGATACTATTTTTTTAAAGTTGATAGATTTTTTTATTTGAAATTTGGGGTGGAGTATGATCTATTTTTTATTATTTACTGAAGAGCAGGGGTTATATTTGACGCCCGTTGAGTTTTTTGGCCGTAAAATACAGGTCCATGTGGAATATACACGTCAACAACGAAGTTTCTTTTATTTTGGAAAACCGTAAATTTGACAGGTAGGTTAAAAAATTGGTCGTCTGTAAATTTTATATGTTTATTATAAATTTATACATATGTATGAAGAGTGAGACTCTTGAGGTGGGAGGTGGAGTTTTTGTGAGTGCGGACGGCGGTGGCTGGCAGCCTAACTGGCTAATCCTTTAAACTCTTGAGGTGGAAGGTGGAGTTATTGTGAGTGCCGACAGCGGTGGTTGGCAACCTAACTCGCTAAGCCTTTAAGGAGTTGGTTCCTTTCATTTAATTACCAACTGCTATTAATAAATGCATTAGTGAGTCGGACCAAACCACAAGCTAGATGTCATATAAGTTCTATATTCTTTGGGCGACGTCATCGAAGCTGACGAAATTTCCAATATATTCCCCCCTTTCAGTTCTTGTTCCAGTACCCTTCAATCCTCTGTAATGGCTTCCTTCGATACTGGCCGGCTTCTAACATAGTCTGGCCCCTAGAAATAGTTATTGCCAAAAAGATAGGAACCCCAATCTCACGACTGAGCAGAACATGAAAACTCTTCTATTATCCATACCATTTCAACAAATGGTGTTCTAAGAGTTGAGGGGCCGGCTTCTAACATAGTCTGGCCCGTAGAAATAGTTATTGCCAAAAAGATAGGAACCCCAATCTCACGACTGAGCAGAACATGAAAACTCTTCCATTATCCATACCATTTCAACAAATGGTGTTCAAAGAGTTGAGGGATTTAGCAGATAAATGCATGTCACTTATCAAAACTAACAATTGCACATGGATTTAGCAACAAAACCCTACGTTGCGCGGAGTGGAGCTGGAGGTGGGAGGAGGAACCCGCCGAGAACGGCCAAAATATTTGTTCTTCTTGGTGCATAGAATGAATATGACTAAGGACTGAAAAAATCCCGCCTCTTTATTCCTCTCATTAATGGAGATGGTTCTCGGACAAATTCACGATAGTTAATGAAGGAAAAAATGAATGGTCCTGCGACAAGCCTACAGTGAACGGACCTGATCAACCTGAAAGGTATTTACCCTCCACATATTTGCCTTTGAGTTCTTACCACTTTGCCTTTGAGTTCTTACCACTAAGGGTTAAATCAATGTTGTTACTTGATCCTTGTTGTAGTTATTGTACATATAAATCATGGTTTTTTTTTAATTTTTCTGCCAAATGAACAGGACTTCAAATTAATTCATTTGTGAATCATTTTTATGTTAAAATGATGGGTCGTTGTGTAGAAAGCGTAGTTTCTTTTTTAAATTTTTTGCCAAATGAATGGGCTTCCCACTGTTTTGTTTGTGAATCATTTCAATGGTAAAAACATACCAGTTTGAAACATCTCGTCTTCATCCATCCCGGTTTGAAACAAATCATCTTCATTTATCCACTTAATCAAGATGAACAAATAGTAGACTCTATGAAGGCAGTGACATCTCTCTGTGCAAGAATCTTTTATGCTTACTATTGCTAGTTACCAGCCTCTAGTTTTCTTTTAAAAAATGCTTATGACCAAATGTTTTTCTTTTTCTTTGACTATATTTTTAATGCAAATTTTGTTTTACCTGTTAGTTCAGAAACCTTATTAAAATTTTCAAGTTACTCATAAATCGTTGTCTTTTATTCAATTACTATGGAGTAATGTATGAGGCCATTGTAATATCCGTCATCGTTTGTAAAGTCTGAGGGCACTTTTAATTATTTATGGATACCTAACTGTAATTTATTGTATTTCTTTTAGTTCCAAAATCTCAAGTTGAAGTGTGATTGTATGGTAGGTTTTGTATGAACTAGGTTTCCCTTTTAGAGAGTTGAACTTTGTTCTTTTAGATGTGGAGTACTTTTTAATTGTAATTGATTTACATTAAAATCTGAGATAAAAAGATGAATGATATTTTACATAATGAGATTCCAAAGATAGAGTGAGTTTTATATCCAAATTTGAGATAGAAAGATGACTGAGGTTTTACATAATGAGATTCTACAGGTAGTTTTACTTGTTGATTGAATAGATGGTAAAAACATTTCAGGTAGTTTCACTTGTTGAATAGAGGATGAAAAAGGTCCAATAGACTGGACTGAATAGAGGGTAAAAATATTTCAAGTAGTTTCACTGGTTGACTAAATAGAGGATAAAAAAGGTTCAATAGACTGGTTAATTTTTTTATTAAACTTTATATGTAGGGTAGTTTTAAAAACAAAACCGTCAAAAAAATTTAACTGATGGGTAAGGGTGCCCGTCAAATTTAACCCCTGCTGAAGAGGATGAGACAAGTGGATTCTTTTTATTTGAGATTTGGGGTGGACTAAGACCTGTACTTTTTCATTTACTTAAGAGGATGAGACAAGTGGACTTTTTTATTTAAGATTTGGGGTGGACTAAGACCTATACTTTTTCATCTATTGAAGAGAGGATGAGACAAGTGGACTTTTTTATTTAAGATTTGGGGTGCTCTACGACATGTGCTTTTTCATTTACGAAAGAGGATGAGACAAGTGTACTTTTAACATTGATTATGTGGCAGTTATTCAAAATTTGAATTAAACAATTATAAAAAAAAGGAATATAAAAAATAACTGTTATCTAGTTGATGAATGCATAACTTGTAACAAAGCATGGATAACTCATAATTGATGAATGGATAACTTGTAAATAGAAGAATGTGACATAAAAAGAAAAAGAATATAAAAAATAATTGATACTTATAAATGGATAATAATTAAATGTCCGTGATAACATGTAGTTAGGCAAGGATAACTCAAATCACTAGAAGAATATGAAGAATAAAAAAACTCTCTTCCATTCCATAACTATCTCTTAACCACTTGATCCCTATAGACATGATCCAACCACAAACTATGTGGGTGTACTAGTATATGGGGAGTAATATGCATTTAGCTGCAGTGTATATAATATGCATCCAACTACAATGTATTTAAAGCTTACTATGCATCTAACTACACTGTTACTATTTAAAATTGTTGTACTAGAATGGAATATAAACAAATAAATTTAAAATAAATGTACTAAAGCTATTATATTAATGGAATAAAAACATTTAAAATCAAAGTAAATGCACTGTTGTTGACTGTTGTAAACAACATTTTAACTGGACCTCAACCTTAAATTAGAATATTTTCAACATCATATTAGAATATTTTGAACCCTCAATGCTCCTAAAATTTGGTAGGAAGGTCCAATCCTCAAAACTTTTTGAAACATGAGAGAAGCACATGCCATGCAACATGTTACACATTACGTTGGTTCATTCATAGTAGGAACGCCCAATCCTCAAAAATTTTGGAACACAGAGAAGCACATGCCATGCAACATGTTACACATTATGTTGGTTCATTCACAGGTTGAAAAACCTTGCCCTTGTGCTTCTTTTGACAAGAATCAATGTGTCATATTTCAAGTGTGTAGAAGATGGCCCCTTCGTTGTGGTAGCAAGCTTTAGGTGAGTCAAAGTAAGAGACATTGTTGGATTTTAATCAAAGTAAGCTAGATGTTTTATGTTTTGATTTCTTTTCAAAATTTCGTTGAAAGTGTTGGGAATTGCATAAGTTGGATGTTTAATGGGTTTTTGAAGCCTTTGAATTTATTTTTGCAATAAAAAAAAAATAATGAAAGTTACAATTTCAACAAATCTTTCATCATCAAAACAAAAATGATATAAGAAATTTAAAATAAAGCATTTTCATTCATTTATGCTAAAAATGGGGAAAAGAAAATAAAGCATAAAGTTCTTTTAGATAAAAGTTTTTTTAAGTTTTTTTTGGTTGCATATTACACGCATATTAATGAAGCATAGTTTCATTCTAACATTGCTTCATTATATTGAACAAAGTGTGGTTCATGGTAGAATTGTTGGATGCAACCAACATAGATTCTTTCTAATGTTAGATTTCAAATTATTTGGAACAAGAAATTGGTTTTTTATTGCCAAGATTTTTGGATAGAATTTACACAAAATGTAAAAGCACTCCTATTCAAAATATAAAATGTAGCTCTATTTTAAATGCATCTATATAACCTTACCATTTAGAAATATTAGAAGCATATCCAATTAGATTTCTGAGAATGCTTTCAACAATAATAACTAATAAGTGACTCAATAAACCACACAAAAATACAAAGATATTTTATATGCTAAAATATAAGGTAATCTAATTTGGGTTAGGCTCAAATTATTTAGAACCACACAAAAATACAAAGATATTTTATGTGCTAAAATATAAAGTAATCTAATTTGGGTTAGGTTCAAATTCTTTAGAAATAAAGGCTTATAATATAATTTAATAAAAACAAGGTTGGATTCTGAACCATTTTCTTTTGGGAACTATCATTTTCCTTTGCTAAGCTACTATCAAAGTAGTAATATCATGATCTATGAGAGAACAATTGAAGTAAACCTCAAAAACAAAATACCAAACCAGATGTTTCCTACATAACTAAAATACTTAAAATACTAAATTGTAGTGGCTAAGTTGGTATTTTTTCCTTATTCAATGCATGTTTGCTGAAGGTAATTATAATACTTCAAAGACTAAATTGAAGTGGCTACTCCTATTTTATCCTTATTTATTCAATGCATATTTTCTAAAGTAATTATAGAATTCCACTTAGTCTTGTGTTCAACATTTATAGTTGTGAGTGTGTAAAGATGTATTTAGAATAGGCTAGAATAATAATGTATTTATGTTTTGCATTTTTATTTTGAAAGATTTATTTGAAAACTTATATGAAATTGAATGTGTTTCTTATTCCAAATTATGTGATTAGTTTGTAAAAATGTATTTTAAATAAAATTATATTTTAAATCTAAAATAATATTTTATTTGCATTTTTAATTATGAAATTTTTCTTTGAAAACTTATAACATTTATAAGCTAGAAATAAAAATTAAATGTATTCTTTAATCCAAACAATGTAAAATTATCTAACTCAGGGGTGGCAGGTGCGGGGGGGTCCTCGTGGATCCCAGAGGACAAATTGAACAAACCTTCGCTTGGGGTCTTGGCTATAGGACCAATAATGAGGCTGAGTGGTTAGCTCTCCTCCGGGGAATGAAAATCCTAGCTAATAATGACCTCTCTAGGATAGCGATATTTGGAGATTCTCAACACGTCATATATAAAATGCTCAATGGATATACCACAGGTTCTATAAAGTGTCATCGTCTGTATGATAAAATCACTCCTCTCGTTTCTAAGCACTATGAATTCTACCACATTCTTCGCACAAATAATGTTGCTGCTGACGACTTGGCTTAAATGGAGGCCTCCCTACCCCAAGGCCACTATTGTCTAAATGGTCAAGATTCACACCTCAAACCCATACCATAATGAATTTGTGGGATGCAAATCTAAACCCCCACTGCATCAAACCCACTCTTAAGGACATTTGTAAAGGCTCTTATGTCTCAATGCAATGTTTTACTCCTCCTCACTTTGCCGCCACGTGCTCTCCTTCCATCACTGGCCTCTCTCCCATGGATCTTTGTGAAGGATCTCCTGCCTTAACGCATCGTCCTACTCCCTCCCACTCTTCTCTCGCCTGGCTCCCTCTTTGCACCGGCCTTTCCTCGATCCTCGTCGGTTTTATTACCCATCTCCCTTGGCTTTTATTTGCTCCTGCAACTCACACGCTCCAGGTCTTTTCATCCTCCTCAATATGTCTTCCCTCCGAAGCCTTCCTCACCCTCAAGCTCCTTTTGGCAATGGTGTGCACTCTGTTCGTTATGTGATTTCTCCGGAGAGGATTCTGCTGGATATAATTTCAGGGGTTGACAAGGGCATTTTGCAGGAGATCCCGTGGGAGTCTCTGCCTCTTACTAGGGTTTTTATTAAAGAAAGGTTGGCTCTCGCCGCTTTCATCACCTGCTTCTACTCTTCACAAGTGGGCGTTTCTCTGTGGTTTTCGAACTGTGGTTCTGGGCTCAGCCTTTCCATTGATGACCACACTTTCATAGCAGGCAGCAACTCGATTATGGGTTGTAATTGTTCAGGGTGGAAAGAAGGTGCGGTCGACACTCTCTCCTGTCGAAGTCACAAAGATCATGACTCTCTCCTGCAGGAATTCAATACACTTAACTCGGTTCTTGGTGATTTTTCTGGTGACGAACAGGCCCAAGAGTTTGAAGGTGCAGTTCGGGCTCTCCACAGCAATTTCTCCAGACTAGCTCTTGTCATTCCTAGACAAGGCAGAATGGACCAGGCAAATGAGAATGCTGGGCTTGCAGATCTAAAGAAAATTCTCAGGCGTTTGTATGAAATGATCTGGCTATTGGCATTATGGACAACAAGGAAATTGCCCAAGAGGTAAAAAATATGGGGGAAGTGGTCAGTTACACCTCATATCAGATAAGTAATCATGACTCTAGGATTGATGATATAGAAAGAAACCTCAGGGAAATCATGGGCAAGGTGGACAGAATTCAAGAAGACCTCCAGCGTTTGGTAAGCATGAACCAAGGCAGCCATGCTCATGAAACTCCAACAGCAGCAGCTCACCCTATGGAGGAGGAATCGGTTGTTCAACCCATGAAGCACCCAGGCAATATTTAGCGGTTTTAATAGTTCATGTTTTTTTGTCTGTTTCTTAATCAACAGTTTATTAGGGTATACACTACCTCAGCCCTTAGAAGCTATGTAAAAACTATGTGTGGAGTTTTTTGGTCATCCTTTTGGACCAGTTTTGTTTCCTCCTTTTTTGAACTGCAAGAACTCTCAGTTTCCCCTTTTTTTTTCTGTAATGTATGGTTGTGCACAGCCTGTTTAATATCAGACCTTTTATAGTTTCTGTTATAAAAAAATGTAAAATTATCTAACTAACTTTAAAGATTATAACCTTTATTAATTTTTTCAAAATAACATTGAAATCCTATTTTCTCACAACCTTCACCCTTATATATTGTTCATAATCAAGAGGTCAATGAGTTTCAATGTCTTATTGAAAGGCTAAGTATTTTAAATAATGCTTTATTTTTCTTAATGATTATTGAACTTTAAGGTAAGTTATAATGCCTAAACTTATAAAATAAAATATATATTATTATTTTAAAATATTAATTAAAATTAAAATATTATTATTATTTTTAAATATATATTTTGAATATATTTTTATAAAAATATTTTTTTGACTTAAATTATAATTTAATTGATAAAGAAAAAGATTCATTAAATTTAATTGTTATTAAATATATATAGTTTTTAATGAAAAATATATATTTAATTAAAAATACTATTAAATATTTTGAAAATAAATACATTAATCTTATTTTATTTAATAGTTTAAAAAATAAATATGTTTAACTTAATAATTTATTCAAATTTATTCAAATTTTAAAAATATAATTATACTAGTTTAAAAATATACTTTAAAATATTTCAAAAACAATATATAATCTTAGAAACAAAATTTAAAATCATTTTAAAAACTTGAAAAACTTACTTTACCATATTTATAATAATAATAAATATTTAAAACTATATAAAGGTTATAGAAATCAAAAGTCACGGCAAAATATTCTAATTAAATCAAAAGTCACAGCAAAATATTCTAATAAAAAAAAATTAATTAAGAATAATAAACATTTTTAAATTAAGAATAAAAGTGGTAATTATGAAATCAAAAGCTACATCAAATTCTAATACAAAATTTTAAATTAAGAATAAAAATGATTGTCTAATAAAATTTTCTAAATTAAGAATAAAAAAATTAATAAAAATGATAGTTATGAAATCAAAAGTCACATCAAATTCTAATACAAAATTTTAAATTAAGAATAAAAATTAATAAAAAATGATAGTTATGAAATCAAAAGTCATATCAAAATTTTTCAAATTGAAAAAAAATATAAATCTATTAAATTAGAATAATGTTTTAGTGAATATCTTTTAATAAAAGAGAAAATATACTATAATATTAGTTGTTAATTTTTTTATTGTGATTAACTTTATTTTATTAAAATTTTAAAATAAAGATTTTTCTTTTACTTGATATAATCTTTTAAAAAGTTTCATGAAAAATTATAAAATTAAGATAAATTATGAATGTATAAAATTAGAATAATGTTTAAAACATTTATAAAATTTTCCAAATTAAGATAAATTATGAATGTATAAAATAAGAATAATGTTTAAAACATAGTGTAGAAAAAATTAAATATATGATAATGATGGTTATTAATTGTTAATAAGGAAATTTTGCCCCAAGGATTTAAAATATGAGAATTAAATAGCTAATTTATTCAATATTTCTTCTCCCACAACTCACTAGAACACCAAAAAAAAATTATAGTTTTCATTAAACCAAAGAAAATGATAAAGGAGAACTCATCAATAATGAACAAAGATTATAATGTAATTGAAGATATGAAGAAAACTAAATCCAATGTTTCTAAAGTTAAGACATAGTATTCCACAACAAATTGACCACATTTAAAAAAAAAAATTAAAACATCATGTGGAAGTAAAATAGAAATCATTGGTAATAGAATCAAATGTTGAGATAAAACAAAAAGTTTCTACCCATGATGTTATCATTGGTAATGAGTCTCAAACTCCATCATTTTGTTAGCCTTCAAAATATTCAATAACAATGTGGATGACTACCAAGTAGATTCATGAGCATCTCTAAATGTAATTCCTTACTCTAAATGCAACTCCAACCAAATGTTCTACAGGAATTACTCAACTAAACAAATTTATGTAAAAGTTATGGGAGAACTTACAAATGTCTTGATTAGAGTATCATCTAATCCAAAAATTTATAAGTTGTAGACAACATTGTTATTGCTATACATGAATATTATTTTACCAAAAATTTTATCAGGTTGTAGACATTATTATTGTCGATATACATTAATATTATTATTGGTTGCTTAGCAAAGTTTGGTGTCAAAAGTTGCAAGGATATTTCACTATATATTGGTTTCATTCATGCTAACATGGAAGGGGGCTACAAAATCAAATTTGTATTAATTGAGAAGCTAGTATGATTCAATACAATGTTACAAATTTAGAAGAACCAAATGAACCTATACAATTTACACATTCAATTCTAGAAAATTATTTAGTTCAAAGTGAAATTGGGATAGAAGAACCACTTTTCAAATACGATAAGTAGTCTGAACTACTTCATTGCACTACTCATGAAAATGATAATTGTACCATAGTTACTGGTAGGTGTAGAAATTTGTATTTCCAGAAACTTAAATGAAAACATCGGCATTTGGACTTTATCTTTGGATAGTTCTAAGTCATAGGAAGGTGGACAAGCTAACTATATTTGATTAATTTAAAATAAAAATCAAATATTCTTAGTCTGTAAATACGATTTAAAAGAGTTTCATTATTAAAAGTGGGCCCACGTCTTTTCCACCCCTTTTTTTGCGGTCAAGTTTTCGACCGAAAAAATTAACGTTAATTTTAAAGATTGTTAAACGAAGAAGAATTTTTTGGTAGAACTTTTTTAACCAAAAAATAGTTCGGTCGAAAATCTATTACTACCTGAAAACTATGATATTTTGAGGTGTCTCCAATTTCGAAAGGTAAAACCAATATCCATGTAACATCCCTAAAAAACCATAAAAAAATAAAAAAAAATTATTTACTACAAGTAACTTAGAAGTTATAATTCATAATTCTTTTATCATGTGTTACTGGCATTATTAACTAACTTCAAGAGTCACGTAGCTATGTTATTTTTAGCTAGCTTTATTTTGTGAATTGTCGTCATGACATTACTTTGTGACTTAAATATATGCTATGAAGGATTCGGTTGAAACTTGATGTTGTAAGACAGTTTGTCGTTGCCTTCTATTTGATTCTACTCTAGAGATGCACAAGGGATAGGTCATGTGCAGGCGGGTGAGGTTACCTCAACATTACAGCTAAAGAACAAACTCTATGCTATAACGCCACAAGGAACAAGGAAAAGGGGTGTGTGCAAGAAGTTGAGGGTCTCTTTTGGCGCGTTAGATGCAATACAAAACTGAAAAAACAGGCATCCATCAACTTGCATGGATATTTTGAGACACTTACACAATGAATATTGCGATCAGTTAAAAACAAGAAATGTAGGAAATTGAATGGCCTTTTCCAAATATTTTATTTTTTTTCTGTTGAAAATGCTGTTAACTATCTAAAGTTAGATAAATTTTAACGAGCACTTTTTATTTTTTGGACAAATTATAAGGTATATGTTTTTGTGGGTGCAGCGTCTGAGTGTCTAAATGATGGAATAAACTTATGAAAACCAATATACATATAGAAAACATATAGGACTAGTGCACGACTATTTTTCCAATAATAAAAATAATTTTTTTAATTTTTTTTTTAATTATCCAAGAGATCAAACCTCGAAAACGGTACGTCAATTGTGGGTGCAGCATTTGAATGTCTTAATGCAATTATTTGGAAATGGGCTTTTTATAGCATGTATAGGTTGGTGTTCTTTAGTGCACCATACAATTTTTTTTTTAAATGGTTGAGAAACAAAAGAGATATGGACGAAACACTACCAGTGTGTTTTTTGAGTTGAGGAGTGATGACAGAAGATAAATAAATAAAAAATAGAAAAAATTATGTATTCTTGTTAAAATTTACATATTTAGAATCTGCAAAAAAAACCATATCTGTTTCTAAAATCTCATAAAAAATGGAGGTGTGCAGCATAATCAAACGAACCGCTAAACATGAGCATATTGAAAATTTGGATATAATGCTGAATTTGCCATGGTTTATCATACTCCAAGGCATAGGCATGTTGAATCCGAAGCAAAGTACAAAGCAGACACAGGCATAGGAATTCCATGAAAGCATGGGTGGAGGCTCGGCCTTATCATTTGGAGGGAATAAATTTTTGAATTTAAAAAATATGCGAGCGTGATTTAGTTAAATAAAAACGCGTGCGCATTATAGATAAGGAAAACGCGTGCGTGTTATATACAAACAAATCACGTGCACGTGTTGTAAAAACAAAAATAGCGTTCATCTTCATCTTCATCATCATGTTCATCTTCATCATCACCATCACCATCACCATCGTCATCATCATTATCCTCATCATCATCATCATCACCATCACCATCGTCATCATCATCATCCTCATCCTCATCATCATCATCATCATCATCATCAACATGATCATCGTCATCACCATCAACATCATGAACATCATCATCAACATGATCATCATCATCACCATCAACATCATGAACATCATCATCACCATCGTCGTCGTCATCATCATCATCACCATCAACATCATGAACATCATCATCACCATCGTCGTCGTCATCATCATCAACATCATCCTCATCATCATCATCCTCATCATTATCATCATCATCATCATCATCATCCTCAACATCAACATCATAAACATCATCATCACCATCGTCATCATCATCATCATCATCATCATCACCATGATCATTGATCATCGATCATCATAATCAACATTGCCATCTTCATCATCATCATCTTCATCATGTTCATCATCATCATCATCATCATCTTCATCTTCATCATCATCACCATCGTCATCATCATCACCATCTTCATCTTCATCATCATCACCATCGTCATCATCATCACCTTCATCATCATCATCATGAACATCATCATCAGAATCGTCGCCATCATCATCAACATCATCATCACCATCGTCATCATCATCATCATCATCATCATCATCATCATCAACATGATCATCATCATCACTATCGCCATCATCATCATCATCATCATCATCATCTTCATCTTCATCTTCATCTTCATCATCATCATCATCATCACCATTCCCATCATCATCTTCATCATCATCATCATCATCATCAACATGATCATCCTCATCCTCATCCTCATCATCATCACCATCAACATCATCACCATCATCATCATCACCATCAACATCATCTTCATCATCTTCGTCATCATCTTCATCATCATCATCATCCTCATCATCATCATCACCTTCATCATCATCATCATC